>VYXH01010792.1:216435-266895 GCA_013397275.1 Burhinus bistriatus
TGTCATACGCTATATCCCTTTGGTTGGTTGGGGTCAGCTGTCCCACCTGTATCGCCTCCCAACTTTTTGTGCACTCCCAGTGTACTTGCTGGCAGGGCTGTATGAGGGATCAGAAAAGCTTTGTCTCTGTGTAAGCACTACTCAGCAATAATGAAAACATCCCTGTATTATCAACACTGTTTCCAGCAAGAGTCCAAAACATAGCCCCATACTAGGTGATATGAAGAAAATTAACTCTACCCCAACCAAAACCAGCACATTCTCCACTCCTTATTCCATACCATTTACATCATGCTCAGGTCCCACATTGTTCAATATATCCTCATGAACCACCACCCCCATTCCCATCCTTTGACTTAATATGCAGGTATCAGTCTATGGACCACCCTTATAAAATGTACATAAACAACCACAAAATGTCCATTGAGTTGATTTAATCCATGACTTTAGGCTCCATCTCTTATGGTGGTCACTCAGGACAGGAGAGCTGGTGTGTTGCATGGAGTTATTAGGCACCAAAGCCAGCTCGGGTCAGGTCCCTGCTGTACTTGCAGTGCTTCTTGTAAGGCTTGTCTTTCATTGGTTCGGGTGGTTCCTGCTACAGTAATTCCTGTAACATGCAACTGAAATCTTGGATTACAACAATTTAAAGGTATTTCTGTTACAATCTCCACCCTTGGTCCCTTTGGACCAGGTTATAGGGTTTAACATTGCAGTGAACTTCTCTGCTTGCTCCTAGTCTGACTAGCAGCAAGGGGTTCTTGCTGTAGTAATTCCTGTAACATGCAACTCCAGTTACGGATTATTTTCACCCAGGATTAAATCACATTGAGGTACACATTGGACTCACCCATCCTTCTGCATTACCCACAAAGTGCACTGAGGTCCTAGAGCAAAAACAGCCCCGCAAATAGGTTTAACCTTTCCTGAGGAAGGAATAACCCAGACTGTTTTTCTCAACAAGTTCTTTATATGTACTACAGGGATCTTGGCTCCTTCCACAGTGCTCAGCGGGTTTGATGGGGCAGGGCCAGGTCGACGGGCGGATCCTCCAGTGTTAACTAGCCAAGTGGCTTCTGCTGAATGTGTATCCCCATGCTTAAATGTCCCAGTACCCGTTACTCTCAGTGTAGTTTTTAACAGTGAATTGTATTGTTCAGTTTTCCTGGAGGCTGTTGCATGATGTGGTACACCCAATCAGTGGCGTGCTCCTTGGCCCAGGTGTTTATGAGGTGGTTTTGGAAATGAGTCCCGTTGTCTGATTCAGTTCTTTCAAGGGTGCCGGGTCACCGTAAAACTTGCTTTTCAAGGTCCAAAATAGCATTCCAAGCAGTGGCTTGAGTCACAGGCTATGTTTCCAACTATCCAGTAGTCACTTCCACTGTTAGAAGCACATGCTACTTGCCGCGGTGGATTTGTAGTAGTGTGATATAATCAGTATACCAGGCTTCCCCATATATTTCAGCCATCGTCCTCTATAGCAGAAAGGCTTTAGCTGCTTAGCTTGATTGATTATAGCACACGTTTGACATTCATGGATAACCTGTGCAATGACATCAATAGTTGTCCACCCCTCGATCACTAGTCCATTTGTATGTTGCATCCCTTCCTGAATGTCTGGATGTGTCATGGGCCCATCAGGCCTTAAATAGCTCACCCTTATTTTCCCAATCCAGACCCATCTAATCCACTTCAATTCTAGCAGCATGGTCCACCTGCTTGTTGTTTTGATGTTCTTCAGTGGCACCTCTCTTGGGCATGTGAGCATCTACGCAACGTACTTTTACAAACAGGTTCTCTACCCAAGCAGCAATACCTTGCCATAATTCAGCAGCCTAGGTGAGTTTACCTCTGTACTGCCAGTTGGTCTGCTTCAATTGCTGTAGCCACCCCCACAGAGCGTTTGCCACCATCTATGAGTCAGTATAGACATAAAGTACTGGCCATTTTTCTTGTTCAGCAATATCTAAAGCCAGCTGGATGGCTTTCACCTCTGCAAACTAACTCAATTCACCTTGTCCTTCAGCAATTTCTGCGACTTGTTTTCTAGGACTCCACACAGCAGCTTTCCGCCTTTGATGTTTTCCCTCTCTTCTCCCTGTGGGTGCTTTATAATATCAAGCAGTGTTTGGTAGATACTGGCCAGGGGCCAGCACAGTGTGGTAGGTTGTGCCTCTTTGGAGGCACAGCATATCTTTTTTTCAAAAATTTTGTCACTTCATCAGGATTCTGTAGTTGTTCAGGAGTTAAGTTCCAGACCATTGGAGGTGAGAAGTTCTCTAGATACCTGCCCATATGGTCCCCACATGCCATGCCACCCATAACGATACTCTCGCAGAGCCTGGGTCATATGCCTAAATTGCTTGTTAACCTTAGACAAAACCAAAGCAATATTTCTAAGAAATACCGATAGAAGTATTTTAACTACCCAAGGATGTTCAAGGTACTGAGAAGTTATTGTAACGAGTGAAGGTGCCATTCTGTATTTCCTCCACCAAAAACCTCAGAGGAAGAAGCATAATTGTTAACTGTCTCCATGAGATGGTACCCCAAGTGCAGTAATAGCGTCAGTACAGAGCCCAAATACCAAATTGAGCTCAAGGTCAGTGTTTTAATAACAAATCTCCCAGGCTAAACGTCACTAATCACTACAGAGCACAGCCAAAACCATAACTTTGTGGTATCTGTTAATGATTATTCTAAATGTCATAATTAAATTCACCTGTTTTGTCATTCCGAAGTATCCAATAGAAAGCACGCAGTAACCCCCAGGGTTTAGCGTATGTACGGGGAATGAGGAGAGGAAGAAGCAGGCTGATATGCTCTGGGGAAGTAACCAAGTTATTTTCGGTGGTTGATCGTTCCTTGAAGTATATTTATTGTAGATGTGTGACAGGTAACATTGATTGGCAAGGCACTGTGTGAGCGGTATCTGACTAGAATTACAGATTGGTGCACGGAGTTTGAGTGTGTTTTCAGGAAACAGCACTTCTGCTTAGAGCAGACAGTTAGGTTTGATTAGATGATACTTATTTCAACCAAGTGTCCAAAGTGGCAGAGTGTATTCAGTGTTTCATGGGTGTCTTCAGTTTACTTAATAGAAATGGTCTTCTGAGTTACATCATGCACTTGAGTTATGTTCTGTAACGTAACTGAGGTCTGATCCCACCACAGTAGTGCTTTGATTTTCAGAGAGACTGTTATCTGTATTTAAAAACAATTTTAAAGTTTTCAAATGCAGTTGAAGATGTTGCAGAATGTTTGTTTTTACACCGTGAGAATGGATTCAAGTACATTGTAACAGCTAGGAAATTGAGGATTTTTCTCTTCTGTTTCTAATAAGTGCTTTCTGTTTAAAAATGAGGTTTGCTGCCATATTAACTGTATGTATGCCAAAAAGCTCTACTAAGAGTTCTTTGTCGGTTTGGTTTCCCACTTCCCCTGTTAAGACAGTTTTTTCTTCTGTTGTCTATTTGATTATCCTCTCTGTCATTTTTCTCCCTAATTTTTAGGTGGAATTTTTATTTCTTTAGCTCAAGCCCATTTTGGCTTGTTTCATTTGTCATTTCCTGTATAAGCATTCCTGTTTTCCTCATTATGGTACATTGCCTTTAAAGTATTTATACAGTTACCACTTTTACTCTTCACTTTCTATTTTTAAATGTTTTAATATAGTCTAAAAATCCTTATTTCTCTTAATTATTATTACAAATATATTCTCAAGGTTTTTTAAAATTTCATATGGCTTCTAAGAAAATAGTTGACTTCTGATAAGACTCTGTAAAGCAGGAGCTTAGGTGCAGGGTGGTGTTGGTGTGCTTTTGAAAAATCATTAGATTAGATAATTGGGTGCAGAGATTATTCACTGTTGATCTACTTTTATCATCATTAGACTTATGATGTACACTTGGAAAAGATGTTATTGGAAGCTAATTTCAGTGCCTCAGGTTGCTTAGTGTGTGAAAACTATGCCAAACTATAAAATGACAGCAGGCTTTTTTCCTTAAAATCTTCCATCTGAAGTTTTTAACAGTTAAATGTCATTACTTAGTTTCTCTATCCTCAGAACCACAACGTAAACTTGTAGTGAGGAGGTAGCAGCCACCAGCAATAGCCTTCAGCGCTTTCCTAGCCTTCATAGCACCAGTAACAGCCTCCAGCACTGGGACTGCAGCTCTGGGAGGGGATTAGTGTTGTGAGGCACCTGTTTTGAGCTTCACTCCAGGACTGATAAAACATGTGCTTCCCATTCCTTTCAAGCTCTGTTAAGCTGTGGGTTCTTGGCGTGGTGCCTTTTTTTTTTTTTTTTTTTCTGTTGTTGTTTAATTAGTCTGATAATGGCTGATTTGATTCTTAACAGTCCGACCCCCCCTTTTTTTTTTTCATTAAATGAAAGAATATATTGCTTTAAAAGTCTCATAATCCAATGAAAAGCAACCCATTTGAATGAAAATTTAGCCAAGAGATTTCTTTATGTAGAAACCAAAAATTTTAAATGTTGTGTACATTTCTACTTAATGAATTCTACCATCTTGCTTCTGTATCTTCCATCACCACTTCTGTATCATGATTAAGACTATTTTCATACATGAGCTATCACAGGTGAAATAACTTTTTTATCTTAAGTGGAGTTATGGCTAGATCCAGACTACAGATCAGCATAGAAGCAGTATCAGTGCTGCTGCTTTATTGAAAAAATAAAGCTTGAATGTTCACTACTAACCAGGACTTGTTTTCTGGAAATAAAGCTTCTTTAAAACCACTGGAGTACCTGAACATCCAAATATTTTACCTACTTGGAAATAAAGTAAAATGCAGCTTGGTTTTGAATTTTAGGTAGAAAATGTGCCACATGTTTATGATTTTAAGCATTGTTTTTAAATCTTATTTTCTATCAGTGTATAGAGAAGTAGTTCTCATATTTTGGGTGCCAGCCTTTTTCAGGTGCGTTACTGAATGTGAAACAGCAGCAGTTAGGAAGACTGCCATTTCTCCAAGTGCAGGGAAATGAGAAGCAGCTTTTATTTCCAATTCCAAATTTCTGTTGTCTGAAGAACAGCCAAAAGGTATTGCTGGCAGCAGCTCAGTTCCTTGAAAGCAAAGGAGTGGACATAGCCCATAATTACATCTGGTTCTCATTTCCCCCCTCTCCTGAATGCCTGGATTGCTACTGAGCATCACAGTGCCACATAAAGGCAGCTGGTGCGGAGTAGGGTCACACTTCGGAAGTTTCAGTCTGCTGTACTGCTTGAGATTGGGAACTTGCCTTGTGCATCCACCTACCATTCGCAGCTCACCTTCTAGCTGACCATGAACAAAACAACTTTACTACGGTAATAGCTGGTTGGAATAGTAAGTGTTTTCTTGTAATCCTTATGGAAGCTCTAAGTGCCTGTAAAATATTTTTAATTATTGATCAGGAGTTGTTTGGGAATCGTGAGCTTTGTTGTTGTAAGTCAGACTGAAAGTGCATCTAATCTTCAGTGTCCTGTTTCTGATAGGAAATGTGTTAAGTGTTTCCAAAAAAAAAAAAAAAAAGCTGTTGAGAACTACTCTGTAGGAATGTTTACCAGTACAATACGTGGTAATTAGAGAAGGACCCTAAACTTACAGCTCAGTTCTCTTGGAGTAAGACGCCATTCTTTATATCTTTTCACTTTACATCACTTACATGTGCATCCCTTTATCTTCAATAGTGAGATAAAGAGCGGAAGCTTATTCCTCTTCTACACCACTTAAAATGTTTATATATCATGCTCCCTTGAGTCTAATACAAGCACTCTGTTTTTCCATGAGTGTTCCCGTGGCTTTTGTCACTGTGGTCTTTTTTCTTGTTTTAAGCGTTCCTTTTGGCAAAGAAATGCTTCTACAGAATCAATAATGTTCTGAATAAAACCATATAAACAGCAGTATGTTTTATGTATTTTCTAGTCCAATGGATGCATACAACAATATCTTAACCTGCTTTGAGGTATCCGTGGCCAAACTCCCACTCCCAGGATTGCTAGTTATAGTATAAAATATATTGCATATATTATGTAATTATAGTACTTTCTTGTATTCCTTGAGTTTATTTTTAAGTGCTGCTAGAAGTAATAGCTTTAATTAAACTTTTCCATGCATGAATTGGAAGATTTCTTCCCCGTGACACCCCCTTGTTTCTAGTATCATGTATTAAGAGAGAATACTGTTAACTGGGAGTGTCATCTCTAAGTAGTGTTAGTTATTGTCATCATGATTTCAATAAAATCAGGGAAAACTGTAATGAGTTTGTCAAATAATAGAAATGCAATAAAAACTAAGTTCTGTAACCCAGAAAAGTGTTCTGTGCTTTGGATTAGGGTAGTAATTTAACCTTTTCAAAATAAGGTAAATGTTTTAAATGAAATTTTATCAAATATTAGACAGGCTTTTGTAATCTTCTCTCTAGTTTTCTGTGATTGTCTTATGTTCTTCTCTTTTTAAGGACTTAATCACTAGTTCTGGAAAAAGTGCTAGTTCTAGTAATTCTGTGTTTTTACACATTATGTCCTTTGTCCCATGCTTTGCAGTCCTGCCTTCGTGTCTGACAATTTCCATTTCTCTTACTCAAGGTATTGAACTCTGCTTATTCTTTGAAAAAATGTTGCCATGGTGCTGCCACGGTCCTGCCAACTGAAGTGTCTAAGAAAACATTGCAAGATACTTGGACTCCCCTTGTTGAAGTAGAGCTGCATAGTGCAAATTACAAAGCTTCACTAAAGCTTTCCTGCTGCTTGCTTTTCCAATGGACATCAAATTTGAAATACACTAATACTTGCTTTTGATCAGCAGAAGGGACTGTGTTATCAATATACTTGATGATACGTTCTGGGTAGCACCCTAGTTGACAGTTAAATGTTGTTTTTCCCATATTAAAAACCCTAGTCCCTTCAGTGGGTTTGCAGACACAGTTCATAAGATGTATAATCTACTTGCAAGCAGGAGTCACCTTACATGCTCGGACTTTTGCTCTACACCCGTGTGTTAAGGAAGCGGTTACTTTTAGCGTGTGGTTTTTAGTTAGTCTTTTTTTCTATGACCTTGTTTTTGCACATGCTCCTTCTGCTCTGGATGGTGGTCTGTGTATTCTTTGACTTAAACCTCTAAGCATGTTTCTGTATGAAAAAAATCCAGCTGCTCATTTAAAATGAGAAGAATTTTTGTTACTGATGTGTGTGTGCATAGTCTGATTGGTAGCTATGGGTAACTGATAGTTTTCAAGAAAAAAGAGCTATTTTAATGAAATGGGGAGCTGTCAGCCCAGCAAAACTGGTACCTCTGCCGAGCCTTTATATATGAGGAAGAAAGTACTCACACAACTGAGATGAATTTTATCTTCTGTATGTATTTTCTGCAAATTATCAAAAAGTCTGTTGTTTTCTGCTTTCAAAATGACATAACATGGTGAGTTTTAATGACCACACATTGTGTTTTGTGGTACAAATTGTATCAACTGTTCTTCCTGTCAGGACACAACCTAAAAACTTTAAACTTCTAGCTTTATTTCTGTTCCAATCTGTACTAGAAAACAGCTGTTTTGTGTGACTTCTCTGGGTCACCTACTTACCCTGCCTTGCCTTTTGTCCTCCATTCAGCAACCATTAAATTACACCATTGTCATAGAAAAATGGGCTTCTGTGAAGTTAGAGGATGGATCAGTCATCAGTGCCCAGTGATGATGCAATTACAATACAAAATTAGAAATCTAATTTTTAGATTCGAAGGAACATAAAAAATGTTATTCAGAGAACAGTAAGTTGTCTACAGTCCTACAATGCAAAAATATTCATGTATCATAAAACATTGAACACATATTCAGGCATGTAAAAACTGAATTTCACTGCTTTATGGTTTCTTTTTACTTTTTCTATTTCTAATTCTCTTAAACCAGGCAAAACTTGGTTTAATGTGAAGACAGGAAAAATCTTATTTTGTTAAACTACGTTTTAGTTCTTTAGCTATGTTGTACCTTAAAAAAAATGGTGGTTTCTCAGGGTGCTATAGTCTGTCGATAGCTTCTGGGTGCAGGATAATGCCACATCCTGGCTGAGAAGTGAGCAAGGACGGAGGGAGGACAATTACCAGTGTGAACAGTTCATTTGCAATGAGCTCATTTACCTTTAACTCACAGTAAGAACAGCTGAAGACATACCCAAAGCTTCCAAGGAATCATTTTTCATACAAAGTCAACTATTTAAATTTTAGCTTTTACAACAAATGATCTGTGTTCTGCTAAGGCAGTTGGTAGCTGAGTACCTGGACTTTTCCTGGATGCTTCAAACTAAGATGTGGACTGAAGGTGCTGCCTTTCACAGAGTGAGATACTGATATAGTTAGTCTGATAATAAAAGCACAGCTGGTATCAACTATACAGTGCAAAGAAACCTATTTTGTACTCATCAGCAAGTTTATGTGGCAAGGCGACCGTCTAAGATTATGGTGAAGATTTTAAACTGAATAGCTATTACTGTATCAATACTGTTGAAATAGAAGGGGTAGAGCTTGCATCTCTGTAAGTTGTTTAAGTTGATCTAACAGTTATCCTGGGACTGGAAGGAAAGAAACTCTGAAAAACCTGAGCAAGACAAATAGCTGATCCCTCAGGCCCAGAAGTTTACCTTGCTATCATAGTACCTGCCTTCTTTTGATACTTTTTCTAGTGTATTTTTCTGTCTTACAAAAAGGACAGTAGGATAAATAATGCAGATTTAGGCATAAAATGCTAAAATTCTCTTGCCTTTACAATATTTGTGTAAATCTTTGTCAGGAATTGCTGGACATCCAGTCCGAATGTATGACTGAAATTCTTTGTGATTCTGAAAAACTATGCTCCTATTCCAGTAGAAGACCAGAAACAGTACTCATTTAAAGTATGATTACTGATAGGGATAAGTGTTTGGATTGAATAAAGAGTCTTAAGATTATACTAGTGCTACTGTTTAGAAACAAATTCTGTGAAAATGTTGTAAATAGTGGCTAGCAAATGGAGGGGGGGGATGTCTGGGGTTTTTTGTTTTGGTTTGATTTGATTGGGGTGGGGGTGTTTGGTTGGTTTGTTTGTTTTCTTAAAAACATTGCTCAGTGAATAGCTCCAAATGTCAGGTTTTGGAGTAATTGTGAAGAGTAGCTTTTGAATAACCACAGCCTTCCTGTGGTTGGTGGGGAATGGTGCACCAGAGTTGCTCAATTATGGAAACTTACCTAATGGCACTCTCTTCAAATATGTCGGTTAATTGCTTCAGGAATTGGAAGTCAGGAGTTACCGCTTAATTGAAGTGGAACGTGATGTAGGAGTCGTCATGCAGTTAACTGAAAGAACATAACCAGATAGTCCCTGGCATGTGGCTGAGGATAAAGGGCTTCTCGGGGTGTCTCAGAGTTGCTCTGCAGGTGTGCATACATTCTCTGCACAAAAATTGTGGTCTACTCAAGTCAGCTTCTTAGCCGCCTTCTATTTTCTGTCATACTGAAATCATCCTTTCAAATCTAAGAAGTAGGGATCATCTTGATTTCATGGCAAGTCCTCCAGGCAAGCACCACGAGATTTGAGGTCCGGACACTTGAAAGCTATGGATGAACACTCCTAGCGGGGGAAAGAAACCCAAACAAACAAAACACAGTTCCTTAGAAATATGTGAGGTTCTCAGTCAAAGAACTTCTCTCTCTGCTAGAATAATAAGGATAAGTGAGGTACTTAAAATAGTTAAGCCACTTCAAAATAAAGGGCAGTGGAGGTGACTTGCCTTGTGAGGGTGTTTCTTGACCCTCTTAGTTGTCAGTCTCACTTCTGAGATTAGTAGTAATTACAGCTTTAATGCTTCCTCTCCTTTCAGGTTAGTGTACTGTAAATCACTGTAATTGTATGTCCACTGCTTGTATGATTATAGTCTCTATTTTGGCTTTGGATTTTGTGGACTATACATTCATAGCACAGTATCCCTAAGTGAAATTGTATTGTTACCCTTCAGGTTGAACCACTTTCCATTTTACAGATAATTGGGAAAAGGTAACAACTCCAACCACTTTGTATATCCGGGACTTTCTACATTCAGCTCATAAATCTGGCTGGATTTCAGTATGCAAACTACTTGATGAAATACTCTTTTTTTTCCAGGAGAAATTATTCATTGCTGTAGTTTTTAATGCAAATAGACAAAAGTGTGTGTATTCAGATACCAAATTTGTGTGGCTTGAAGTACCTTCAGTTTGTTCACAACACTGGACAGGAATTTTGGTTTATTTACCAGAAAGGTGTTGTTCTGTTTAAGGACACCTGTCATTGTGCACCTTCTTTCTAGTTCTTGAAGACTTCACTGTCTCAGGTGTGTTGGTGACACTGAAGTCTGTAACCGGTTATGGTTTAAGAAAATTTTAGCCTTTTATGATACTCTAAGGAAAAAGAAAAGTCATCAACTGGAAGAAGTGGGAGCAAACTGCAGAAATATTTACAAAGGCAGTCTAGTCTTACTCTGTTTTTTAATATGCTATTAATGTCTTAGCAGTTCATATCTAACAAAAAAGTCATTATGCAGAAACATAATGTGTTATGGTGTTAATTTACACAGGCTTTCTACGGTGTGTTCACATGTCTTAAGCTTAGTGCTGTAGTTATGTCACTATTTTAGTTGGACATGAATTTTTGCTGCTGTCAAAATATGGTACTACTTTCTTCACCTCTGGCCAGTTACTTTAGCATTTCCTAAGTATTGAAATTTAAGGTCCTGATCCTGAAAAGTTTTTTTCTGTGTAATTTCACATGCATTAGTCATCATAACTGCTCATGGGATTACTTAAGCGAAAAATAAAGCACATGCAGAATTTTATGACATCGAGGCTAAAGCTCTGTAGAATTTAAAAGGCATAACTTCTGTTTTATAACTGTTGAAATGCTAGCCATAGGAAGTATTTTAGTTTGTCAACATGTGAATGTTTATAAAAAGCAGTCTAGTGTTAGTTCTTTCTTAACAGTAACCTAAACTTCTACATCTATATTTGGACTCAGTGATTTAGGCTTACTTTAGTTTAAAATTATAATTGGTGGGTTTATACCTATGTGAGTATATTTTTAATTTTTTGAAGATTCATTATTTTGGAAAATGCTGATGGCAAAAGTAGTGCTGGCTTACTTACTTATCGATTCTGTGTATGAAGTTTGAACCGTGCAGTCTAATTTCACCTTACATGCAAGCGCTAAATACTTAATTGTGGAGGATCAGCAGCGAGGATTAAGGTGTAAAGCACAGGAAGTGAAAATTGGGAGGTAAAAAGTTTAAATCTTTTTTATAACCTAGGTATCCTTGTCAAACAATAAAAATAGCACTGGATGAAGACTGTGTGAGGCAAGGCAAGGCAACCTTTGTCTCAACAGGTTAAGTGTCTGTATAACAATGATACAGACAATGATACAGACAATGAATTAGAGTGTTACCAAAAGAGTACAAATATTCTTTTTTTTTTTTTTTTTATTTGTTATGGAAGATGAAGGAGTCTGGTCTCAGGATATCTGAAGCCTGTGAAATATTTTTAATACGTATCACAGAAGAGAGAAAACAAAATAGTTTCTTATCGGCTGTATCTGAGTGATTATTAAACAATGACTAAATATCAAACTAGGTATTTACTCAATTTATTTTAAAATTTACTGGGATTTTTTTTCATCTCTTGTATTCATGTTGGTGATTAAGTATGGTCTTTTCTAGAAAGCCAGTGTTGTTTAATTTTGCAGTGCTGATGGCCACAGTTAACCAAACGGACTCCTGCAAGTGCTTAGATTGATAATGCAAGTCTAACACTTGCACGTGTGCACAAACATTCAGAATAGTGTTACAAATAGACCAAATAGTTGAAGATCCTAAATGCATTGCTTCCGTTTCTTTAAATATTTCTTGTTTTAATGAAGTTTAAAAAAGCCTTGAATAGTTGTGCCTAAATGTGGCTAGTGCAGCCTGTTGTGTTGTAGGAGGCACTTTATATAAAAATGGATTTTGTGAGGCGGCAGCTCCCGGGTTTAAAAAGTGGCTCTGGCTTAAATCTAATGCTGAAACTGAAGATCCACCCATTTATCTCCAATATTAAAAACAGAGTATTTCTGCAAATGTAGCATAATATTTTTGTACACCAGCTGAGCTGTTTGGGGAATTCCTTGAGACATTTTTTCCAAGTGTGTATTTTTTCCATACAGTACCTATTTCTGGCAAAGGCAAGTATGCATCACTGTTGCAATTCTGTTAAATCATCCTGTCATATACAGTGTATTTTACTGGGGTTCATACTCTGAACCATTATATTCCTGGAAGTTGTTTGAGGATTCAGAAAGTTCACTTGTGGTCTTAAACATTGCTATGCCTGCATCTCGGGAAATAACAAGGGGAGAAGAGTAAAGTCCACTACAGTATAATTTATAACGAATTATTTTCACTTTTCAGATGTTCCTCCTGCTGATCAAGAAAAGCTTTTTATCCAGAAGTTACGACAATGTTGTGTACTTTTTGACTTTGTTTCTGATCCACTAAGTGACCTAAAGTGGAAGGAAGTAAAACGAGCAGCTTTAAGTGAAATGGTAGAATATATCACACACAATCGCAATGTGATTACAGAACCTATTTACCCTGAAGTAGTACATATGGTAAGTGATTTAACAATGGGAACTATTTTTAATTTTTTTTAATTCACAGTTGCTTCTTCAGCTGTATCAATTTATCTTAAGAAATCTTACTGAAATCTTCAAAAAAGATCAACTACGTTTGCACATCTGCAAAATGGTAATATAAGAGTGCTTTTAAATCCCATTGCCAATGTTGATTCTCTTTGTAAGACAGTAATTGGACACATACATGAAGCAGAAGTAAATTACGGTTTAAGTTGGTAAAAATGAAATCTTGTATTTTTTTTAAAAAAAAAAGGCTTGCCTTTTTTCCCTCACAAATCTTTTTACTAGGTGTTTATGAAGATAGGGAGGAAAGTTAAATACATTCAGCTGTTAAAAAATCATGTACATTGCAAACCTGAAAATTTGAAAAAAAAAATAGATTATTAGAATTAGGATCACCTGTGCTAGCTTGACACTTAATCTTATGTAATCCCATTCAGTACCAGCAATTGATTTTATTCCATATTCAGAGGTAAGAATGAGAGTCAGACCTTATTTAGTACACAGGGTGGTAGATGAAGGTTCTGCTGGAACAAGCTATGTGAACCGTTCAGACCTGCATTGTTTCTCCCTGCTCACTATCCAAATCCTAGCCAGCTAGACCTAGTTTATTCTTCTGTTGTGCTTAAGTCCACTCCAGAGGAGGAGGTCATGAAACTGTAAGAGAGACTTTCAGCTCTCATTGTGGTGACTAGACACCAGTTGCCTGGTGTAGCAGTTGGGTTGAGGTCTCAGTCCTTGTAGCTGTTGTGTGCAATACACTGGGAACAGAAAGCATCTTCTGAAATAGCTGACTACTAAGCCTATAAGAAACTCTTGACCGTGTGTGACATGATGGTTTTTCCCAAGACTTTGTAGCTTGGGGTGAATTTGCAGGGGGATAAGAAAACGGTGCATCTTTAACAAATACGAACTCAGTCAAATTTTGAGGTCCTCCTACAAATCAGAGACTTTGAAGCTTCTTCAAAGATTCTAAGGATTTATAGTATGAAAGATGTTGCTTATTCTGAAGATTGCTTGTTATCTAAATCAGCGTGTTTACTGTTACAGAAGTTATTTTCATGAGAACTTCTGAGTATGTGAGGATTACGTATAACTCTAGATGTCAAACGTACACAAAGCAGTGAGGATGGTTAATGAAGAGATGCGGGATCATGGATTTTCCCATGTCTTGATAGCTTATTTATATCTCTGGGTTTTGCCAATTGATTGCTTGTTTTGGAATACTTGACACTGATGAAAGGGGAGTTATGAAAGAGAATAAGCTTACTGAGACTTCGTTTATGTAAAATGGAGTTCATGATGAGTTCTTGAATATCTGTGTCAGACATTAGTGTTTGCTCTGCATAAGAAGTCCTAACTGCTCATAATTTTGTAACTTTTGCCCTGTGTGCCTGCATTATCTTTCTCCATCAAATAGTTGTGGCGAGAGTACATTTGGCTGAGGAGAATATATGCTTTCTTCACTTTCAGATGCAACTAATGGTAATAAAGTCTGCGCTTTGGTCAGTTTAATAAATCTTAGCGCAGAATTTGGCTGCTTTCTTAATTGCTAGTGTTTTGCTGGGAGCGCGCAGCGTCTGTTTGGCAATTCTTTCAGTGAAATTAAAATGCTTTTTATGTGCAAGGTTCTAAAGGGTACGGAGTTTCCTTGCATGGGACTGATACAGCAGTGCAATAGACACTGTCAGTGAAGGCACCTGGACTAGTATTTTGAGGTTAAATTCAGATAGCAGGTTTTTTAGGTTGCTTTTATGGAAAAATTTTCTTCTGGTCATCTGTTCTGAAACAACTGTATTCCTCCTGCAGTAGTAGTATCAGCTGCTTTCTTTCAGGCATGTATGTGTAGATTCAGGTGTACTTTTGCTAAGTTCTAGCAGTAGATTTGAGTTGATTGTGTGGATTTTAACGAAAAATAAATCTAATGTCTCTCTGTCCTTTAAGACTCTTCCAAAAGACATTGATACGTTGTGCGCTGGTACTGCCACTGAATTATATTAATATGGAACAGTGTTTTCAGTAAAATTATGAGAGTGACCAAGAAATACTTGGATTTGAGAGTGGTTCTTGGTTTGGAAATTTTGTGGAGTTGGTAGTTGGCATAGGAATTAGGACTTTACTGTGCCATTCTGTTCTTCTTCATAATTTGGAGGTTACTCATTTGTGTATGAGTATATATAGATAGACATGCATATATATATGTGTGTGTGTGTGTGTCTAATTTTTGTTTGGTTTTGTTAACGTATTATTTAGGCCAAATACTTAGGGCAATGAATTTCACAAGTTACCTGTTTAATAATAGTAAAATAATACGTTTCCTTTTCAGGAGCTTCAAATCTTCTTTCTCTCTGACAAGAGAAGCATCTACCTTATCATCTGGTTCTTTTCTTTTAATTCTGGTGCTTATGTCATGTCCCTCCACCCCATCCTCACCCTTCTTTTTTTCCTTCAAGTGTCCTGGGCTAATTTATAGTAAGGTCTTGTCTTTAAGCTATATATTCATGTAGTGTCTTATTTCAATTATTTAATGTTAAGCATAAGTCTCCTTTTCAAAAGATATGAAAGAAATTAATTTCTAATATGGATTTCATGTTATTCTCTAGAGTGAATGCAAGGGTTTCTTCACTTTCTTCCTCATAGAGCCAGCTGACATGTCCTTCAAATTCTTTTTACATTTCTAAGCAAAGATGTGGTGGGAAAGGAAATGTTTTTATTAAACGCTTGTATAACAAGTTCCATTTCTCAGGTGTAGTATAGTAAGGTTGGATTGATTAGCCTCAGAGCAGGAACTTACCTCTTCTCAGAACTATTAAGGCATGTGGTCAAATGTCTGAATAAATCTTGTAAATGATAAATATAGTTTTTTGATCAAAAGCATCTGTTACAGATTCTTATTGAGAAAAGAATATATGCTTCTTTTTTAGCTTGGCTTTTGAAGAAAATGGGGCTTTATGAGAATGTTCTGTTGTGCGCTAGTTTATCAGAAGCACAGACACTTAGGATATTAGTTTTGCAGAACTTGGTGAGAATTGCTAGCTATGTAGAATACAGACCCAAATTAATGCCACTTTCCACCTCAGGGAAGGATGGGCAGTGTCTGGATTGTGTCTGTTTTAGGAGGGACTATGAAAGTGAACATCAATATGAATATTCAGTTCCCCAGCTAGCCAGCCAGAGGGTATTGAGGAGAGCTGAGGAGGCTAGCGCAGTACTGGATATGGAGGTCCAGGGTTGTAGTGTTCTGAGAAAGAAGTAGATCAAAAGCACGTGTAAATATGGCTTACTTATTTCTGTAGCTCCCAGAATAGTTTTCTTAGTGATGATGATGAAGAAGTAGTACTTGGGGTTTGTAAACTAACGTTTCTGTGAAGCACGTAGGCTAGTACTATGTTGAACTGATAATATATAGGAACTGTTAATATATAGGAACAGATCTAATTTTATTCAACCAAAGCAGTTTTCACTGCAACTTTTCATGCATTATGAAAATTAAATTACATAGTTATACCCATGGGAGATTGATTTTCTTGTTGTTTTAGGAGTTTTGCAGGTGTGTTTTTTGTTTTGTTTTTTTTTTACTCTGATCTTTGGTCTAGAGTAAGAGATGTTACTGTGAATAGAAGTGTAGTACTTGTGGCTCTATTTAGCTATTAGGATGGCTTTATTCACATGAACACAGAAGGCGCAGACTTTGAGATTATATAGCTTGTCATTCAGAGCTGTTCACGTCAGGCTTCACTCAGGCTGCTCGGCAGAAGGGAGGAGAAAATGTGTAATGATATCTCTGATGCTTGCTTGAAAATATTCTCCAGTGTTATACAAAATGGGCCACCAGAGAAACAGAGTGCATGAGTACCATTACAGCAAACATATCTGTGAAGTGGTAAAAATGCAGGTTGTTTGCTTCTGCTTTTTTGTTCTCCCATCCTCCTAAGTTGTGTCCTTTCGAGTCAAGTATTGTCAGTGCTAACAGCACAGAGAGAATTTTGGCACACTAGCCCCGTTTTCATAAAGACTCAAATTTCATAAAGTTGGGGGGGCTTGTGGGAGCAGGGGGAGCTGCGGGGGGGATGTGTTTAAGTTATGCTATGTTTACTTAGTACTTCTGTGGGAAATTGGCCTTAGAGGAAATTAGGCTTTTCTGTTTGGTTAAAAGACTTAGAAGTTAGGAAAAAGATCAGCCTTTTGACAGAAAGATAAAGATCTCACTGATACTAATTCACTGTAAGTTTTCCTAGATTTCAGTGGCTTAATAGACAAGAGTGTTTCAGGTTTGTGCATTCACTGAGAGATGCTGCACCTTTATTTGAGCAGTTTTGTGTTCTGTTGGTCAAGGATATAAAACATAAAACAGATCAAATCAGGTTTCATTGGTTCCATTCCTCATGAAACAAATTATTCTGGTTTTGGGCTTTAACTCTTTCCCTTTTATATTCTCAAAAATAAAAGTATAAAACATTGTACCTAACACCTTACATGACCCAACTTTTCTTCTTTATAGCGAGAGCCTGAGACGTTCTCATCTAGAAAAGGCTGATCATTCTTCCATTTGCTTAACAATCTTAGCAAGTTTTAAATTCCAGGTCTAGGCTTCCTGGGTTTGTTTTCTTGGAAGACCTTTGATTATTGTAAATTATCACCATGTTTTTTTAAACAATAGTTGGAGGTTGTTAGTTGCTTGATGTCCATGCTTTTAAAAAGAGGAACATAAAGATATTTTAGCTTTACTTTTAATTTTCTGAAATCGTAATTACTCTGATATGCCAGTCTCGGTCTGTGTCAGACCTCCATCTCCGTTGCTGAAATGAAAGAATATTCTGAAGAAAAACAGAGCACCAGGATGACTTTTTCTTCAGTGGAATATGATGTAAGTCTTGCAGATTTAGCTGATGCAGTTTGATACTGCCTCCCACTGTCTGCTCTGCCATCTGTCAGACGTGAGATGGCAGGACAGCGCATACATATGCTCCTTAGCCCTGCCAGTTAATAGGTAATTCACAGCATTATATTTTAAAATGTGAACGGAGGTGTTAATGAGAAGAAGTCAGAATGCGAAGAGGGAAACAAGGCATTCTGTTGCTTTTCCCAGAATCCCACCAAAGATGGATGGAATGCATTCCTCTGCAAAGTAGCATCCTTAAACTGAGACAGTTTAATCTGTCAGAGCTTTCGAGTAATCTTCAAATGAACAGCAAGAAAGCTTTGATGCTATTAAAAAAAAAAAAAAAAAAAAAAAAAAAACCCAAACAAAACCAAAAAAACCCCAAGAAAAACAAAACAAACAAAAAAGCCCCAACCTCAAGCCATACGNCAAACCAACCCAAAAAAACCCTCAGTAAAACCTGAGAAAAGAATAAAAATGTGTGTATGGCACATGTGATTATTGTCTGTGATGGAATTTGAACATGATAAGGACTGAAATTGTGGCATAAAGAATAGATTTTAAATGTGATATTGGAGTAGACCTTGCATTCTGAATAGCTACATTATAAGCAAATTCAAACTTGTAGGGTTTTAGGGTTTTTTCGTTAAATTGAGCCGTATTGTTGAAAGCGTAGGAACCTTTCAGCGGATGAAGTAAATAAAATGTTCTTTTGCATCCTCAAATAAGACATTCAGTTCAGTGCAAGTTCCAATGGACTAGTGTTTCTTTTTCTAGCTGGTCCTGGAGATGCCCTGTCCTGGCATGTTTGCTGAGCTGAGTATTGGTTTTCTTGAAAAGGTTTTGTAAATGTTTTGGCTGCTCCTGGTGACGGTGGCCTTTTGCAAGGAATTTTCTTTTTCCTGGCAAATCAGCTTCTGTCCAGTTACTGTCTTACTTTGCCAAACTTAGGAAATGTATTCTAACATTTTCCCCTAAATACTTGCAAAAAGACATGTCCAATGTATTACAGCAGTAGAATATCAATAACAATGTATAGGTTAACTCTTACCAGTACTTGTGATACATATTTAGGACAGACTATATGTGTGCCGTATGCTGAAGCTCCATGCAGCCAGCTGCAGCTGATTTGATAAATCAGTTTTGTGCAGGATGTAGCTCTCCATTCAGCATTGCCACCATTCTCATTGTCAGCAAATGTTTACCAAAATTTACTTAAAAATATCTTAGTATTTTTATAAAGCATTTATAAATGATCTGTGTATTTGAAAGCAGAACTTTACTTAAGTGTTGTGAGAAGGAATAGACTTGAAGATAATGTCTTTATGGAGCCTAATATACTCAATCGTTACAAAGGGTTAGGACATTACATGACTGTATTTTTATTTTGGCAATCTTGTCATCATTTCTGCAATGTGTTCAAGCTGCTGAGAGACTGAGGCATTTGTCTCAAAGGATCATTTTGAAATAGTGGAGGCGGTTTGGGACCATATACTAATTTGAATTTATCTTAATTTTTTTTTATTCTGTACAAAAATAAGTTTAGACTGCTTGGTACTGGTTTGATAATGAGTAAGCAACAAAATAGAACAAGATAGTCTCTATGGGGTGCACTTACGTGGCTAAATAGATGCAATTTTTCTACTTGCTCAGCAGTTTGGTTGTCTCCTACCAACGTCTGCCCTACCTAATACTCTGGATTACAAGTGGAATTGAGGAATTAGTGTCTTTTCAGTATTGGCAGCTATAGCTGTCTTGCCTATACAGATGAAGGCTTTCTCAGGTTTTCTTACTGGCATACGCAGAAACCTGTTCCCTCCAACTTGCTCAGTAAAGTTTTAATCATTAACTCCTCAGGGTGTGAGAACAACCATTTGAATCGCTAGCTAGTTGTTCCTTTCTTAGCCACAAAGAAGCCAGCTGGTTTTGCTAGCTGTCATTACAGGTGGAGAATTTAGAATACTGCAGACTTTTTAAAACTTTGCACTATTCTTGGTGAGGTTACTGTCAAGAATGTGTGCCAAATTTATCCCAAAAATCATGGAAGACTTTTTTTCAGCCAACCAAATGTATTTTATTTTGCATTTGCGATTATATGCATTGTATAAATTGATATAAATGTGATTATTTCTGATAATATGTTTTTATTGTAAAAAAATTCAAGCTACATGCATTTAGTGATGAGGTGGTTTTGCCTAGAACAGGACCTCATAGAAAGGTTCTCTGTCCATATGACAGGGAGTGGGGTTTTTTTGTCTTTATTAGGGACTTTGAAACTCAATTTAAAGGGGTTTGTGAAGAGTACTACTTTGGTTCATACATAGTATGAATGTACGGCTCGACAAGCACTTGGAAACACAGAATTAATTTATCTGTGTATATATCAACAACTTGAAAAGCATTTCATCTTTGTAGTCTGCTCCACTTCCATGAGGATGATAAATGGTTTTCAGGGGCTTGAGAATTGAGATGAAGTGAAAGATTAAAGGATTAGGATGTTCATTTCTCCCCCCTCAATGCCCCTGTGATGTCAGGTAGATGGACGTGGTTTAAGAGAAATACCACTAAGAGTGGGAGGGAAGAATTTGATTTTGAAGTGTTTCCGTGTGTGTATACCCATGTTATGAAATGAAACTGGTAAGATTTTACAAAGAACAGTTGTGCGTAATCTTTGGTTTGTGTCTCTGCTTCTGACTTCCACTTTTGCAGGTTGTTGCAAGGCCTTGTAAAGTGTATATATAAAAAATGTTTGTATATACATTTTATATACATTTGCTTAAGCTTTTAAAATGTGTGTGTGTGTCAAGAGATTGGAGCAATATCCTTATAAAACACGTCCTGACAGTAGGTTTGTGCTTTAAAGAGTACTGTGTGGAAAAGTGTTCTCCAAGTTAGAAATCTTTAAAGAAGAATGACTGTGCCTCATTGTTTAAACTACAGGATTATATATCTTGTATTTTTGCAAATATTAATAAAAATAGTTCATGTAAAGAATTCTCAGTCAAAACTACCTTTGAAGTATTTTTTTAAGCCTTCACTTGTTTCAAAGTTCCTAAAGGCACATGTGATTTTAGTTTGCAGTTAATATGTTCCGAACATTACCACCATCTTCCAATCCAACGGGAGCAGAATTTGATCCAGAGGAAGATGAACCAACCTTAGAAGCTGCATGGCCTCATCTACAGGTATTTAATGAAGACTAGGCTGTCATAGTCTAACAGAATTTTGACATTAAAGTCATTGTTTATTGATTCAAAATTGTTTAGGTTATGTATTTATCTCAAGTCAATTAAATTTCTGTGCCATATTTAAAATATATTTCTTGAATTTAAACTGATAATCTTTAAAAAAAAATTCAGTTAGTGTATTATAGGTTAAAGGCTCATACATTTCTTGCAGATGTAACTGCTGTGATTTTAAATGAGCTTCCGTTTGTCACTACGAATGCTTTGATCTGACTGGCACAGCTTTAGCTTTCAGAGGTACCGTGACAAACAGAGGAGAACAGAGAATTTTCAAAACACGTACTTCTGGGCATGATGAATTTTAGATTACTCTGTCATTTGAGAATAATGTAGTGATGGAGCTCAGCAGAATTTCAATGCAGTTTGAAGTACCTTAAGTTCTTGTACTTTGTCAGGAGAGCAAGGGCAAAGCTTTTACTGTGTGGTATATAAATAAATATAAATAAAAACATAATGCAGTTGTGAGCAAGTAATTAGTAATATTGGTGATGTGCTGCTTATAAAATGGTTCCGTGTTTAGAAGACTAATACTATTTTTTGTTTGTTTTTTTTCAGCTTGTTTATGAATTTTTCTTAAGGTTTTTAGAATCTCCAGATTTTCAACCTAATATAGCTAAGAAATATATTGATCAGAAATTTGTATTACAGGTGAGGTAAAAAAAAAATAAAAATTAACTTCAAGTTCTGAATTATTTTTACAATGCATTAGATTCAAGTAAAGCACATCTTTTCCCTCTTTGCAGCTTTTAGAGCTCTTTGACAGTGAAGATCCTCGTGAAAGAGATTTTCTTAAAACAACTCTTCACAGAATATATGGGAAATTCTTAGGCCTAAGAGCTTACATCCGGAAACAAATTAATAATATATTTTATAGGTAGGTCAATATGTTTGTATTATGGTGCATGTGATCAGGTATATAACTAAAAATACTCCAAGACACTGCTAGCGATTTTTTTTAATTCTTAGTAAATTTATACTCAATATTGCTACATCTGACAATAATTAATACCAGTCTGGGAGATGTAAATTAGGGTAGTGTTGCACACAGCATAAATTTGGCAGCTGAAATTTGAGTTCGTATGTGATTCAGTGGGTGGTTTGGTATCTTTGTCTGTGAGGCTTTTTTTTCTTATTGGGCAGTAGTATTTGTTTTACAGTAGTGCCTTCATAAAATGTAGTTCATAATGCAGAAGTTGGGCTCAAATCAAATGATGGAGAGATCTGGAATTTGCTTGAAGGAACATATTTACTGCCATGTCTTTCCTCAGAATTGAGATATACCATTTAGGGCTCATGAAATATTTTTTTAATTGCCACAGAATGAACTGTAGTATGATCCCCGATACAAAAAAAAAGATAATGTAAAGAAGAAAAATTAATCCACTGTGTTACCAAAGGTCTTACAAGTGTGTTCTTACTGCCATTATGTCAAGTGTGAATGCAGGGTTATGGTGCCTGCTTTTTAGTCTTTTAGTTTTGGTTCACTTCTCTTTTGTACAAATAATTATGTTGTGTATCAGTTTTACACTCCTTCCATTATGCTTCCCTTTTTCTCTACCACTGTTGTTTTCATCCCGAAATGAATGTGTGATGCTACCCCTTTAAGAAAACAGCAAAATGCTGCCACATACTCAGTGCCATCTCATGAATGGCACCCAGCAGTACCAGCTGTAGAGGGAGCTTATCTTCCCTGTCTATGGTAACAAGTAAGCCTTTAGAAGACATACAGAAGGGCTACTTTAAAATAATTAGTAAGCCTTTACTGTCTTGCAGACAACTGTTCTTGACTGGACGTGTCAGGAGCCAGTATGTCCTAAAGAAATAGTTCAGGTGTATCTTTCAAAGAAAGATGTAAATTTCCCCCCACACACGCACACATTGATTTTATTAAATTAATTCAAAAATGCATAATTTTGTAAAATATCTGAACCAGATGGTACAACAGCATCACAGCATATTATAATGCACTTCCAAACTGTTTATATTTGCCACTTCTTGCACTTTACTTTCAGGGATAATGGAAGCGAAGTTGTCAAACATAGAGAGTTCTGGTGCAAGGATTTTGAAAGACTAAGAAATGTCTGGTCATTAGATCAACTTTTTAATAGTTTGTATAAAAATATGTTTTCAATCTGAAATGTATATGGGAGATTATATAATTTGCACTGTAGAGACTACATTTCTCTACCACGTTGGAGGGGAAAAAATGAAACAGAAAACCTCACTTAGTCGTATAATATTTAGTAGCTAGAAGTTTAAACATTTTGCATCCAAATGTAAGCTAGTGTTCCTGGACACGAGCACCAGGGAGGAAAGTTATTTCAACTTCTGTAATGAATTAGTGGATTGTGAATGATAAGCTCTTAAAGTACGTGTAGAATTTTTCAAAATATTTCCTTTTCTTGTACTTTTTCCTGCAAGTTGTCAGCTTGTTACTGTGCTTACCTAAGAAGTGTGTGGTCTTTATTTATCTTTTAGTCCCTGACCAGAATTGCATGAATTCTGTCCCAGTAGTGCATTAATCTTATTTTTTCCTAATGTAAATTATATATATTTTTTTACTTAGCAAACCTTTATGTTCCTGTTAATTCAGTCCAAAGCTTTTTGTATCATTGTCTTTAGTTTTGCATGGAATTGTTGTCCTGAATTATATGGAAAGGGTCTTTAAGGAGAGAAAAAATGGCCACAACAAATATTCTGTATTAAAAGTAGCTGTTAATATGTCAGTCTATGACAAATTTTAAAATAGGAAAAATATTTTCTAGTGAGTGGAATTGTTTTCTCATAAGCGTAAATTTTTGTAACTATTTGCAAAATACCTGAAGTTGTGCATAGAACTTTCTCAATAAATTTACACTCAGGCAATTGGGAAGAAGGGTGGAAAGGTGATTGCCTAGTAAATTACAGTGCTCTATCAAAAGATTCGGGAAAAATTAACTTCCTCTGTTTATTACAGAAGCTTTTGTACGCACTGAAGTCTGTAATGCCAAAGAGCTTTTTAGATCCATAAGTAGTAACTGTTTGAACACCTTATGCTTGCAGGCGCTGTAGAAGGTTGAGTTGTGGCATTTGATTATGCCAGATGCTTTAAATATTAAAATAACACAAGAGCATTGTTTGCAGTGTTCAGTTTTGCATTATTAAAATGGCATAGAATATGAGTACTGGAAAAAGCTCAAGTGCATGGTGCTTTGTTAAATGTGGGAGAAATGAGCAAGCAAGTGTGAATGTTGAAAGCAGCTTGATGTGCTATTGATTTACGTTTCCACAAAGTTTCTTTCCCACTATGTATTTCTGGTTTTTTTTTACTGAGTGACTAAAACCTGGACGGTCAAGGCTAACTGTAATGTTAGATGGAGATCTCAGTGTTAGATTTGTATCTCTCTTCAGCAGTGGCTGAATAAAACTTTTCATTTACTTAGGTTTATTTATGAAACAGAACATCACAATGGCATAGCAGAATTACTGGAAATACTGGGAAGGTAAGTTGTATGTTTTGTTTAATTAAACTGGCTTGATCTTCAGAGTAGACTTTAAAAATCAAGTTGGGGATTGCAGATTGCTTTGAAACAAGATTAAAATTAAGAAGATTAAAATTTCCCACTCTACTCAGCACTTGTCAGGCCATGCCTGGAATACTGTGTTCAGTTTTCGTCCCCACTATACAAAGAAGATGTGGACAGGCTGGAGAGTGTCCAGAGAAGGGCCACAAAGGTGATCAAAGGACTGGGAAGGCTGCCATATGAGGAAAGGCTGAGACAACTGGGTTTGTCCAACCTTGAGAAAAGAAGGCTTGGGAGAGACCTTATCACCATCTTCCAGTATTTAAAGGGTGGCTACAAAGACAATGGAGACTCCCTTTTCACAAGGAGTCACATGGAAAAGATGAGGGGTGATGGGTACAAGTTACACCTGGGGAGATTCCAACTGGACACAAGAGGAAAATTTTTCACAGTGAGAACAATCAGCCGTTGGAATAATCTCCCCAGGGAAGTGGTGGATTCCCCAACATTGGACACTTTTAAGATTCAGCTGGATGGGGTGCTGGGCCATCTTGTCTAGACTGTGCTTTTGCCAAGAAGGGCTGGACCAGATGGTCCCTCAGGTCCCTTCCAACCTGGTGGTCTATGATTCTATGAAAATCATACCACGTGTCAAAGCTGTAATGAAGAGAAAAAGTTTTGTGTAAGATTACAGAAACACAGCAAAAACTTGAACCTTGTAGCAATGTTTTGGGATGTGACAGTTTTTTAAATCTTATTTTTTAAGTCTTACTTTCTAGCTTAGGATCCTTGTAATTAATATTAGTTGTAAAGCAACTATGAATAACATGTAACAAGTTGAAATTTATTCAAAAATTCTTGTAACATCACTAAATGCATACTAGGTAAACAAAGGAAGCACAGGTATGAAACTTCAAAAACCTTCTTTTGTTAATCACATTATTTTGCAAACTTCAGTGATGCATCTGAAAGCCCTTGAAACTAAAAATTTTGCAACTTAAAGGTCATAGCCTCATCAAAACTAGTGTGTTCTTTATCAACTGCTTTCTCTAATCCATGTGCAAGCTTTTGGTTTTTTATCCATTAATACACTTGAAAAGCTTAGTTAGGTTTACTTTATCGTGTTTCCATATCTGCACATAGAAACAGCAGGTCAGCGAGAGCAGGTTGCTCAGGGTTATGTCTGGTTGGGCTTGGGTATCTCCAAGGACAGAGACCCCAAAACTTCTCTGGGCAATTGGTTCCTATGCTTCCATGCTCGCGATAAAAAAGGTTTTTTTCTTATGTTTGAATGAAATTTCCTGTGTTTCAATTTGTGCCCATTGCCTCTTGCCCTTTCACTGGGCACCACTGAGAAGAGTCTGACTCTGCCTTCTTCACACCATTCCTTCAGGTATTTGTACACTTGCGTAAGATCCCCCTGAGCCTTCTCTTCTCCAGCCTAAACAGCTTTCTCAGCCTTGCTTTGTATGTCAGATGCTCCAGCCTCTTCATTATCTTTGTGGCACTTCACTGGACTCCCTCCAGTATGTCTGCATCCTTCTTGTCTGGGGAGCCCAGAACTGGACCCAGCACTCCAGATGTGTCTCACCAGGGCTGAGCAGAGGTGAAGGATCACCTCCCTCAACCTGCTGGCAATGCCGTTCCTAATGCAGCCCAGAATGCTGTTGAAATTGGAAAGATGTTTTAAAATTTTCTAGGTCTACGTGTCTGCCTAGAATAGTTCTTTAATTTTCAATGAAATGTTCAATGATTAAAGGAGCTACATATCCATCATTACTTCAACATACTATAATCAAGTAATACACACCAAGATATACTGAAGCCTCTGTAAAGCTTAAATACTAGAATATAGAGCTAAGTCTTCAACACTGTTACTTAAGTCACCAGCTTTTTCATTCTTGGTTTTGTTAGGTTAGCTGCAAACTTTTGTTAGGTTAGTTACAAACTTAAAAGTTAAGTTGTTTTGTTTTGTTTTCCTCAGTCTTCCAAATCAAAATTTCTGGTAGCTAAATGAGGCTTCCAAGCTGTAACTGTGCTATACTGGTTATTCCTCCAATCCATTAAGAAGTTTCACACAGTGTATTGGTGAATTAGAGCTTCTTATGAGTATCAGTTCTTAGTTGGGTTCCTGGGTTTTGACTTGTCAGAAGTAAAGAGGAATTTAATTTCATGCTGAAGTACTGGATTTCATTCTTTTCCTTTGCTAAGTGCTATATAATACTGGGAAAATTAACACTTCCAGTAGGAACTACTAATGTGGTTATGTTTTTTTCTGACAATCATCTCTTGACAGGATTGCAGAATTTCTTCACACTCAATCGAGGCCAAACTTGCCCTACAGTTCTGCTCCTCTTTGTGGTTAACAACCATTAAAACATCTTGGAGAAACCTTTTTTAAAATGAAGTTAATGTATATATGTGAAGTATGTGGAAGTTGTGGCAAGAACACCATAGAAATATTAATGTAGAAATGAAGTTTTGATGTTATGCACTGAGAGACTTCAGAAGGAATAAGCTCATATCCTGAAAATAGTTGTGCAGTCATTACTAGTGCAAATTATTTTAAGCATGCGCAGCAAGGGTGAGCAAGTGTTATTTAGTAAGCTTCAATTCTAGGACATCATCTGATTTCTGAGATCTGAAATATATATACCTGAATTTTTTAACGTGGGGGTTTTTCAAGATAAGTTTGGCAGGTTCGTTTTGCCTGGGTGCCTTCTGTCCTTGTTAGTAAACAGAAAAGCATTAGAATGAATAAAATAGGACTTAAAATAGTAAATAGGCAATAGGATTCTGGATGCTTTGACTGATGTTAATGCTAGCAAAGTGAGTGAACACCAAACACTGTTATAGTACCGTGGTTTTAGGTAAAGGTGCCCTTGCCCTCACTTGTAACTGGGATGTCATGTGTTGAGATGCTGTTTGGTGATATGCTAGGATCTTGCAGGAATAGTCCTGGATTGATCTCTTCTACATCCAGTCTCTGGTTCATTCTTTCATTCCTCGAAGAATCTGGGAGAAATATGTATTCAAAGCTTTGATGTTAGTGAATAGTTCATAGTGAAAGTTGAAGTAGAGCTATAGTCATGTATGTTGCTTGGAAGAAGAATGTGGCGCCTGTGAAAGACTTGGGTGAGGGATGGGCAGAGGTTGCTTTGACTATTCTATTAATTTGTAATCTTTAGAGGACTGGATCAAAAATTAAATGGTCTCTGGTGCACGCTTAATTTATACATTTTTCTGTTGCATCATGTTCTCCAGGAGATGGTAAAAAAAATGTGCTGAAAACAAGGATTTGGTATATCCTGTACAATAGTGCAGGTTTTGTAGAATTACTGATTTTTATTTTTAAATTTCTTTCCCTGGCAGCATAATTAATGGATTTGCCTTACCATTAAAAGAAGAGCACAAAATATTTCTTTTGAAGGTTTTGTTACCGTTGCACAAAGTGAAATCACTCAGTGTCTACCATCCACAGGTAAGTTTTGCTTGGCGTTTTTCGTACTAGTGTTAAAGTAAGTTTGCCTAGAGAGGTCAGGGGGACTCTAGTCACTCTGATGTGGATTCTGTTCTAAGCTCCAACACTTCCTGCTCACTGGCCTTGGGTAACTTATTTAATATATGTACCTGTAATGCTTCACTTGTTGAGGAAAAAAAAAATTAAAACTATATCTATGTGTATATGTGTGTATAAATAAATACCTTTTTTAAAAGCACTTTAGAGTTTATAGATGAAACACATGGAATAGTTGGTTAATGTGGGAGTTCTTGATATTTATCCACACACAGAATTTTTTGTTTATGTTGTTCTTGTCTGTAATGTTTAGACATACAAAAATTGCAGAAAAGTATGGTTTTAATGAGTGTCATCTATAAACAGTTTTTTCTAAACTACATGGAGAATTTCAGCTGAATTCAGTTTCTTACAACTGTTGATGTTTTGAAAGGAACTGGGCACTTACTAGGACATCGTTATTTAATTCAATAGATCCTTTTAGAAGTACACAGAAAGAAAGGGGACATCTGAATTGTATCGTGATTTTAAACCAGCTGTATCTTTTCTGTGCTGAGTTTAGTTCTGTTCAGAATTCCTAGAGAAGTGGGAAATCATGCAATGTTAGAGAAAACATAGTATTATTGTGATATTTTGAAATTTTCTCCGTGAGAGGCTGTTAGACAGCTTTGGTTTTTTTTTGATTTGAAGGTTCAACATTTTCTATGTAAGTTCAAGTACTCCAAGTTTTAAGTACCATTTCTTCAAATAAAATTACTAATAACTTGTATTTTTAAGAACTCCATTTGTACAATTACAATTCTGTAGCAATTAGAGATGCTTATAAGCATTTGCTTTGGATCTTGCCTACTGGGGCTCACATCAGTTCCTGTTGAAGTAGTAGGCTAGAGTGGGTTCCATTTCAAAAGATTTTTTTTTTTCTTTTTTTCTAATGCTATGAAAATAACCTGTTGGGGTGTGGCCACTCAGACCTTTCTTGAATCTCAACTAGTGCAGACATTGGTGATTGCCATCTTTTCTTCCATCTGTCTGAGACAGATTCGTTGTTATCTGTTCCCCTTAATTCACAAACTAATTCTCCAAAACCTTCAGGTGATTTGCATTCCTCATTACTATCAGTAAAAAGAAGATAGTGACATAGGGATGCCTCTTTTACATGTCCTCCCGAATGAAATGGGAAAGCACTTCAAGTGAGCTTAGTGTGTGAAACACCGGAGGAAACCCACAAAAATTCGCATGGAAACAGTGGCAGATATTCAGAAGGGTTTGCTGCCAAATCCAGATACACATGAAGAAAGCTAATTTCTATATTCAATTCAAATTCAGTTCAGAATAGTGGAGAACACTAGGTGTAACAATCTTTGTACATTCCTCACATTACCTAGGGACATTCTTGGTAGCAATCATCAAAAACAGTATGTATTTTATATGCATGGTTAGCATTAGTTCTCATGTATAGAAAATCTTCAGATTTACCACTGTTCAATGCATTTTTAACTAACTCAAGTTATGAAATAGAAAATACTTATTAAATCAGCATGGGACACCAAAATGTAAGTGAGCAGAAAGCACTTTAGAGGACAGGATTATGATTTTTTTAATCGTATGTTTGAAAAGATGAAATGTGCTGAAATGCGAAGGACTAGGCCTAAAAAGAAAACATCCAATTATGTGTTTGTCTACATTATAACCCTGAAAAAGGTGAGGACAGACTTGGGAAGGTTGGGAAAAATTGGTGAAGAGTATTTACCCTTTTGTTGTTTAAATTGTCTGCCAAATAATTTTTTTACAATTACAGAAAAACTTGTGTTTTTATTTGAATTCAGTAGTGTTCTCTGCTTACGCTAGTGATTTCAAAGTGTGTTCAGTTTCACAATGAGCATTAATAAAAATCTTTTTCTTTTACTGTAGCTGGCATACTGTGTAGTTCAATTTTTAGAGAAGGACAGCACGCTTACAGAACCAGTAAGTTTATCTTGTTATTATTATATATTTTGGAATATTAATATTGCTTTCACCTGTAGACTGTTTAAGGAGGTTTTGGGAAGAAAGTATTGGTATGTGATTGTTTTTATTAGGAAGAGTCAAATATTTAACCATTTTGATTCCAACAGTTGTTTGGAATGTCCAAAGTGAATTAAAACGACCTCTTACAAACAGACCAGAGTTTATTCTGCTTATTTGGTTCTGGCCAACTGGATATGAGGTGGTTGATCCAGAAGCAGTTTAGTCAGAAATTAGCTTGCCTGAACTGTGCTCTGAGAGAATGGTATTATGATGGAACACAGATTTGTGGTGCACAGTTATCTACTGATGAAAGGGGTTTGAGTCAGATCCTGTTCATGTCTACCAAGTTTGGACTGTAGACAAAACCCGACTTTGGTCTGGCTGCACATAATTGCATAGATGAATACTGGTAATTGTCCTCGATGGTATAGAGTGTTTTGCCTCATTACAGCCAATATTAAGTAGGTAAGTAGTAAGAACTAATATGTTTAATCACTAAGTAAAATGATTGCTACTAACAAAAGTGCACATTATTAGATTATAACCATTTCCACTGTAAAATGGAAACTGGGATTCTTGAAACAAATTAAGTATGCAACTGAGAAAGAACTCTCTTCTACTTGGAGCTTTTAAGATATCAAATCTCAGACATTCTGTCATTCGTGCTATATGAGATCTTGAAATCTTAACTTTCTTACAGACATCAACTAGGATGTTACATATTTCCTGCTACAAATCTGAACTAATACGCATCCAAGTCTGTTGCCTTTTTGATCCCAAATTAATACATGATTACAGCATTCTTTAAAAACTTAGCACATGCATCACCAAAGTACTAAGTTCCCCTTCAGAAATTCTGGTCATTACAAAATAAAGCGCTTATGATTGTCATATGAGGCTTTTTGACATCTTATTAAAAAAATCTGCATAAATTTCCCAAGGCTTCATTGAAGACATAGTGTCTGTTTTCATGGTTAAATAATACATGCATGAAAGTTGCACTGATTTCTCACTGAGTTGTCTTGTCAGTGGTGATATTAAATATTGCTTATAGTTTTAAATATAGAAAGCTGGACTTCTAAAAATGTCCTTCATTTCAGAAAAGAAAAAGGAGACTGCTTTTTTTTCCTAAATGACAGAAAAAACTTGTTGTCTGAGAGAAAGGCTAATGGATTGTTGCAACTTCTAAACTATATAAAAAGACAAATAGAAACCTTATTTTTAAAGAGTTTTTTCAAGAAGTCTGTACTGCTTTGGGTGTTTGTTTTTTTCTCCAGTTCTACATCTAGGACTAGACAGACACTGTCATATTTTTGTTCTTTATGTGGCTTTTTACTTTTTAAGAACAAAACAAAAGCATTTATAAACTTACACGTTCCAGGTTATGTTAATTTCTCATTTAAAAAAATCTAAATTTAAGATTGAGTGCTATGCCAGCCATTTTTCAGTATTTAACGTGGTTTAAATATCCTTTGAAGGAAAATGTCTTCCTATTTCAATATTGTTTGGCGCCAAATTGTCACAGATGGAAAATAGGTTTTATAGTTAAAAAATTAATATCTTACATTTTGGTTTGAAAACTGACATCTTTGGGGAAAAGTCATCATCCTTTCATAATAAAAACATTTGCATCTACTCACATCTTCCTTAAATCAGAAATTGCTAACAGCACAAGAGTCATTATTCGTGCAATAAAACTGTGTATTTTTGAAGGTTCTTGAAAAAATTATGATGTAATTGATAACTCCACTAATAAATACAATGTCTAAATATATTTAACTGCTAAACTAGTATCACCTTTCAGACTTAAATTCTTTTACTTATATATTCAATAGATGAGAGAGTTTGTTTTTCAGTTAGATTTCAGAAGTGTTTCCCACAGATGTATAGACTCTGAAGAGTTGTGAGCCAGCTGGTAGACAACTTCCTTTTGTGTCACATTTTATGGATCCCTTAGTTATCTCTCCCCTTCCTCCTACCCCACCCCACCACCTTCCCCCACCTGTCTTTTTGAGTATTCATAGTTTGCTAGGCAAAAACTGTTTCAGCAAGCTGGGTAAATAATTTAATAATCATGAAGAAAGTTAAGACTGTGATTATAGTAATGTAGTCAATTAAATAAAACTCAACGTTTAAGAGCAACGTGCCTAGAGTAGTTGGTCACCTGTCAATTTGGTTATTTATAGTAAATCTTTTCCTAAAATATAATGAAAGAACTTAATTTCTTGAGCATTGGAGTATACCTCCAAGAAATTAGAAATAGAAAGCTGCTGTCACTTTAGTGGCAGATAATTTTCCCCATAGTATAGTAGCAATTTTGCACGTTGATTTGATGATCATGTTAAGTTAGACATCAGGTTACTTTCTCTTGTCTTTTGATTATTATTTTTGAACGTGTCTTTAAAGTGTATAACTTTGTTTTCTGAAAAAGTGTTTTTAGACCTATTAACAGGTATATGTGACACTGAACCATATCTGATCACTGCTGTCACACAGGACAAGAAATCTGAGTTTTGTGTTCTGTTTAAAATATCAGACTTCTTAATGAGATACAATTTAGTGCAACCTAACGTCAAATTCTCATGAAGATTGTCTTCACTTTGTCTCTACAGGTTGTAATGGCACTGCTGAAATACTGGCCAAAGACTCACAGTCCAAAAGAAGTCATGTTTTTAAACGAACTAGAAGAAATTTTAGATGTTATTGAACCATCTGAATTTGTAAAAGTTATGGAGCCTCTTTTCAGACAGCTAGCCAAATGTGTGTCCAGTCCACACTTTCAGGTCTGTACTTACTGAATGTACAGTAATGTGAGGATTTTTACAAAGCAGACTTGTTAATGATATTACCTACTGTTATTCACCATAATTAATTTTATTTGTTGCTAAAAAAAGTCTTCAATTCTGTGTCAAATTTTAGGGATCCAAATGTTAGCTTTATTGTTTCTTTTCAAGAGTGCGGTATGTGCATTTGTATCGGGTGATTCACTTCAGTGTTATGCTTAACATAAAAGCTTAAAAGCTCTGTTTTCAGAAGTACCCGAACCCCTTGAGTACATAGTGTTTGCGTTCCACTGCTTGTAGTGGAGTTATACAAATACTCTTTCTTTGGGAAAACAATTTTTTGCTTGAATTTCAGAGTTCATAGGTTACAGTCTGAATTATGTCCCTGTCAAGGAAAAAGCAATTTTTCCATCTCTCTTTCCATCAGCTCCATGACTCCCATTTGCACTAGAAGAATCCAAATCTAAGTTGCAGCTTTTCTTACCTTTTGGTTATATTTGCCAAATGTTTCAATTATATGCTCTTTAAGAGATTTTCTGAAGAAGTATTCCTTTTTTCATGTCTTCTTAGGTTGCGGAGCGAGCATTATACTACTGGAATAATGAATATATTATGAGTTTAATTAGTGATAATGCAGCAAAGATTTTACCCATCATGTTTCCATCCTTGTACCGGAATTCAAAGACGCATTGGAACAAGTAAGAACACTTGTAAAAAAATAAAATTCTACTACTTCACTTATGTCTAGTTGTAGGCTTAAAAGGGGTTCAGATCTTTCAATTGCTAGTTTTAACAGTGTGTTGAGCTGTTTATTCTATGACATTAAAGGTGCTGTATAAGGAGGAGACTACTGTTGTCAAAATTTTTAGGAAATATTAAGAACTGAGGAAGATAGTTTTTCCTTTTTTCATTAAACAAGAAACAGTGTTTTAGTGCATCTAATCCCTGACGTATTTTTATTAATATGAAGCAAATTTGGCATTAATCTGTAGTTGAGATACTTCTAAAGACTAACTTTGTTTTCTGATTTCTAACCTCTTTGCTGATTTGCATTTCTTTTGCATTCTAGTGGAATATGTTGTAGATCAGGTCATTTTTTCCTTTCCTTCACCCCCCCGCCCCCTTCTTGTTTATTGTTTTCTCTTCTTTCTCCATTGACTATTTTCACTTTTTTCCCCACAATAACATAGTACTTACGCATGAAAACAGTCCCGGTCAGCTCCTTTCTGCAGCTGTTCCATTGTAAAGTGCCTCTTTGTTTGAGCAACTGCTGGGATGGTGAAAGTATCAGAGTCTAGCGCTGGCCACCAATTGAGGACTGCTGATCAGTTGGCTGATCTGCCACTAAACGCAGGAAAAGAAATGGAAGATAAAGTGATGTTAAAGTGATTGGTTACTGTCACTGGATGTAAGCAGTAACAAATAACGTACTCATTAACAAAATTCTGATTCAGTGATGCAATGTACATAGTTAAATGTGGATTGCTGTCGGTTGTTTTTTCTGGCATTCAAGGTCGTGCATTCATTTTATTCTGAGCAGAAGTCATGCTACCCAGTACAGCTGCACTCTTACTTGAAATTCACATGTATGGTACAAAGTAATCATTTAACTGATTGCTTTTTGGATTTAATGGTCAGCAATAGATTACAGACTGGAACTGTAAATGACTCTGTAAAAGTGCTTCATAAAGCAGATTATTTTTGTTTAATTTTTCTGATGTTTTCCACCTCACTTTTCTAACACTTTTTCTAAAGAGTCCTGGCATAATTGTGTTGAAGTGACTGCTGTGTGGCCATTTTCAAAGTGAATGGTGTCTTTTCTAGGCTCCTTTTAATCACTAACTTTTTTTTTTTTTTTATTTGTCAGTTGCCTGTAAATTACTTACAAGATCTTTAATGTCATCTTGCATTTTCTCTAATAACCCTAGTTTGATTAGTGTCAGCTACTAAATTTCAAAAGTAGTCCTGTGTTGATACACATGGTATTAAAAATGAAGTTCAAACATCGAGTAGTACTATGGAGTAAGAAAACTGCATTCAAAGTTGGTAATTTTAGTAATTCTCTTAGACCTTTTGAGGGTAAACTGAAACTTCCACTGACTAGTTTTGTTTCCACTTATTCTGAAATGATGTAATTTTCCAGTTATGTAGGCTATTGGCTACTGTTGACCAGAAAAAATAGATTTCAAAGTTTAAAGTACTCTGAGTTTCAACCAGAAGTTTTACTTATAGGACAATACATGGCTTGATATACAATGCTCTGAAACTCTTCATGGAGATGAACCAAAAACTGTTCGATGACTGCACACAGCAATTTAAAGCAGAAAAACTGAAGTAAGTTTTCATGTCAGTGTGTCTGTCTGTTCTTGAGTAATTTGTTCAGAGTGCTTTAGCTCTGAAAAACTACTGTGTCTTTAGTGGGAAGTTGCCCATTTAATTACAGTATAGTAGTCTCAAAATTGACTTGATGAAACTTCTTGTTATATATGAACTGTAAAATCTTCTTAAGAAGAGGTTGCTTTATGTAGTCTTTGACCTAATACTGCTGGGGGTCACCATCTTCCTAAAAACCTAATTTTTTGAGAGGGACGCTGCTAATTGTGGAGCCCAGCATAAAAGATCTGTTAAACAGTTTAGTTTACATCCTGTGTTTATTTTAGCATACTTTATTTACCCAGTGTTGTTTTCTTTCATGTTGTCACTCAGTTCTTCCCAAAACACTTTTCCAGTATTTTTCAGCATTGCATTATGTGTGAGCATACGTGCGTGTTTTTCTAAAAGTTATCCAAAATAAAGTTGTTACTCTAGTGTAATACAGAACATTCGTATTTGCCAGAAGAATCCTGCTGAGTTCAGAATATTCTTGCATAGGCCAGTGAACAGAGCAGGGATTTGGAAGCTAGAATTCTTTCTGGTTTATGCCCAAAACTGCAGCTAACTTTTATGATCATAAAGTCACTTACCTTCTGTTCCTCCATTTCCAATTTTGTTAAGTAGACATAATTTTTTTAATATTCAGTATATTATAAAACCTACTGAAGTGAGATCGAGAAGTATTAATGGTTTGGCTCTCATTTTAGAGGCTGGGGAGCATAGTTAGAAAGTGGGTACTGAAAATACCTGGAGCTCAATTTTATTTTTCATTTCAAAGTGAACAGGGATTCCTTCAAGTAGCGGTTCAAATTATACACCTATTTTAAACCAATATACTGGAAGTAGTACAGATTCTTAATGCAGATTCATTTGTCCAAGTTTTGAAGTTCCTTACTACAATTTAAGTAGAAATGAGCTTGTAGTATAACAAATTTTTAAGATATCTGTGTGTGTGTTTATAGATAACAAAATGTGAACATTTGCTTTTTTAAAAAAGACACTGTAAGTCTCTCTTCCCTGATAGCAAATAAGTAGAATCCCTTTTAAATGGGAAAGAAGTATTTTCTTCTCTGTTTTTTGCGGGGGTTTTGGGTGGCGTTTTGAGTGTGAACTAAAGCGGGCAGAGTGCCGAGTGACATAATAACAAAACAAAAGAAATCTCCCACCACACAAGAACTTAAGAAGGGGTGGTTAAAGTGTTCTTAGCCCCTCCAGCTCAAACTTAACTTAATTGAGAGTTGGAGGCAAATTGTATATGTGCATGAATATAACTGCTCTTTTTACATTTGGAGCATCTGCTCTGTGCATTGAAGCCTGAGAGCATTTTTAGCACTCTTAAGCTCAAAGTCCTTTTAAACTCTACCACCTTTCAAAGATAGGTGTTCATTCTAGTCTCTGCAATAATAAGTTGTTTATCTGTAAGAAAGAAAGGAAAAGACCCCTAGACTTCAGCATTTTGAATTACATTAGACATAAGGAAACAAAGCCTTCCTACCTTAATTTAAAAAAAAAAAAAAAAAAAAAAAAAAGCATCCCATGTCATCCTTCTTGGCTTGTGACTCCCTTGAGTGTGTTTTTGTCAGGTACCTCTCTGTTAGTGTGCAGCTCAAAATGTCTCTGGGCCTTTTCCTTTAAATTATTATCTGAAGCCATTGGGCTGACAGAATCTCTGCCCTTATTTTTGGTCAGATGTTAGTTTCTTGTGTTTCAACATAGAATTCAAAGATGATAATGTTAAAACACAAACACACTTTGAACATAGATCAAGACTTCTTTCTGTTTTAATTTTAACTCTTTTAACAATGTAGAGTTATTAAAGATAAACCAGTATGAGCCAGTTTGTTGCTTTCATGAGAAAATATATTTTTTTTCCCTTTTAATGTTGCTTTGCAATCATGGGGTATTGCTATGATGCAAATTATCCTGTCAACAGTAAGTGATATTTTGGGCAGTAGGCTGAAACAGACATAGCTAAATAATTTATTCTGTTGAATTCTAGTGAATTTCTTCATGTTTAAAAAAGTATACGAGTTGTGATGCAAGATTCACCAAGCTGCTTTTGCCATTTTTGCTTCTGATTTTTTTTTTTTTTTCAGAGAGAAGCTAAAATTGAAGGAACGGGAAGAAGCATGGGTTAAAATAGAAAATCTAGCCAAATCAAATCCCCAGGTATTTAGAAAAGATTAACATGTTCATGTTTAAATACTTTAGTTTTGTTAAATATCAGTTGGGGAAAGAGGTCTGACAGATCATGGAAATAAAGCAATTTCAATAATTGTATTATGAAAGATATACAATAAAAGTACTTTTAAAGTTTGTAACCTTTCTCTTGTGCAAGTAATTATTTTTTTAAAAAAAGGTTTCTGAAAAGTATGATATGAAGTACTTTTTCCTTTTCTTATAATAGGAGATATACTGTATTGCGGTTTGAAAAGTTACTGTGCAAAATTATGGAAAATATAGAGATGCCATAGTTGGTTTCTCTTGAAAAGCTGTTTTGCAAACAATATATTACAAAAGAGATCTTTCTGCAAACTGTGAGTTATGACTGGTCAGTTTTCCTGTGTCAAATGGATTAAAGTAATATTGTACATTCTTGTCTGCTGCATTTGTTCTCATACTTGCACTGGGCCAGTCTTCTGGTGAACCTGCACCTCGGGTTCTTACTAAAAGGAAAACATCCTGTCAGGCATTACTTGATGTAATTGAAATTTTGATAAAGAAACGAAGGTCCTTTAGAGTATTCATTATATTTTGAAATTATGGGAGAAGGGGGTGGTTTGGCTTGGGGTTTTTTTTAACCCCTACATAATTTGCATGGAGAATGTTGCCAGTTTTCCTTTATCTCAACCATACTGATTGCTGCTATGGCAAAAAAACCCCAAACATTTCAAACATTGCAGCCAGAATTTTGCTATATTGCAGCAAGAAACTTACTGTACTGTATCCTTCCAACATCGTCTAGCTTAGTGGTGGAAGATGGAGTAACGATACTCTATAAACAGAAGTGGGACACTTTATGATCTCAGTGCTATTTTAAAATAGAACGTATGGGGTCATCTTTTTTTCTAAGAAGGAGGAATTTCATAATTTTTTTTTCCTCTTGTGGCATTTTTCAGAGAACAATTACTAAACTGCTCAAATAAAATTTGTTAAACAAAATGTCAGTTGACAACAGATCAGTTAAATTAATCAAAAAAGAACCATTCATATCAAAGCAGCAATTGACTTTCAGTGACAAAACATTTCTCTAATGAGATGAGCCACACAAAAGCCTTGCTTGAAGAGTACTTGATATACATGGTCATTTGCTATCACATAGGATGAACTATTGCATGTCTGGCTAAATAAGGGGATTGACTTGTAGTAGTAAAATTTAGAGTTCTACAGTGTAAATTTCCTTTTCTTCCCAAGTAATTTTTTGTAACTGTGTACATTTTCTGCGACTGGTTAACACAACCTGTATACAGTATGTTCTGTGTAGTGTGCTTGAAGAGAGCTAATAACTGGAAGCAATTTAAAATAAAAATTATTAATTTGAAAACTGAATGCTCCACTGACTTGACATAAGGATATAAATGCTCTTAGCACTCTATATAATGGATATTTAAGGTTTGGGGTTTTTTTTCCCCCAGAATTTCTGTTAACTTTTTAATTTGACTAATTACTGACAATTCTTGTTGTTCAGAGCTATTCCTGACTCTGCATAACACAAGAATACATTTTAAGATTTTAGATCATTGTAATTATATTCGTTAAATCCTTGCTGTGAGTTCTTTTCTGTTTTGTCTCATCTGCGTTAAGGTATTGGTACACTCAGATACTAAAATATTTAAACGGATTTAAAAGTGTGTATGTGTGTGTTCATAAATGAGTTTTGATTTCAACATCACATACACCTCATTTGAATTAAAATAGAATTTAAAATATTGAGATTACTGTACAGTAAGCTTTAGATACTATACAAGTGTTTTTACAAATTTTGGCGTTTTTTGCTTATTCCCAAAATACTTTTATGGCTGTTTTACTTTCTCAAGACAGAAAAGTTTAATATTTTGTTTTGAAATTATTTTAAATATACGTTAACCATATTTGGCCTTTTAATAGTGTATTTTCTCTTCTAACACAAAATTGCACCAGAGAGTAAAATCATTGTGTTTGAGTTGCTACACTGTTCACAAATCACTAGACAATGTATTAATAAGGTTTCAGATAAATGATTGCCAAAGTACACATTCAATACTGGCAAAATCTGAATTTTTAAAATTCAGTCTCAGATAATCAAAGTATATTTTTTGTATTCTGACTGTATTTTTCAACAGGGCATTTCTGCCAAGTGAAAGTATTGGAGTTCCATTTTAAAATGTATTACTTGGTGCCTGGAAGAATAAGATATCGAAGCTAATCTCAAATAACTAAGCATATCATTCAAATGCTCAAATACACTCTTAGTATTTAGGTATGACTACTAAGAATGATTATTTTAACACTTTGCATTTTATTAGTACCCAACATATAGTGACACGAGTTTGCTGAACAGTCCTGTTGCAATGGAAACAGATGGGCCTTTAATTGAAGATTTGCAGATGCTGAAAAAGACAGTGAAAGAAGAGGCTTGTCAGGTAAAGCCATGTGAAGATAAAAAAGTACTCTAAATTATAAAATTTTTTAATTTTTTTTTAAGCGATTGTTAATCATAGACATAAACTTGGGTTATATTTTCAGCCCTGTAACCATTTATCCTACAGTAATAAACTCCATTAGAGCTGCTACTTTTAAGTGATACTGTAGCAGCTGGGAATGTAGTGTTACATTTCTAATGCCTGTGAATCTGCTGTAGAGTCTCTTTTGACATTTCTTCTACAGAAACTTTCATTTTCTTTTCACTTAGAAATAGCTTTTTGTGTCATGATAGCAACATGGATTATGCTTTAAGGATAGTTAAAAATATGGCTAAAATCTGCCACATCATGTTCTATTCTCTTCTCTATATAACAGTTTTGGTTTTTCATAAGGAAAACTTGTATAAAAAATAGTCAGATTCTGTGATGACATTTATGTTTGTTATGCAGAGTCTTCTTAGTGGCTAAAAGTGGCTAAAGCTACTATGTTGTGAAAAAATGTGTAAAGCGCACATTTGTCTTGCCCACTCATGGGTCTTCTTCCTCAGTCCACCATCTGTTGTGTTCCATTATCTACTACAGAGCAAGGACTCTCAAGGTCATTCCAGGTTTTTTGTCTTTAGCTAATGCTTAGTGATCTTCAGATATTCTTAATTTACTTCAGTTAAGCAGAACTAGAATCCTGACGTTCAAACTAGAGATTTAAACTTAGACCTGATGGAAAATGGAGAGGTGCCAGGGAGCGTTGCAGTATCACTATGATGTCTGGTAGGAATATCAGTAATATGATTATTTCTAAACCCAGCAAACTTTAAGACCAGAGAAATGATCTGGAGCTGGGAAAACTGGTTGAGATAAAGTCTGTTAATTTGAACCAGTGTATCAAACAAGAAATTTAATAAAAATAAGGATGTGGTCAACCTAACCTCCTACATTACTTTCTTAAAATTCCAGCGTCATTATCCTGCAAGATTATATTTTAGATTATATTCTATTTATTTGTACTAGGGCATTTTGGATGAAGGTCAGAATCAAAAGAAATGCTGGAATGCCTCTAAGACATGCTCAGTGATTGCGGTTTTTTAAACGCTTATCTCTGGAGTGGAACCCTATGCCTTACATGTAAATCTTGGTGGCTGAATTACATGCCTATCCAGGGCAATGAATGAGGGTAGCATTCCCCTGAATGGGAACACTGGTTAGAGCTAGTCAGTGAGGAGCACTGGGTTTATGAAAGTGTCTAAGCCTCTGCCTTTCTTCAGAGTTTGGATAGTTTAGCCAGACCCACATGATGGGGAGAAGGCCTTCCTTTCACTAGCTCCAGAGCCTAGAACCCGTTCTGCTGGAGAAAGGTACATACAAGATTGTTGAAAAACACAAGTACTGCTTAATCTTAGAGTTGGGTTGATGGTGGTGTCCATCTTTTACTGTGCTATTTCCTAGCACATAACCATTTTCTCAGGATCTATGAGACCTTGTTTCACTTTCCGTCTTGGTCAGAGGTACTCCTAACTCTGAGTGCTCTAACAGTAGACGTAGAAGAAAAGCAGCCAAAGTATGACTATATACTAGTAGTTGGGACAAGCAGTTAAGAACAAAGTCCCCAGTCCCAGCTGCTTGAAGTGTTTGGGGATTTAGGCCAGTATTATACGATACAAAATGCGCAAAAAGTAATGGCAGCCCAGACTAAAACCAAGGACTCTACCTAGGTCTTACCTTCTTTTCTACAAAGAATTCAACTTCAAGAGCTATAATGTTGGGGCTATATACAGCTTCATTTGATAGAGTTCCAGCTGGAAAATGAGTGCATTGCATTCCTATGGATGAGCTTGATTTCTCCCTCCCGACCCTGATTGTTGGAAGGGGTGGGGACTAAAAAAGTGACACTAATGGAAAAGAAATAAATTGTAAACTAAATTAAATTCTGAAAATCGGGTTGGAACTGTTTAAGCATTCTTTAGCCATCTCTCCAAGTGAATGCTTTCCTGCTTTTCCTTGCTGAGAAAGTGTGCAAGAAGTAAATGAGATGATTAGGAGGTTGTAAGCCTGTCTTTCAAAGATAAAGATCCTGTCCTAGCAGAGCTAATAGAATGGTTTGAAACAGGAATTCTTGCTATTAGAAAAACTTACAGAAATCTGTGAGAAGTGTAAAGCTTGCAAGAGGATTGATAAGTCTGGGTAACCAGGCAGAAAAATGATTGATAAAGGATTAGGGTATTGCAGAAAGAAAGCTAGGTAGCATTCTTGCATCAGTCTTTGAGAGGACACTGGAAAGACAGTTATGTATCCCTTGCTAAATCCCATCAGAAATGGATGCTAAAACACGAGGTATTACAGTTATCAGTTTAAAAAAAAATAAAAGGCAAATCAAAAGGACAACTTAGTTTATTTTTGAAATAAAACTTAGGTGAGGAACTATGTAAAGATCTATACAGTTTCAGTGAAAGTGAGGTTTATGCCAGAGGTTAGTGGTGTAGCGGAGTGTCCATACTGAAAGAGGTGATGGAATGACTGAGGAAAGTAAACCAGGAAATTTTTTTTACACCAGACTATGTTTTCAATGAATACTCTTTGCTACAATAAAATTCTGACTTTTGAACACGCTAGTAAATCAATGTCTAAGTAAAAAACAGTCAGTTTTTATGAGGACTTTTTTATAGAAGAACATGAATAAACATCATTGATCTAACAGGCAAATTAGGGTAGATGAGACAGCCATGGGGACTATATAAAGACATCATTATATAGTTTGAAAGTACTCTGATAGGAATACTCTCTGGTTTTAAGAGAGCATCAGTAAAATAATACAGCAGAAACTTAAATTTTCAGGTATGCAAATAGGGCAAGTAACTAAAAGCATGGAAAAAACTTTAAATCACTTCTCTTACACGTAGAGACATACAAAGTGAAAAATAATTGAGAAGATCGATGATAATTTTATTTTTTAAAACGTTATCAAGTGGTAATCATGGTAGTAATGTCATGACTGCTAATAGCTTAGAATTTGTTAGTTGTTTCTAATTTTTATTCTTAGCAAAAAAATGGTTTCAAGACTTGAAACTGGGTAGCTGGTGGGGTAAAAAGGAGAAAGTATAATGTTTTTCCCCTATGTTTTTATTTCTTTTCCCATAAGTGAACATACTGATGTGAAAGAAATATTTTTAAGTAAATGTTTAGTAATTAATATTTTTAGCTAACTTTGTTCTATTTTTATTTCAGGCACAGAAAGATCAGAAAAAAGATCGTCCTCTTGTGCGACGCAAGTCTGAACTGCCTCAGGATATCTATACCATGAAAGCCTTGGAATCACATTGCAGAGCTGATGAATTAATATCACATGATGGGCATTAAACTATTACAGTGAAATATTTTGGAGGAAAATTTTTTTTTTTCTGGACTCAGTTCTACAGTAGAACTTACTTTTTTGTGCCATACCAATCAGTTACACACAAAGTCAAAGCTTTCTTCAACCCAGTTCTGTAGGCAATAACTTAATAGAGTATGCAGCTCAAGATTAGTAGTTCAAACAATGGTAAATTACCCAATTCCATATGCAGAATATTGGGTTGACTATAATCAAGTGGACACAATTTCCTGGAGGTGTTATCATAGTACCAGCTAGGTGATAACATGCAGTTTTTATAGTCATATTTGAGAAGAGCATTCTATAAACTCTTTCCATCTAAATAAGTGAATGACCAATAGTTGGTACTAGTGATAAATGTGTGTTTTCAAAAGTAAAATTATTTCAAATTTAAGTATTAAACTTTTTGTAGGATTTCTCAACTTTACAGTTGTTTCCACATTATTGCTGTCTTGTAATATACCAGCAGTTTTGAAAATACACAGTTATTCTTTCGTATTATAAAACATGGCTTACAAACTGGTAACTTTCATGACAATCCTCAGTCATCATTCCTTTCTAAGAATCCTGTAAATTTATTTCTCCTTTACTTAAGATAAAGATCTATATCTATATATATCATGTCCTAATACTTCATGTATATTTAAAGCCATATTTTCCAGTCTTTAGTGTATAATAACGGCACCAGTATTCCAGCTACGAACTGGTAGAAGAATTTTTCCTAAAATGAAAATCTGTTTACTATGACTAGGAGTAGACTGAATATAAAATTTCATTTTAAGTTTTTTCAAGTCAATAAAATACTCTCTCACTCTTTTCTCCCTTATCTGAGCTTTTAATACTCAGCATTTTTCTTGGGCTCTAGGAGTTCAATATTCTGTGGCAGATATTATGCGTGATTTCAGTTGCATCAGTTTTTATCTGAAAGATGAACAGAACTTTTCAGGAAACACAACATCACAAGCTTACTAAAACAAGAAAAAGAACAGACCCTTGAATTCCATTCTGCTTCTTTTTAAATGAGTCTAAGAGCTGAGGAGATAGTGACCATAATTTTACCGTGAAAATATTTTTTGTTGTTGTTGTAAAGAGCACATGTGCTGCAAATACACCTCACAAGTGAACTGAAAATGCATCTGAGTTGCTGATGATCTTCAAATGCTGCTATATATTCCACAAGATTACTTGCATGTAATGAGCTTTTTGTTGTAGATGGAAAAGCACGGGAGGAAAATCTCTTTAAAAATATAGTGCTTTGTCTTCAATATTTGATTTCTCTCAGGGTGGCCAGTATTTTGACTTACTTATCCTGCTTACAAGCTGTTTGAAATGTGTTCTGCTATTCTAAATGGGTGATTAGTTTCTTTTGTCTCTGGCAGTAACATGATATAACTTAATGTTTAATGTCTTGATGCATAAAGAGATAAAAACGTGGCTTCTTTAAAAATAGTTTTGTTTTACTTTTTAAGGAAGTATAACGTCTCCTGCATCCATTATTAAAAAACAGTTGCGCAAACCAGACATTCATAGTAATAACCTTGTGCAGATGTAGTGCCTGCTGTTTGTTGGTTGCATTTAACATTCAATTTCCAATATTTGTTACGTTGTCTATTGGAAGAAAATTGTGGGTGGTAAATATTGGCTTACAACAACTAAATTTAAAGACCAACCCAACCTTTAAGTGGAATGTCCACTGTGTCTGAAAACATTTCCTGTAAAACTTGAAAAAGAATATGCTTTACCATTAGGATAAACTATATGAAAACAGTTTAAAGATGCCTTCTCCTTTTGAGGGAAAAAGGGTGCTTTTTTAATTGTGTAAAGCAATGTCTATGTGTTTTGATATACCATTGTTTGAACTTCCATCTTTAGCTGGTAGGTTATCAGTTACCTTTGATTTTGGGTGTTCAGTATGTTTGTGCAAGAGGTTGCTGAAAGGAATTATTCTTATGTTACCCAAGGGGGGAAAAAGAAACTGTATATCAATGTTTGATTGATTGTGTGATGCTCAACGTATAAGAACATCTTTCACTGTCTAGATTTTATTTCTGCTCTTTATTGAAGATAAACACTCACCAAAAAGGGAAATATTATGGTATTTTTAAAGGCTTAAAGTTCACCATAAATTCATATTTGAAGTTTTGGGCCACTTAGTCGATACTCCAAAATCTATCACCACTAATGGTTTAGCATGTTTATTACCAATATTTATATACTTCTTATAATCCTGTACTAAACCTTCTAAAACTAATACATCCAAAATGAAAAGAAAAATTAAAGTAGAATTTTGGTGACTGTTGTTCTTCATAAAGTTCTGTGTCTGACACCTTCCCCTGTTTTCCAAAATTACACCTGTACATCAGGAATGTCAAAAGTAATATTACAAGTGTCTTTTTAGTGTGGCTTTAGTATGGCTTCATTTTAATATTGTACATACATTGTACCTCGTTTTATGGTAATAAGTAATAAAAATGTAGACTTCATATTTTGTACAGAATCGTCCTATGTACAGAATAAAAAGTTCCTAGAAACAGCAAAAATAGGTAAGTGGCACAATTATTTTTCATTAGACAATATCTGTAACATTATGCATTAGTGGAATGTTAAGTTCAAATGTACCTACATATTTTTTAACATTTTGTAATTCAATTTTTTGTTCTGGCATTGTTTCTGAAGAACTTCACACACCTGCCATTTAATATGCTTTTATCTAATTTTAAAACTTTAAAAAAAAAAAAAGGTGTATTATATGGACAAATAAAGAACGTGAATTTTACTTGCTTATCATGAAACTACATTTAGCACAGGGCATTTGGGGGTGTGTTCAGATTCTCAGTGTTTGCAGAATCAGCTGTACAAATGAAAATAATTTCATAAATTTCACAAAAGTAAAAAAAAAAAAAAACACAATTATGGAAAGGCCATTAGTAAAAAAATGGGAATAATGGATATTCAGTAGAAAAAACAGACTTAAATTTTAAAACAACTATCAGTACTGAAATGAATTTGATAAATCTCCACAATCTACAAATATGAAAGATGCACCTTTCATACCATATAGTATTTTGCCCTGTAATACTTCTGTATTGACAGGCTTCAAGCAAAGTAGCCATAAAATCAGGGATTATAATGTGGTAGGTGATACGTGGTCAGGTGACAAGGACATAGGAAAAAACTTAAGTCTGCAGTAGGAATTGTGTTCCCTCGAATCCATAAGTCCTCAAAAGACCTAAGGAAATTACTCACAGAAAGCTGACTTTCAGTAGTGGTGGGTTTCGGGGGGGAGAGTTGTAAGCCTGGGATAAATATCTGACTATTGACTTGAGTTATAAATGTAACAGATTTGAGTTATAAATGAAGCTTTTGCGTACTGAAATAGTTTTCTGCATTATCTCAGAAGTAGACTCATCACATGCACTCCCAAGCCTAATCATGAATCAAAAACTAGATACTGAAACAACCAAGGATTCGGTCATTCAGTTTTCAAAATCAGGGTAAAATACCTCTCAAAATATGTTTTAAAATACTGACAGTAGTGACATTTTTTCTATATAAATATCTTAATGAGTTGCAAGCATGTTCAGGAAGTGAACTTTAATCCTTTCTCTCTAAGGGAAAAAGCTCGGTGGCTCTTTTGGCCTTGCTTGCTTGGTTTGTTTTTTTAGAAGTGGAAAGGAAGGTGCTGGCATAGCACAAGTATGCTTGTGTTTGGAGGTTTGTTGGTTTGCTTTATGGAAACTATTTTCGTACCTTATACTTAGAGGAGCTAGCTATGATTCCAGGTTATCCCGAGTATTGTTCTGGATCCCGTTATGGACCACCCACCTAAAAGGGGAGCATGTCTGCTCCTTGGATCTTGTCCTTACTGTGCGTAATGACTGTGGAGACTCTGACTGCACATAGCTAATTAAGAAGTGCCGTTCTAATTACCATATCACTGTCTCCCTGGATTATAGTTTCTTTTATATGATGAGACTTGGCCTGAGCTGTCTTTACCTTCTGAAATAAAACTTTCATGTAGTTAAAAATTTTGTCTGAAAAATTTCCCAAGGGAGAATTTACTGTGGAGCTAAGGAAGATAATACATTATTCCATCCTCATGTAATTGAAGAGCAGCATGACTGCAGCTGGCTGTCTCTGAACCCAGTCACATTGGGACTGCATTCACTCCCACACAGGCTAGAGGACTGCACACCCAAAACATGAAGTTCCGTAAGCATCAGCCCTATGGTGTTGAGGGGAGAGGGCTTCCACTGTTTTGCTACAAGGCAGGGGGAAGGGTATTCATGTAATCTGCCTCAAGCTATTTTAGGCATTTTTGTGATCCAGAAGACCACACTAAGAGGGTTCATGCTAGCATGAAGGCCTTGCCATAGTCATTTTTCTGGTACTCTGGCTGTAGATTTAAGAGATGCAAGAGGATTAGAGGTGCGAAAGCAAGTGATTTGCTCTGATAGTTGCTTGTTTGGGGGTTTTGCTTTGTTTTTTGTCTCAAATACTAGCAACTTATTAAATATAGGAAAAAGATGACTTTTTTTTTTTTTTTGCTAAAGTTGTTTCTTATATAACTTAGGCAGAAGGTTTTCTTTCTACATGTTTTGTATGGCATTTGCCAGGAGCAAATCTTGTCTGTCTCGACAAGTCCTAGTTCTCATTCTGATTCTCAGAAATACTTATTTTTAGTTAAGGTATAGGGGAAATATGTCGTTTTGGCAATTTTGCCTTTTGGATGGCTGATTTCAGTGGCTTCTCACATACCTGTGAGAAGGGCCGGGTCCTTTGTGTATTCAAGAAAAGGACATTCATAATTAACTAGAGTTAGATCAAGGCAAGCTATTTGTCACCCTGACTGAGCAAGCTAAAGCCTTTTCTCTCCACAGACTTTAATTGAACATGAGAACTTGTGTAGAAAGCTAGTTTATCTTCTCTTTGTTTCGATTTCCTTTAACTTGATTTACATCATCTCCCTCCTGCCCCCTTTGGCACAGTAGATAAGGCTGAAGTGATTAAAGGAATACAAAGTGTCTTACCTACACTGGCTTTTAGTTGCAAGTAGCCAAGCGTTTAAATATCAGAATCCTAGACTTGTTCTTTATACCATAAAGTCTTGTTGCCAATGGAGTATTTCTGTTTTTAAAACCTCCAGTAAGATGAGACTTTGGGGTTTTTGACCCTGCTTTCTCTGCAATTCAGCAGCAATGTACATAAATACTTGCATTCTTATTTCCTATCACTGTCCTGCTTTCTTCTCTTTATTTCCTTACTTTACTTATTCTTATTTTTTCCTGGCAGCAATTTTGCTGCCAGCAAGAAAAATCTTGCTTTGTAAGCTACAAAAATTTTGTGACATTTTGGTGCAGCAGATGACAGCTCTCTTAGAGGAATGAGCATGCTAGCACTTGGAACTATAGCTTAAGCTAACCTCCTAAGAGATGCCAAGTTACGCGCAAGATGTATCTAGGTTGCTCAAGTGTATTATCAACACCCTTTTAACGAACATCCTGAAGGCCAGGATGTTAATTTAACCTGTGTTGTTTTGGATGCTTGGCCTGTACTGACACACACTACGTGGATGTAAAAAGTAGATAATTCTCCCCCCATTGGAAAGGAGTCGGGGCAGGACCAGATACGGGCCAGCCTTGGTGGAATTCCGACAGCCTAGCAAAGATAGCTCTTTTTTTCATATGAAGTGTAATCCTAAAACATAACCTGTTGTTATGGTTTGAGAAACTCACAACAATTTACTGTTGTTTAGACAATTATTCTATCACCCGATGACCCCACCCCACCCAGGAGGGGGAATCAGGAAAAACAAGCAAACCCAGGGGTTGAAATATAAACAGATTTAATTGAATAAGACTAGATAATTAACATTAATAACACTAAAGAACCAATACTGATCCCGATACCAATATAAAATATACAAGGATTATACTCAGCCAATCCTCTCAGTAGGAAGCTGTGCACTCCCAGCAGTGGACAGGGCTCAGGGGTCCGGCACCAGGGCAAGAAGTTCTCTGGATCGCCGCCATCAAGGGAGAGCACTTTGCAGCAAACTTTCTAATTTATATTGAATGTGATATTCATGGTATGAAATAATGCTGTTGGCCAGCTTGGGTCAAGTGCCCGGGTCTCACTTCTCCTCATCCCTGCACCTGGCGAGCTCGAAAGACACTGAGACCTTGAAACCCACACACCATAACTGGCTATAAAGTAAATATTTTCACAAATTCAGACACTAGTCTTCTAAAAGTGCAGTTTTCCCAAGCATTAGAGGAGAAATTAGTCCTGTGTCACCTACACCAGGACACCTGCATGTAGAACAATAGGGGGTGAGCAAACTAGACTTTGGGAATGGACTAGGTGAGGGTTGTATTAAATGCTATCTCAGTAACTATATTCTGTAAATAGAGTATTCAGATGAGTCTCACCCACTATTTTACTTCATCAAAAATAAAATTTACCTTTCTGATAAGGTTTTTTTGGGGGATGAAAATTAAATGTTTTTTATCGGATTTCAGTGAATCACCTCTATGAGTGCCAGTGCTTGTGGTTGAAACTTGGTTGCTGAACAGATCATTTTCCTTCCACGCAAGAAGGTTTGAGATTTCTATTACTTAAGAAATAGGTGGTTTTTCAAATTTAAACTGGACTCCTAACCCTCTCAGGAGCCTACTTGAGCATAGGCACACTCTTTTCCAGGTAGAAATGGAGGGGCTGGGTGTTTGGCTGGGCTTTCTGCATTCCTAGTATCCTAGCTGGACATGGACGCTTTAATGCCAAGTTACATTTGTGTAGTGGCTTACAGGTCAGGACTTCCTTTGTCAGTGAGCTGAACTCACAATACCCGAGATCAGTCAGACATATACACTGGAGTATTGCAGGCACGTTGTGGCTGCTGTAAAAGAGCTTTAAGGGTTTCTAAAAATGAAATGAGACTCTGAAGGAAAAGTCCCCTTTAGGTCCCTCCTGTGCTCTTTATGTCCTCTGCTTTTGGGAAACAGTCTCACAAAGGACTGGGATTAACAGTTCGAGCGCTGGATTCCTTAAACTGTAAACAGCAGGGCTAGCTGGATGAGCTGGGCGTATAAAGCACCCGAGGTGCAAAGGGTAGGGGTTGCTCTTCACTGAAAAGAAGCCCTGTCTCATCTGCCCCGGATGGCGGCGAGCTGGCCTGCTGCTTTCTTCATGGCAAAAAATGTAATTCGTACCACCTGTTCCGATGGCTTCTGGGTTTATTTTTTCGCATGAAATAAACATTTTTCTTCTTTGAACAAATAAGCAGCCCTGGGGCTGCTTTATCTTCCAGGTAGCGGGGCAACACTAGCGGGACACATCGCATCGGGGCCGTGCTGCCGGGGAGCTCAGGGCAGCAGGGGCGGGGGACGGAACACGGGCGGACACGGGCTATCCCTCTCCCTTACCGCTCACCTACCGCGTTCTCCTTCCAGAAGAAACGACTCGACTAAAACGCTTGTTAAATACGGGGGAGGC
>VYXH01010792.1:268159-341177 GCA_013397275.1 Burhinus bistriatus
GGCGGGTGCTTCGTGTGCTGCGGCCGGGGGCTGTCCTGCTTGGAAAGGCGCCGAAAGTGCCTCGTCAGTAGGCTGGAGGCACTCCCTGCTGCGGCCTCCTTTCTGCTGGGGAAATGACCTCCTTCTTGGCAAGGCAGATAACCGGTGTAAAACAGAACAAAAATAACCCGTCCAAAACCCCGGAGAAAAGAAAAACAAAAAAGCAACACGCCAACCCTGAATCAGCCTGTAAAAAGCGTTATTCCATGGTTAATTAGCGAGACTCCGACGTTCGTAAATCAAGATGTAGGCCTTGCAGTGTTTTTGTTTAGTTAGCAAAGCCTGGTGGCTGTTCTGCTTGTAAACAGTTCTTGGAAACCTCATCAAATGCTGCATTAAATACTCCAGCTACGTTGACACTCTGACGTGAGAAACATCTTTATTATTTACCTGCTGTTACTCACTATTTATTTCGAAAACGGCTTTTTGTTGTCAGCAAATCCGTTGCTAAATAGGCACTTGTCGCAGAATCCAGCCTAATGAACAACAATAAAATATGACTAGGCTTCATTGATAGCACAGACTTTTACTATTGAACAAGTCCTACAGTCTGTATATGGCTGCATGCCTGACAATCTGAGCTTGCAAAATTTTAATGTTAAGCTTCTGGATCTCTACTCCTAGTGTGCTGTTGGTTCAGTCCCTGCAGATGCATATCAGATTTTAATATAGTCATAATTCATATTGAATTATTTAACATGTCAACAGCTGCAGCGTAAGCTACTGGGTACACGCCCTGCAGTTGCTGCCCACTGAGGGAAGCACGAAGGTTCTTCTGTTTGCTGTCTAATCACTGTAAACTTACGATGTTGCTTAAAATATCCTGTCTTTGTTTATGTTATGCCTATTTCTGCTGATTATCCTCCACCTTCCCCTTCCAAAGTTTGAGACTTCTTTTTCAGTAGGGATACCAGTAGAATTTTCTAGAGTGCAGGAGGGGGAAGAACAGCGATCTTTATGAATTCACGATACAGTGTTTAACAAGATTTAAAGAAAATCCACTGGATGTTAGTAGGCTAGGCAGATGATTTCTGAATTTCTCTTATGTCTGGCTCATAAGGTTGGTTATTCTTAGTTCAGGTTGGAAGTAATGAAAGATAGTGGTGATTAGTCAGCTCCAGGTTTGTCACATAGATATTGTTATATATGTATGGTTAAAAACAAATGGAGACACTTACTATATGTTTTAGAAGCTAAATACTAATTTGCTGTGGGCAGAAGGCACTTCCCTTGATGTCTTCTGGTTTAATAGCAGTTATTTGGGGAGAGTGGCTGTGTCTTTAAACTTAACAGATGCGGAATCTCCAGCAGCAGACGGAGATCTTGCTTTCTCTGACGCTGTTGAAAACAGTATTATTATTGAAACTTGTGCATGGACTAGGTAGTATGAAGTAAACTATTGATTACAAATACAATAAGACAGAAGCCATATTTCTGAGTAATGAAAGTTGCTGTGTGGTATCACTAGTTACACAGCCTGCCAGCTGCTTTTGTAGGGGTGCCTGTGGTGTTTAGTGCAATGTTGTTCTGTGACTGGGCTTCTGGTGCTGGGGATCACAAATGTGACACCCTGGGGCTGTATCTACTATGAAGGGCCAAGTATAATCAGAGCAGGATGAGAGTCTGCTGTAATGTGTCCAGCCAGAGTGTGTCACCCAACAGGGAGTAACCTTCTGCACCGAAATCACTGCATTGCAGCACAACTGCCTGCATCCCGAGCAATTACATCATCTGTGATACATTGGCTGTGGTAATGCCTGAGTACTTCCCATGGCTTGGGTTTTTGTTTTGTTGGGAGGTTTTTTTGTTCAGAGGCTTAATTTCCAAATCACTTTTAAAGAAAAAGTCCAAAAATACAAAGCNCGCTGTGTCTCTCACGGGGGCTGCGGGGACTCTCCGCCTCACGTACGGCCCCGGTCGGGGAGGCGCCGGCCCTGCCGCACTGCGGGTGCGGGCCGTCTGCGGGCGGTGGAGAGGCGGGGAGAGACGCGCTGCCGCCGCGGGGCTCGGCGTGAGGCGAGGCCGCCAGGGCCTGCCTCAGCGGGCGGATCCCGCGCTGGCCGCCTGCGCCTGCCCCGACACCCCCCCCACCCTGCCCCGTTATTCTTTGTTCCGCGGGTCTGCGGCCTGAGCTGAGGCCGCTCGGCCGTCNATAGGCACTTGTCGCAGAATCCAGCCTAATGAACAACAATAAAATATGACTAGGCTTCATTGATAGCACAGACTTTTACTATTGAACAAGTCCTACAGTCTGTATATGGCTGCATGCCTGGCAATCTGAGCTTGCAAAATTTTAATGTTAAGCTTCTGGATCTCTACTCCTAGTGTGCTGTTGGTTCAGTCCCTGCAGATGCATATCAGATTTTAATATAGTCATAATTCATATTGAATTATTTAACATGTCAACAGCTGCAGCGTAAGCTACTGGGTACACGCCCTGCAGTTGCTGCCCACTGAGGGAAGCACGAAGGTTCTTCTGTTTGCTGTCTAATCACTGTAAACTTACGATGTTGCTTAAAATATCCTGTCTTTGTTTATGTTATGCCTATTTCTGCTGATTATCCTCCACCTTCCCCTTCCAAAGTTTGAGACTTCTTTTTCAGTAGGGATACCAGTAGAATTTTCTAGAGTGCAGGAGGGGGAAGAACAGCGATCTTTATGAATTCACGATACAGTGTTTAACAAGATTTAAAGAAAATCCACTGGATGTTAGTAGGCTAGGCAGATGATTTCTGAATTTCTCTTATGTCTGGCTCATAAGGTTGGTTATTCTTAGTTCAGGTTGGAAGTAATGAAAGATAGTGGTGATTAGTCAGCTCCAGGTTTGTCACATAGATATTGTTATATATGTATGGTTAAAAACAAATGGAGACACTTACTATATGTTTTAGAAGCTAAATACTAATTTGCTGTGGGCAGAAGGCACTTCCCTTGATGTCTTCTGGTTTAATAGCAGTTATTTGGGGAGAGTGGCTGTGTCTTTAAACTTAACAGATGCGGAATCTCCAGCAGCAGACGGAGATCTTGCTTTCTCTGACGCTGTTGAAAACAGTATTATTATTGAAACTTGTGCATGGACTAGGTAGTATGAAGTAAACTATTGATTACAAATACAATAAGACAGAAGCCATATTTCTGAGTAATGAAAGTTGCTGTGTGGTATCACTAGTTACACAGCCTGCCAGCTGCTTTTGTAGGGGTGCCTGTGGTGTTTAGTGCAATGTTGTTCTGTGACTGGGCTTCTGGTGCTGGGGATCACAAATGTGACACCCTGGGGCTGTATCTACTATGAAGGGCCAAGTATAATCAGAGCAGGATGAGAGTCTGCTGTAATGTGTCCAGCCAGAGTGTGTCACCCAACAGGGAGTAACCTTCTGCACCGAAATCACTGCATTGCAGCACAACTGCCTGCATCCCGAGCAATTACATCATCTGTGATACATTGGCTGTGGTAATGCCTGAGTACTTCCCATGGCTTGGGTTTTTGTTTTGTTGGGAGGTTTTTTTGTTCAGAGGCTTAATTTCCAAATCACTTTTAAAGAAAAAGTCCAAAAATACAAAGCGATCTATAAAAGAAAAAAGCAGATGTTTAATATTCTCACTTAAATACAGTTATCCTAGTAGCATATCTCTACAAAGAAATGCACATTCTATATTGCAGAAGATTTCTGTCTGCTTCACAAGCAGAATGTGGGTTATAATTTGCTTGTTCTAATGTTATATCTTCTTTTTTTATAGCAACCTAGAAAAGATAATAGAGTTGTGTTATAAAACAGTGAACCCACTCTGAATTTGAGGAATATTGCAAAGCTAAATTTAATTTAAGCTATTTTTGCATAATAAGTTGGTGTAGAAATGAAAGGTTAGAAAATAGTCTGGTAATAGCAGAAAATGGTTGAGAGAGGGTGGCAAATGCCTTAGAAATAAAATATTTTTTACATAGCATATTTTTTGCAGAGGATGTGGGAGATGAAGGAGAAGAGGAAAAGGAGTTCATTTCCTACAGTATCAGCACTGACATTCATTATGGAATAAAATCAAACAGGTGAGTTAGTAAAATAGATTTTGACATTTCTACCCTATGAATGTAAAACCTGCACAAGGAGATTTACCTACTTTGCCTACAAATTTACCTCCATTTTACCTCGTGCTTCATGCAGTGTTTTTGTTCAGGTAGGGAAATAGCTTTTCAAGGTGGAGGCTCTGGTGAAACAAGGGTGTGTCATGAGGCTGAAAGGAATGGACTTAGGACTTCTAGCTCCGAGGTTAAAGAAACAAAGTTTTATTAATTTGGGATACATACAAATGTAATATACACAACTTGGGTTCAATAATCTTCACTTCTGTCTGACTCTTACATATTTGTCACTTACCTTAATGCATATTTGACTCCAAAGCTTTGTAAGGTGTGTGCCTCTTTTGTGTGCCCATACTGCAGAGTTCTTATTGATAGCTAAGTTTGGCTGATTATTGAAGTATAAAGATGTATTTATTGAAAGACTTGTGTTCAAGTCTCTTAGAAGAAAGATTATAAAGTATGATGATGCAGGTTAGCGTTTGACTTCTGTGACCTAAACTTGCAGTCAGATTAAGATTCTAACTGTCACTTAAGCTTCAAATGTTTCGTTGATAACTCTCTTCTCTGTTCTGCAGCCTGGCATTCATTAAGCGTACACCAGTGATTGATGCTGACAAACCAGTGTCTTCCCAGCTGAGAGTGCTGACTCTCAGTGAAGATTCTCCATATGAAACATTACATTCTTTCATTAGCAATGCTGTTGCTCCTTTCTTCAAGTCCTATATCAGAGAATCTGGCAAAGCAGACAGGTAATTCAGTATAAATACTGCACTTCTCTGCTAATGAATTAAAGTAGGTGTTTAATGAAAAAAAATAACAGTGACTGTTCAAGGCAAGTGAAATTGTTGAAGCACACAGCTGCATATGATGCTGTTGCTGACTCTGGGAGAGTAGTTCAGATGGTTTGAATGTGTTGTGTATGGTTTTTGTTTTGGCGGCTTATACGGAAACGTCTGTGCTTTTCCAGGGATGGAGATAAGATGGCTCCTTCAGTTGAGAAAAAGATTGCAGAACTTGAAATGGGCCTCTTGCATCTGCAGCAGAATATTGAAATTCCAGAGATTAGTCTGCCAATTCATGCAACCATTACTAATGTTGCCAAGCAGTGTTATGAACGTGGAGAAAAACCAAAGGTTACAGACTTCGGTGAGAAGGCTGAGGATCCGTTATTCCTCAATCAGCTACAATCTGGAGTCAACCGCTGGATTAGAGAGATACAAAAGGTAAAAAAAGCCCCAAGTACTAGACTGTGTGCTAAGAACTTCTGTGTAGTACTGTGTATCTCCTTCACAGTTTAACTGGTAAAATACTGCTCCACACAGGATACTCTGAAGATCTGAGACCAGTTTTCTGAGTCACCAAAGACTAAGTCTAATTCTAGACTAGACTAAGCTTAGTCTAAATTTAGAGTCTAGTCTAAATTGTTCGGCAAGTAGCTGAGAGCATGACTATTTTATTTCTGTTGTAATAGACTCAAGTAACTGGCAGTGACCTTGTGAATTTTGTAACTCTTCTTCAGATCTTTACAGCAGATGGAGAGAAACAGGTCTTGTTGTGTTGTTTTGTTATTTCCCCAGGTGTATCCACAACTGCTTCAGAACAGTTGCTCCAGTCCTATCTTGTAATCTCTTGTACTCCTGCCTGTTACTTTTCAAAAGAACTCTGCTGTTCTTTTGCTGTCACTCAGAAATAACACCTTAGATACTACTATGGCTTTTTTTCCTCCATGGGCATAGTAAACACGTATTGCTCATGGGAGAGCAGTGCCTTTTCTTACTCCAGAGCATAAAGCATTTGTTTTCTTGCCTGGATCATCTGTCTTTAACCAGAATGTAGCCATTGATCAGGAAAGTGGACAGGTGATGTTTTTAGGCTATGCTGAAGATGCTACATGAAGGTCTTAAACCCAACCCTCAGGGCCACTGGAATTAAACCTTTACTCTTGTTGCACTGCAGTTCCTACGCTTCTCACAGAATGAGTGCCAAAATTGTCTGATATGGGATTATTAAAACCTAGTAGATGTTATGTGTTTCAATTATATTTAGTAATAGAGCAAGTTTTTACAGTTGAAGCATGTAAATTAATACTTTTCTCCCTCCCTCCTCTTTATTACTTTTAAGGTGACCAAACTAGATCGAGATCCTGCATCAGGCACTGCATTACAGGAGATAAGCTTCTGGTTAAATTTGGAACGGGCTTTGTATCGCATCCAGGAAAAACGTGAAAGTCCAGAAGTTCTTCTAACTCTGGATATTCTAAAACATGGCAAACGTTTTCATGCAACTGTCAGCTTCGATACAGACACAGGTAAAACGTCTGTTCAATAAATTTTTTCACGAATGCCCTACGGAATTTAACCTGTTAAAAAAACTTGAACATTGTGGTACAGAGAAAAATGCTATCTAGAGTAACTTTGGTCTAGTTAAAGCTACTGTCTTATACAGACTTGATTAATGAAATGAAAAGTTACATTCAAAATCTCTTCTGTTACCTTTAGGTCTAAAACAGGCTCTGGAAACTGTGAATGATTACAACCCACTCATGAAAGACTTTCCATTGAATGACTTGCTGTCTGCTACTGAGCTGGACAAAATAAGACAGGCCCTTGTTGCAATATTTACCCACTTGAGAAAAATCAGAAACACAAAATACCCGATCCAAAGGGCATTGCGTTTAGTGGAGGCTATTTCAAGAGATCTGAGCTCTCAGCTACTTAAAGTATTGGGAACCAGAAAACTAATGCATGTTGCCTATGAAGAATTTGAAAAGGTATGTTCATGGTTTTGTGGCGCTGGCAGCTGTATTTTTGCATTGAATAGTGACTTCAAGAAAGCATTTTATTTGGGAACTAAAGTTCCTATTCTGAAACTCTCTCCAGGTGATGGTTGCATGCTTTGAAGTTTTCCAAACTTGGGATGATGAATATGAGAAGCTACAAGTTCTGCTGAGAGATATTGTGAAAAGAAAAAGGGAAGAGAACCTGAAGATGGTGTGGCGTATCAATCCTGCTCACAGGAAACTCCAAGGTCGTCTTGATCAAATGAGGAAATTCAGGCGTCAGCATGAGCAGCTGAGGGCAGTTATTGTGAGAGTCTTGCGACCTCAGGTAATATTCTTGGCTGTTATCAGACAGAAGATCTGTGCAGCTTCTTCAGGGGTGTTCACTGTTGCTTTAAAAAGTTACCAATACAAAACTAATGTAACATTCAATTTCGCTGTCTGCTTCCAAAGCCAGTCTAGTTTTGAAGCCTTGCTAATAGGCTTAGCTTTAAATCTTATGTACTTTACATACTGCATGACTGTGCTCATGTTAATAGACACAGCAACTCCAGACTTAACATAGAGGAGATTAATAAGTGTGTAAATACTTGAGCTTGGCTAAACCACAGTGGAAAATGAGATTATGCTGCACAGTAGTAGAAGTTGGTAAAGTAATTTGCCCCATTCCTAGTGGAACTTTAATCTAAAACATGACTGAAAGATCGTTAAGGATTTGGTACTAATTTGTAGGGGTTTTGCACTGCTTGTTATAACAGATTGTGCTTAGCTATTTGTAGGTAAATTTTGAACCACTCAACTCACTAAACTGTGATTTTAATGCAGGTAACGGCTGTTGCCCAGCAAAATCAAGGAGAGGTACCTGAACCACAGGATATGAAAGTAGCAGAAGTCCTTTTTGATGCTGCAGATGCCAATGCGATTGAAGAAGTCAATCTTGCTTATGAGAATGTTAAGGAAGTAGATGGGTTAGATGTTTCCAAAGAAGGTACAGAAGCCTGGGAGGCAGCAATGAAACGATACGATGAAAGAATTGATAGAGTTGAAACAAGAATAACTGCCCGTTTGAGAGACCAGCTTGGTACAGCAAAGAACGCCAACGAAATGTTCAGAATCTTCTCTCGGTTTAATGCCTTGTTTGTCAGACCTCACATTCGCGGTGCTATTCGTGAATATCAAACACAATTGATCCAGCGCGTAAAAGACGATATTGAGTCTCTTCATGACAAATTTAAAGTACAATACCCACAGAGTCAAGCTTGTAAAATGAGTCATGTTCGTGACTTGCCTCCCGTGTCTGGGTCTATAATTTGGGCAAAACAGATTGACAGACAGCTCACCGCTTACATGAAGCGTGTTGAGGATGTCCTTGGCAAAGGTTGGGAGAACCACGTAGAAGGTCAGAAGCTAAAGCAGGATGGAGATAGCTTCCGCATGAAGCTCAACACTCAGGAGATCTTTGATGACTGGGCAAGAAAAGTTCAGCAGCGCAATCTTGGTGTGTCTGGTCGTATTTTCACCATTGAAAGCACTCGTGTTAGAGGTCGAACTGGAAACGTCCTGAAACTGAAAGTCAACTTCCTCCCAGAAATAATTACACTTTCAAAAGAAGTCCGAAACCTGAAGTGGCTTGGTTTCCGTGTTCCACTAGCAATTGTCAACAAAGCTCACCAAGCAAACCAGCTCTATCCATTTGCTATTTCTCTCATTGAAAGTGTCCGTACATATGAACGAACATGTGAGAAAGTAGAAGAGCGTAATACTATCTCGCTTCTAGTTGCTGGCTTGAAGAAAGAGGTGCAGGCTTTGATTGCAGAAGGAATTGCACTTGTGTGGGAATCGTACAAACTTGATCCATATGTACAACGCTTAGCCGAGACTGTCTTCAGTTTCCAGGAAAAGGTGTGCTCTATCTTTCAAATTCTGCAAAATTTTTACATTTATACTTCAGTAACGTGTGGTTAACCAAAAGTGGAATTGGATAGCTGATGACCTGTTCTTTAGCTCTTTGGTTAAGTAGCTGATTGGGTTGGCACAAATTGGCCAGCTGAACGGATGTTTTAGTACTACTAAAACTGATAGACTTTCTGCATCCAAATAAAGAGAAATGACTAACCATTACTGCATAGTTATTGTTGGCTCTATTTAACCTGTCAAACTAAACATCCCATTTTCCCCAAACCATTTTAGGTGGATGATCTGCTCATTATTGAAGAGAAAATAGACCTGGAAGTGAGATCTTTGGAAACATGCATGTATGATCACAAGACTTTCTCCGAAATCTTGAATAGGGTTCAGAAAGCTGTGGATGACTTAAATCTTCATTCATATTCAAATTTGCCAATCTGGGTCAATAAGTTGGATATGGAGGTAGGTTTAAGATCAAGGAGTAGTGTATCTTTAGAGAAAAAAATTTTAGTCAGGTACAAAATGTTTTTTGATTTTACTCTTCATAGTCAAACAGGGAAAATTCTCACTCCCCATTCTCTGAAAATTTCAGTACATTTTCAGTATGCAGAAGATGCAAGACCTGTTTGGTTTTAGCTGTTGACTTTTGGGATCAATTAATTCAAGGGGAGTTTTGTCATTGAAAAAAAAAAAGTTTGTTACAGCTTGACTGTTTAGAAGGTGCTGGGGAGTGAGGTAGACAAAGGGTGTTGGAAAATTTGCTGTGCCAGTAGCAGAGACTCATTACCTTCATATTGTTTGGCTCTACCTGTGAAGTTTCAGGTAATTGGACACTAGGCCAACTTTAAAGCAGTTGAAATTGTTTAATTACATTAAAGTCAGTGAGGACAGGAGAAGCTTTGAATTGATACTCAGTGAAAATTTACCAAAACTCTGAAACCTTTTTAATAACTTAGTAAAGGAGCGCTTGGCTCTTTGAGGTGCCATAGTGCCCTGGTGTCAGAATTTATTGATAGTGGGCATCTTTATGCAGTGAATATACAGCTTTTTCCTCCAGTGTGGCTTATTTTCTTTAGATTGAAAGAATCCTGGGTGTTCGTTTGCAAGCTGGACTGAGGGCTTGGACCCAAGTTCTTCTTGGACAAGCAGATGACAAAGCAGAAGTTGACATGGATACAGATGCTCCTCAAGTGAGCCATAAGCCTGGTGGCGAACCCAAGATCAAAGTAAGTTTTGGTGTGGGGTGTTTTTGTTGGTTTCTTTCCTTATTGTCAATTACCTAATGCAAGAATTATATCTGAGGGTCATATGGGAGATAAGTCTTTCTTCTGCATCTGGTTTTGGAGGAATACTTGCCTCCTCCCATTTAAGCGCAAGTTGATTTTTTTTCAGAAGTGTGTGCTACTTCCTGAAGTCCACAATTCTTGTCTACATGTAGTAGTATCTGCCAGTAAAACTGAGCGTGTTTACTGTTTCTGCAGAACATTGTACATGAACTAAGAATAACCAACCAGGTGATATACTTGAATCCACCAATTGAAGAGTGTAGATACAAACTGTACCAAGAAATGTTTTCTTGGAAGATGGTAATCCTGTCACTACCAAGAATTCAAAGTCAGAGATATCAGGTAAGTGTAATGAAGCTGTGTTTAAGTCTGAGCAATTATTTTCACTTTGCCATTAATTGTGCTCACTACCTTAGTGTGTTGCTGTAGGGCTGAATCTGAGTGCCCTAGAAATTCATGTATATCACATATGTAATTGTGATTCTTAGGTTGGAGTGCATTATGAGCTGTCTGAGGAAGAGAAATTCTATCGTAATGCATTGACGAGGATGCCTGATGGCCCTGCAGCTCTGGAGGAGTCGTACTCTGCTGTCATGGGAATTGTGACTGAAGTGGAGCAATATGTCAAGGTAGGAGGCTGGCAGCCTGTAATGGACTTTTCTCTCTGTTTTCCTGGGGTTTGGGGGAAACACAGATCTTTTGGAATACACTGGAGAAGTTCTGAACACTGTGAAATATCTCAATTAGGTTTGGCTGCAGTACCAGTGTCTGTGGGATATGCAGGCTGAAAACATATACAACCGTCTTGGAGAAGATCTGAATAAATGGCAAGCCCTTTTAGTTCAGATAAGAAAGGCAAGAGGAACATTTGACAATGCAGAAACCAGAAAGGAATTCGGACCTGTTGTCATAGACTATGGCAAGGTAAGAAATTGTAATTGTTTGTGATAAATGCATTAAATTTCAGAATGAGTGTGTAACAGAAAATAGCACGGCTGACAAATTACTATTATGTAACTTTATTCAATGGTAGGTACAATCAAAGGTGAACTTGAAGTATGACTCCTGGCACAAGGAAGTGCTCAGCAAATTTGGCCAAATGCTTGGTCAGAATATGACAGAGTTTCATTCACAAATTTCTAAGGTAAGACAAGTCCAAATTCCAGTTTTTCACTTTTCAGATCAACTGTTCTAGACTTCTAAAACACTGATTTGTGCCCCAAACAGTCCCGTCAAGAACTGGAGCAGCATTCAGTGGACACTGCTAGCACATCAGATGCAGTGACGTTCATCACATACGTGCAGTCCTTGAAACGTAAAATCAAGCAGTTTGAAAAGCAAGTTGAGGTATGTTGTCTTGCTATTCTTACTTCTGGAAATGTCAGGCTTAGCTGTTAAGATGCAGCTTCATGATATTCAAGTTCTCTTGAGAACAAACTTGAGCTTCATATCCTGAGGAATCCTGTGAACTCTATAGTGAGCGCTTGTTGAAATGCTCTGAGTATTTAGCCTTGCGTCTTAAGTTAGTTTTGTCTTTTTAAGTTACAATCACTGTCTCTTGTAGCTTTATCGCAATGGTCAGCGTTTGCTTGAGAAACAAAGGTTCCAGTTTCCATCCTCGTGGCTGTACATTGACAACATTGAAGGAGAATGGGGTGCCTTTAATGACATCATGCGTAGAAAGGATTCTGCCATTCAACAACAAGTAGCAAATTTGCAGATGAAGATAGTTCAAGAGGATCGTGCAGTGGAGAGCCGAACAACTGACTTGCTAACAGACTGGGAGAAAACAAAGCCTGTAACAGTAAGTAATGATGATTAATACTCATTCAGCAAATGAGGTCGATTCTTCTTGAGAGTTCTGTAATAACTTGCCAACGTGTTGATTGGGGGAGGGGGGGAGCGCAGCAGAGGGAAATTTACCCTTAAAACTTAGGCCTCTGTTAGGTGCAGAAAGCAAAGACAACTTCAGTTACTAACAAAGCTTTGGCTGAAACAAGGGATATGTCAGAGGCATGTGTGTAGGAGGATTCAGAAGCAAGCTGCTTTTTTGCCTTTTTTTTTTTTTTTTTTCCCCCCTAAAGTGAGATTTAGTAAAGCAAAAAACTGCATGTAAAAGTGGGATAAGACTTATTCTGGATTAGTACGTAGCCTTATTGTCAGCAAACTGGACATGGGAAAATTAGACAAACCGGTTTAACATATAGTATTTAGTCCTTGCTTTTAACTTCGCTTCACCTTGATTGTAGGATTTTTGGATTAACGTATCCTATGCAAACTTTAGGGAAACCTGCGTCCAGAAGAGGCTCTTCAAGCTCTTACCATTTACGAAGGAAAATTCGGTAGGCTGAAGGATGATCGTGAGAAGTGTGCAAAGGCCAAGGAAGCTCTGGAACTAACAGATACAGGACTACTCAGTGGCAGTGAAGAGCGTGTCCAGGTACAACCTGCTTATACAACTTCTTGTCAGTTTCAGATAAAAGTGTTTCAGTTCCATCTCTCTCTCCCTTAAGAGAGTGACTTAGAGCCAGCGTGTACTAGTATCAAGACACAATCTCCACACTGGTTCAGTTCGAGCCGTAAGAGATTGTCCTCTCTTCTTTGACTGTCTTATTCTCGTGAAGCTATTATGTGACCTGAGATGCAAAAATCTCATCTGGGTCACGTGCTGTTGCAGTTCTATTGAATTGGCAAGCTATCTGAAGGTTTTTGACATGTTAAGTGTTCTGTGTAGCTCCCCCACACTAACGACCTTGAAGAAATAAGGAATAACTTCTGATGTTTGATACATTCTTTATTATAGGTAGCCCTTGAAGAGTTGCAGGATCTCAAAGGCGTCTGGTCTGAACTCTCTAAGGTCTGGGAACAGATTGATCAAATGAAAGAACAACCCTGGGTTTCAGTACAGCCTCGCAAGGTACTTCACTTCTGTATGCATAAACAATGTAACTACTGCAAGTATATGCAAATTAGGAATTAGACTTCTTGAGATAGACATGTTCAGTTGTCACGTTCCAGATAACTTTCAGTGTTTAGGTACCTTTTTCAGTATTTTGTGAGCATGTTTCTTTTCATGCTAAGCTAAAAAAAATTCATGGGGTTTGTAAAAACTTAAATGATTTTGCAGGCGATTTATGCAATTCCAGTAATTTTGAAATTGAGATTGGACTGCATCTACAGAGAAGAAACTGTGCTGTTTTTAAATAGGCTGTTGGACCTCATTAGGGAAACTTCGTTATATAGTTGGATGAACAGCATCAGTTTTAGTTCAGTGCTCAGGAGGTAGAGCAGTAAGCCATAAACTGCCTGTGACAATACTATGTCATAAATCTTCATCAGACCAATAAAATTACATTCCCAGCTATAGACTAACCATATTTTATACAAATACATATAACACTAAAAGAGCTGTATTGTTGATAATATCTCATGAGCAAGAGGTTTCTGTAAAAATATGTAGACAGCTTTAAACTTGTACAACTATGTTCACAGCACTTGCAGAGAAAGATTTCATTGCTTTTATGTTACTGACAGCTTCGACAAAACTTAGATGGTCTGCTGAATCAACTGAAAAATTTCCCTGCCCGCTTGCGACAGTATGCCTCCTATGAGTATGTTCAGAGACTTCTGAAGGGCTACATGAAGGTAAGTTGTACCGATTTCTAAAATGCATGTATTTTATAGTTTAAGTTCAAGGATGTAACGTGCTTTCTCCTCTTCTGTAGATAAACATGTTAGTTATTGAACTGAAATCTGAGGCACTTAAAGATCGTCACTGGAAACAGCTGATGAAGAGGCTTCACGTTAACTGGGTTGTCTCAGAATTGACCCTGGGTCAGATCTGGGATGTCGATTTACAGAGAAATGAAGCAATCGTCAAAGATGTACTGCTTGTGGCTCAGGGAGAGATGGCTTTGGAAGAGTTCTTGAAGCAGGCTAGTATCAGCTCTTGTATGTATGCACGTAAAAAAAAAATCAAAGGCTTGCTGTTGGGTGGCTGACACCTGTGTAGTAAACCTGTCATTCTGAGCTGTTGATGCAGGTGCTGAGACTCCATGGAAAATTGTTTTGGGGAAGAACTTAAACCTATGTAAGCTTCCTCTGATGAAACTTGCATTATTTGGGAAAAGCAGTCCTTGATAATGACTGCAAAGACCCCACCTGGTTTAAGTTTTGCTGAACTGCATCATATTCTCAATATTTTTAACAAAAGCTTGAGCATAAACCCAGAATCCTTGCATAAAAAAAAGTAAAATTTGATTACTGTAATACATTTATAGTTTGTAACTATGTTGGAGTAGAAATTATTGGTGTCATATCTTAAACATTTTTTTCTTCAGATAAGAGAAGTGTGGAACACTTATGAACTGGACTTGGTCAATTACCAGAACAAATGTCGTTTGATTCGTGGATGGGATGACCTTTTCAACAAAGTAAAAGAGCACATTAACAGCGTGTCCGCGATGAAGCTGTCCCCATACTACAAGGTAAAATGGAGCACAAAGCTAAAGAATCTACATTTAGTTCTGCCTTCCCCTCTTGTTTAGTTTATATATTTGTCAGCAAGGACTATATGCACTATTTAAGTTGACAGAAAAATAATTGCATATGCATACTTTGTAACTCTCAAACAACTGTTTCCACTAATAAGTATTAGCAGTCAAACTCGTGATACTATTAAAATGAATATTAATGCGGTGTTTAAACTTCAGGTGTTTGAGGAAGATGCCCTTAGCTGGGAGGATAAGCTGAACCGTATCATGGCGCTCTTTGATGTCTGGATAGATGTCCAAAGGCGATGGGTCTACCTGGAGGGTATCTTTACTGGTAGTGCAGACATCAAGCACTTGTTGCCTGTGGAGACCCAGCGGTTCCAGAGGTGACTTCTTAATTGCTTTGTTCTTTTCTTGCCTTCCTTGGGGCACCATGTGGACAGGCCTGCAACTTCATGACTTCAGTGTAGAATTCTCTAGGTTGAAGGACTAACTGTATTCTTACCTGGTCCAGCTGGATTACAGCCCTGCTGTAGACCTAAGTTCATCAAGAAAACAAATATGGCAAGAGGTATATGTAGGCAACTATGACAGAAAAAGGTTTATAACAAACAGGCTGATGTACCATTTTTAGAAGATGATTGCGATTCAGGTGGCTTTTCTTGCTAGTTCTAGTCAGCTACCTCAAGGACTTTTCTGGCATTGCGGCTGCAGCAAGCAGGCTGATTTCTGTTGCCACAGCCTTTAGTCTCACCCTTCAAATGTCATTTTATTCCTCTGCTTTAAGTTGTTCTGGTCATCCTTATTCATTCCACGCACTTCCAGTCAGATCAAAGAATCACATTCATGCAACTCTTCAGGAAATGAAGAAAAGTAGACCTTCAGCAGTGGAATTGATAGATTGAACGTTGCGAAGAAGTTAGAATTTGTTGTTGTGGACTTGAGGTAGATGAAGAGCTGTTTTGGGGAATTTAGCCTTGTGTTCCCTAGGACAGCCACAACAATGGGAGAGGTAGTTGTCATTTAGAGACAAATAACTGGTGTTATGCGGGCCTGCAGTTACTGAGTTTGCACTAATGTACTGTGTTACTTTACTTGCAGCATCAGCACTGAATTTCTGGCACTCATGAAAAAGGTGTCCAAATCTCCACTTGTGATGGATGTTCTTAATATTCAAGGTGTGCAGAGGTCATTGGAGAGACTAGCAGACTTGCTTGGGAAGATACAGAAAGCACTGGGGGAGTACTTGGAAAGGGAGAGGTCCTCTTTCCCTCGGTAAGAAGTTGACTTTAGTTGAAGTAAAGTAATTCAGTGTTTCTGTGCAGGAGTTGGTGTACTATTCTGTAAAACCTCTGCCAGTTTTTATGCATTGGATATATATAATATATGGTTATGTATATAATATAACCATTTAAATCTGTGTTGTCTAAATACAGAATTCAGTTACAGCTACTTCTCAGGAAGCAGGACTAAAGCTTCCCTTTCTTGCTTATCTGTGGATGGTTGTAGGATTTAAGATACTGCTTAAGGAACCCTTGCAGCTGATTTCTGTAAACTTACAGGTTCTATTTTGAACTGCTTAATTCTAGCATTTGATTGAAGGACAGTGTCTAAACTGTCACAGTCCAGTATTTAAGTCATTGGTTCTGACTTACCTGTAGTCCTCAACTAGTTTGTCACTTAGCATCAGAGAGTAAGGGTGAGGGAGTTACTGAGTGGGAATTCTCCCTGCCTAATAGACTTAATTCAATCCCAAGATCTACCGTGGGTATTTCAGGGACAAATAGGTAAAGAGAATGATCCACAGTATGGAGCATGTATACATTTTTGTATGGTACAGACCACATGAATCATAGAATACCAGGTTGGAAGGTACCTCAAGGATCATGTGGTCCAGCCTTTATGAACTGAGACTTAATCTTAGAACTGAAGTATAATATCTTCTAGCATATTTATGGTTTGTGCACTCTTGCAGTGTCAGGGAAATGCCTGTCAATTACTCCCATATAGTGGCCATCTATGAAGCATACAATAAACTAAAAGTGATAATTGGAGTTCTGATACACATCTAATTTTATGTAATTACTAGGTTTTATTTTGTTGGTGATGAAGACTTGCTTGAAATCATTGGAAACAGCAAAAATGTTGCTAAGCTGCAGAAACACTTCAAGAAGATGTTTGCTGGTGTTTCTAGCATTATTCTCAATGAAGATAATTCTGTGGTTCTTGGGATATCTTCACGTGAAGGAGAGGAGGTATAGCTCAGGGTTTCTTTTTAAATAAAATTCTGAAAATAAGTGAATGTGTGCTGACTTAAACCTAATTCTTGCAGGTGCTGTTCAAAACACCTGTCTCCATCACAGAACATCCCAAGATCAATGAGTGGCTCACTCTTGTTGAGAAAGAAATGAGAGTGACCCTTGCTAAATTGCTTGCAGAATCTGTTACTGAAGTAGAAATCTTTGGAAAAGCAACTTCAATTGATCCAGCAGTCTACATCTCTTGGATTGACAAATACCAGGTATCAATGTGGAACACTTAAGTATACTGCAGCTTGGTTACTTCAGTGAGGAAAACTATCTGATGAGGATTTTTGTTATGCAGGCTCAGCTTGTTGTCCTGTCAGCCCAGATTGCGTGGTCTGAGAATGTTGAGTCAGCCCTCAATGGTATGGGTGGAGCTGGAGACAACAGTCCCCTCCACTCTGTGCTAGCTAATGTTGAGGTCACACTCAATGTCCTGGCAGACTCTGTGCTGATGGAGCAGCCACCTCTTCGTAGAAGGAAGCTGGAGCACTTGGTAAGTAAAAACCTCCTTTCCTCTTCTGGGTTCTCAGATGAGGATTTCTAAAAGTTTAATGGAAAGATTTCCTCTAGGAAAAAGTTTTATGCCATTTAAGCAACTACGTCGAGCCCTGATCCTGTAGATGGTGGTAGTTTTTCATTCTAGTCAGCGTAATACATGATAGCATATTACAGACTAGCTCATTGCATTGATTTTCAAACTAGCTCTTCCAAATATGGAAGTTACTGATTTCTTCATTCAAATGTAAAATATCTCATTAAGCTGCTTATTATTGTATTTATTACATGCTTTTGTTTGTAGGTAAGGATTGAGAGGGGAGGAAGATAAAATCATCGTAGGTTATTTCTATAGATTTTTAGAGGGAAATATCTGGTCTGGTTGAGGAGTACTTGTCTTTATAGTTTCTGGCAAGTAAAATATCTCATTCAGTAGTGTAGTGGATTAACAGACTAACTGGACCAGAGTGCTTTGCTGAAAGCTAGAGAAGTCCTTAACAAGAGCAGTCAACATGGTTAGTTTTGTCTTTCTTTGTAGCAATGGATTTTAAGGCAGAGGCTGTTGGTAGGTCGTGATTTCTAAGTGATGGCAATTTACTATGCTAACGTGAGAAGTTGCAGGATTCCTGGCTTTATTAGCAATGGCTTGTATTGCTGTGGTCTAATGAGTTACTTTGTCCTCCAGATCACCGAGTTGGTGCACCAGAGAGATGTTACAAGATCACTGATCAAAAGCAAGATCGACAACTCCAAGTCCTTTGAGTGGCTCAGCCAAATGCGGTTCTACTTTGACCCAAAACAGACAGATGTGTTGCAACAGCTTTCCATTCAGATGGCAAATGCCAAATTCAACTATGGTTTTGAGTACCTTGGTGTTCAGGATAAGCTAGTACAGACTCCTCTTACTGACCGCTGTTACCTGACAATGACACAAGCCCTGGAGGCAAGACTTGGAGGATCACCATTTGGTAAGTTTGTATTGAAGTGCAGTAAAAACTTGAGACAAGTATATAAACTCTTATCTTCTCTAAAATATAGCTTTAATGTAAACATGCAGAACACTTATAACTAAGATATTGAAGAACAAAACGTTCTTTTGGGGGAAGTTGTAACAGTTTTAGATTTCACCGAACCGTCTTGTCAGGGACCATTAGAATCAGCATGCTGGCAGATTACGTGAGTAGGCAGTGGTACCTCAGATGATAAACACTAAAACATGTCTGTCCCACTTTGAAAATAGGTCCTGCTGGTACTGGTAAAACGGAATCTGTTAAGGCTCTTGGACATCAGCTTGGCCGCTTTGTGTTGGTTTTTAACTGCGATGAAACATTTGACTTCCAGGTAAGCCGTTTGAGTTTGTTTTTTTTTTTAAAAAAAAAAAAAGTCTTTGCTAACAAGCAATAGGAATCTTTTCAGAACTCTGAAACAGTCAGCAGTGTTTATTTTCAAGATGATTGTCTGTAAGTCTTAATTGAGCTTGTATCTGTGGGTCATATAGATGCTCTGTAACAAAAAAACGCATAAAGCAAAAGTGGGACAGAATATTGCTGGGGGAGGGGTTCTATTTTTTTTTTTTAGAACGGTTAGTTCTATAGAAGCAAATGGAGAGAAAGGCAGAGAAGGTACAGGGCAGGGGCTTAAGACTGGCTTTAGGAAAGTAACTTAGACTGTTTAGTTTGCATTGGTAGTACTGGTTTAATGGAGAACAGATGAGAGTGTGAGACTACCAAAGTAGCTGTACTATTACCAAATTATCCTTTGTGACATAACTGTGGAGTTTGCCTCAGCCTGCGAAAGATTCTTCAAAACTGAGAAAATTTACCCAGATATTTCAAAATTAATGACCTCTTCAAACTAAGAACTAGATGAAATGCCTCTGTAGACTGTAACACAGAAATCGTCTTAAAAGAAAACCCTCAATCAGGGATATATATAAAAAACAATATAAAACATGGACAAGGAATCATGGTACTTCATGGACTCTGCCACGTTGCCCATCTGGGTTTTTTTCTGTACAGCTGTATTTCGATCAGACCAGGGGTCCATTTAGTCAGCATTTGGCCTGTAGTGGTGACTGTAAGAGAATACCTAGGGAGTAGTAAGATCACAGATAGTGTGTGATACTCCTTCCTTGCCCCCAGTCCCCTTCCTATCTCTTGACACTTGTGAGGATCAGGAGGTCCCAGGCTGAAATGGGTTACTCTGTTCGTGCTCTAGGTACTCATTTCTCTCCTTAAATCCACATGCATGTTTGTTTCTATAGCATTCTCTACCAGAGAGTTCCACTGCATTACTATGGACTTTATGAAGGAGAACCTTCTTCTGTCTTTTTTAATTATTCCTTAGTACTAGAAGAGACGGTGAACAGTTTATTCCTATTCATCCTAAACCAGTGGCTTTTAGACCTCCATCATATTCCCTCATGTTGCTTTTTGCGGAATCCTACCTTAAAGGCTGTTCTTTAGGTGGAAACCTTATCATACTCTGGCCGTCCAATTTGCTCTTCTGAAATGTTTTGGAATTCTAGTATCCTCCTTGCAATAAAGGAGGAGAACTGCATCTGGTATTAATGGTATCAGCAAACAAAACATCATGCAGTGGACTTACCTTGACTGTTTTGTGAATACACTGCAGTACAGTATGTAGTAACAGGAAGCTATGATCTTCTGTGACTCTGTGAAGCAGTGAACATCTGAAAGTCAGTTAGAACCCTTTTATAACTCTTACAGTACTACAAAGATGGTAAGCTACGTATAAATACAGCTCTTTCCTGCCTTGGATGCATTATATACAGTGCTCTTGTCTGCTCCCTTTGCCCACGCATAGGCAAGAGCGATTGTGCAACTTCAGCGAGTTTTCCCCTCTGTGTGCAGGCAATGGGACGCATCTTTGTGGGACTTTGTCAAGTGGGTGCGTGGGGCTGCTTTGACGAGTTCAACAGATTGGAGGAGCGTATGCTCTCTGCCGTTTCGCAGCAAGTTCAGTGCATCCAGGAAGCCTTGCGAGAGCATTCCAACCCCAACTATGACAAGAGTACGTAATGATTCATTCCTAATAGTGTTGTACAGCATCTCTAATGTTCTTCATGCTGATTTATTGCTCAGTTACATTTCTCCAAAACAATCCAAGTATGAAGCCGCTTTCTATGAAAACTTAAAAAACTGAAGTAACTTTCAGCTGGTAGAAATTTGTATTTGAGTATTTGAGTTGCACTATTAGAGGACCTGCTGTCTGTTACTGTAGGAAACTAAAACAGAATAAAATACGACTTCTGTTCTCAGGGTGATTGATCACTGACTCAGGTGTAACTAAATGCACTCTCTTTTCAGCTGCAACACCTATTACTTGCGAACTGCTGAACAAACAAGTCAAAGTGAGCCCTGACATGGCGATCTTCATCACCATGAATCCTGGCTATGCAGGCAGATCCAACCTGCCTGACAATTTGAAGAAGTTGTTCCGTAGCTTGGCAATGACAAAACCAGACCGTCAGTTGATTGCCCAGGTCATGTTGTACTCCCAAGGTTTCCGTACAGCTGAAGTGCTTGCCAATAAGATAGTGCCATTCTTCAAGTGAGTAACAAGTTTAGCTCCAATCGGTAAAAACAGAGGTTATTGTTCAAAGCTATAGTGTTCTTTGCAACTCACTAAGCACGTTGTACAACAATCATTTCAAGTAAACAATGCATTTACTGAGTGTTGTGTTGGTCCCTATTGAGAATCAAATTGTATTTTGTCTCTTTTGCCTCTTAGACTTTGTGATGAACAGCTGTCGTCCCAAAGTCACTATGATTTTGGCTTGAGAGCACTGAAGAGTGTGCTGGTTAGTGCAGGTAATGTGAAGAGGGAGAGGATTCAGAAGATAAAGCGGGAGAAAGAAGAGCGTGGTGAAGTTGTTGATGAAGGAGAAATTGCTGAGAACTTACCAGAACAAGAGGTAATGTGTGTGAGAACTCTTTACTTCTATGATAAAGCATACGATAACACACCAAACAAAGGAAATAACCCTGCAGTGTTACCATTTAGTGTAAAGCCATGTAAGCAAAGTAGTGTTGGTTACAAAAGGTGGTAATCTGATCATTTAGAAGCATCAAGTTAAACATGTCTTAGGATTCCCTGAATCATAGTGAAAGGCTTGTTCTTACAAGGTTGTTGCAATCGTAACACTGCTGCTCATTTCCTCAGCAGTTAATACCAAAAGCAAAGTCAAGAGGCATAAGAAACTATAGTTGTATAAACTGAAACTCAATAGGAATTCATTGTGTAGTTTCAAAGTTGAACTGCCATCAGTGGTTGTTTTTACCAAGACCACCCTGGTCTGGTGCTTCTTCAGTAAAGTATTTAGTGAAGTATTCCTTGTCAAACACATTTGGTAAAGTGAACTTAACAAAAAAATCTTTACCTAAAATGTGATTGTCTCTGCAGATCCTGATCCAAAGTGTATGTGAAACTATGGTACCAAAACTGGTTGCAGAAGACATTCCATTGCTGTTCAGTCTCCTTTCTGATGTGTTCCCTGGAGTACAGTATCATCGCGGCGAGATGACAGCCTTGCGAGAGGAGCTTAAGAAAGTGTGTCAAGAAATGTACCTTACCTATGGTGATGGAGAAGAAGTTGGTGGCATGTGGGTTGAAAAGGTAAAATACAAAACTGAAAATGTGGAATTGAAGTTTATGTATAAGACTAAACTTGTTTTACTGTAAAAGGTGGAAAGTTTTTTTTTCCTTTTTGTCTTAAGTAAGCAGTGCATAGAAGCTTAGATTGACTACTGAAGTTCTTCTGTCGCAGGTTCTTCAGCTGTACCAGATTACACAGATAAATCATGGATTGATGATGGTTGGTCCCTCTGGAAGTGGAAAGAGCATGGCTTGGAGAGTACTTCTGAAAGCTCTCGAACGGCTGGAGGGTGTGGAAGGTGTTGCTCATATTATAGATCCAAAAGCAATCAGCAAAGATCACCTCTATGGTACTTTGGATCCAAACACCAGAGAATGGACAGATGGCTTGTTTACGCATGTCCTGAGAAAGTGAGCCTTTAATAGTACAAATGAAAAATGGCCAGTACATTTGTGCCATGGATAATCTGGCCTTACTGAGTCTTTGTTCTCTGCTGCAATAAATATTTCCTTTTATTTAGAATCATAGACAATGTGAGAGGTGAACTACAAAAACGTCAGTGGATTATCTTTGATGGTGATGTAGATCCTGAATGGGTTGAGAACTTGAACTCTGTTTTGGATGACAACAAACTGCTGACTCTGCCAAACGGAGAACGTCTCAGCCTTCCACCAAATGTAATGTTACTTTTTTTACATGATTTTTCCGTGCTGTCCTATAAACTTGTTGCCTTTTCCTTAGTGTGTTCTAGTGCTATCCCTCTTTCTCATCACAAGCAGAGTAATGCTGATGTCAGGTAGTGGTTCACTGGAGTTGGGAGATTTTGTGAAAACAAACATTTTGCATTATGCTTACTCTGACCCTGTAAGACAAACTTTGTGTTTATATAAAAGTCTAGGGTAACAGTCAATTATGATGAATGCTGCTGTTGAATATTCAGAGGCTAAATACAAATTAACTTATTTTAAAAGGTCTCAGGTTTTGGGGGGCAGTGTTTTGTTTTGCTGTTGGTTGGTTGTTTTTACTTCAAACTCTTGTTCTAAATTCCTACTTTTTAGGTGCGTATCATGTTTGAGGTACAGGATCTAAAATATGCCACTTTGGCTACTGTGTCGAGGTGTGGCATGGTCTGGTTCAGTGAGGATGTTCTCAGTACAGACATGATATTCAATAACTTCCTGGCCAGACTAAGAAGCATTCCTCTGGATGAAGGTGAGGAAGAAGCTCAGCGAAGGCGAAAGGGAAAGGAAGATGAAGGAGAAGAAGCAGCATCCCCAATGTTGCAGGTATAACTTAGATTAGATTACATTACGGGATAATGTAGTAAGAACGCTTTTATCACAAGAATTTATGGCAGCCTGTCATAGAAAAGCTGACTTGCTCTTTACATTTCTTTTCTTTAAATAAAAAAAGTTAAAATATGAAGCATTTCAAACCTTGAACAAAATTATTTCCTGCTGTGTGGTAATCAGATGAGAAGCAAGTGCTTTGTTGAGCGGTGTTTGTCTCCCCCAACAGATTCAGAGAGATGCTGCAACAATAATGCAGCCATATTTCACGTCTAATGGCCTGGTAACTAAAGCACTTGAACATGCTTTCAAGTTGGAGCATATTATGGATCTTACCCGCTTACGCTGCCTTGGTTCTCTGTTCTCCATGTTGCATCAAGCTTGCCGCAACGTAGCCCAGTACAACGCCAATCATCCGGACTTCCCAATGCAGATAGATCAACTAGAACGTTACATCCAGGTAAATACTATATGCTGTTGACTACTGTGTTTGATGTGTAAGTATAGCAGCTAGATTTGATTTATTGTTCATTAAGTTTCTTTCCATTATTCTAAAACCAATAGCTGCTTTTGCTGCTTCTTACAGAGGTACCTGGTCTATGCAATACTCTGGTCTCTTTCTGGAGACAGTCGTTTGAAAATGAGAGCAGAGCTGGGAGAATACATTAGGAGAATCACCACTGTGCCACTGCCAACTGCACCCAACATACCTATAATTGATTATGAGGTAAATCATTCTTATGCTGGAGAAGTGTTGCTCTTTTGTGTTCTTAGAAGCTTGCTTTAGATTTTGGAGATGAAACTGGAAAATAAAATGCTACACTATCTTAAATTTTACCATTTCACAGTTCAGCGAACAAGCTGCCTGTTTAAATAAACACATCAGATTTGATGCCACAAACGATACTGTGGTTTAATAAAAAATATTTTAACTAAGGTTGAGCTATATTCCTGTTCTAAATTGTCTGATCATGTGTTTGTGCTCCTAGGTGTCCATTACAGGTGAATGGGTGCCATGGCAGTCCAAGGTTCCTCAGATTGAAGTTGAAACACACAAAGTTGCAGCTCCTGATGTTGTAGTACCAACCCTAGATACAGTTCGCCATGAAGCACTGCTGTATACTTGGCTGGCAGAACACAAACCTCTCGTACTGTGTGGCCCACCAGGTTCTGGAAAGACCATGACCCTGTTCAGTGCTCTAAGAGCTCTACCTGACATGGAGGTACACAGGAGTGTGTGTGTGTGTGCACGTGCATGTGTGAATTAGAGTAGTAACAAGTCTCTAATCTTGATTTAGCACTGGAATTATTTGCTAGCCAGAATTTAGTGATACCTGCACCTCAGTCAGTCATGCGTATACATAGCAAAAAATAAAAATTATGTTGAGCAGAATCTAAATTTATGTCTGAAGATCCTTAACCTAAAAGCTATTTCCTTCCTTTGCCACTTGAATAATACAGAAGCATTCCTTCCTTTGGTATTTAAAAACCTGTGGTAATGTTTAAGAATAACTCTCAATCTTCAGTGTATTTAGGTGGACTTAACAGTTATATGAAGCAGTGGTGTTTTAAATACAAGGCTGGGCAGGAGGCGTTGCTGCGTGGTAAATGGAGAACCTGCAGTGAGAAGCAAACAGTATACAGTCAGAATACAGGCAGTAACCTGAAATATAGGTGGTATATGTATTTCCATTGTGCAAAGCCAAACATACCTGTTTTCAAGACTCTTGATAATGCTGTCTTTCAATCCTTAGTGTATTTTAACTATTTCTTCTCACTGTTCTCTTTTTAAGGTGGTTGGACTCAACTTTTCTAGTGCTACCACTCCAGAACTGCTCTTGAAAACTTTTGATCACTACTGCGAGTACAGGCGTACACCAAATGGAGTGGTACTGGCTCCTGTGCAGTTAGGAAAGTGGCTGGTGCTGTTCTGTGATGAAATCAACTTGCCAGATATGGATAAGTATGGCACACAGAGAGTCATATCCTTCATTAGACAGGTTTGTTTTTCTTTATAATCAACTATATCATAAGTTATTTTCAGGGAAACACAATGTTCCACTGATTTATTTTACTTTTTTTTTTTTTTTTTCCTCCAGATGGTAGAACATGGAGGATTCTATCGTACATCAGATCAGACGTGGGTGAAACTGGAGAGAATTCAGTTTGTTGGTGCATGTAATCCACCTACTGATCCTGGAAGAAAACCTCTCTCACATAGGTAATGTATCTAGTAAACTTTATATAGCAACAAAATAGGGGTCAAAATTGAAGCATCGACTGTGTAATCTGTTCTTAATACACTTGTTCAACACCAACTGTGCTGAAATTGTGTTCCTTGCTTTTGAAGTAACTGCGAGTTGGTTCTTAGCCTGACAACCAGACAGGGGGCTCACTGTTACACTTCTTGAATAACTTGTCTGAAATGCTGTGGATACTTCAGAATGCTTTTTGGTCTGAGTTACTAAGGAGCAATCAAATCAACTGCTGATAATTTTGAATCAAGCAGTTAATTAATTTTGGCAAAAGATAATGAAAATAGTACAGACTGTAATTTGACTTTCTGGACTGTGTAATATGCTAATCTTCCAGATTTTTACGACATGTTCCTGTGGTTTATGTGGACTATCCTGGACCAGCTTCACTTACTCAGATATATGGAACATTCAATCGTGCAATGCTAAGGCTGATCCCATCACTTCGCACGTATGCAGAACCTCTCACTGCTGCTATGGTAGAATTCTACACAATGTCTCAGGTAACTTGTTAATTACAACCCCAAACTCTAATTAGAAGTCTTCCTTTTATGCTGAATCATTTAACAAGCGTTGTTTGCCTTTCGTGTATAAGAACTCAACTAATACTTGAGTTCTGGCGAAAGCCACTGAATGATGCTACCAAAGTAATATCTTGCAATGCCAAAGCCCGTAAAAAATATGATGCAACTTTGGGATGAAGTAACTAATTAAGTTTAAACTTTTAGGAGAGATTCACTCAAGACACACAGCCACACTACATCTATTCGCCTCGTGAAATGACTCGATGGGTGAGAGGTATATTTGAAGCATTAAGACCACTAGAAACCCTACCAGTTGAAGGCCTTATCAGGATTTGGGCCCATGAAGCCTTACGTCTCTTCCAAGACAGGTAAAATAAACGTGAGATGGTGAGATGGGAGGAAAAAAAAGAAAAAAGGTTCAAAATTAATTTTCCCGACTCCTTGCCAAATTTCATTAGAACACCAAACTGAAGTGTGCATCATGTTAAATAGCTGGAATACAAATGGGAATATTTCCTTGATATAACTTGACACTCTTGGGAGTCGTATCTGTGCAAAGCAGAAACATACTCTAGTCGTAGTACTGCCGTGTGATGTGATTATATCCTTCCATTACAGAGGACTTGCAGTCACTGACTTGTTTCTTTGCCCAGACTTGTAGAAGATGAGGAGAGACGCTGGACTGATGAGAACATTGATATGGTTGCTCTGAAACACTTCCCCAATATTGACAAAGAAAAAGCTATGAGCAGACCTATCTTATACAGCAACTGGCTGTCAAAGGTAAGTAAAAAACTTTTAAAAAATTAAATGGTTTAGGAGCAACTGAGTGATGCAGCTCTTATAACTATATTAACATGATAATCGGGGCCCGTCATTTTGTTAAACTGAGCTTCAAGAAGTTCTTACTGTGATTATGTGCAGTGAACTCTACCACAAAGTTAATAGCTGTTACGCCAGGGGTGCTATTGTTAGATCTACCACAGTATGTAAAGGCAGTATAAGTATTATTTCTCAAGAACAGTATAACACTCCCAGAAAGCTGCCGACAGTTATTGCTTATGGAATCTCTTGGATGAGGCAGCAACCCTTGAACAGTACTGATAGTCTAAATTTTATGGTGGACTCTTTCTTGCAATCTGAAGTGATCCAGCTAGGCAATCTGTAGAAATCCTGCTGGGCCAAGGCAAAAGTCCATCTAGCCTGCTACCAATCTCTGTGACCAGTAGCAAGTGGCTAGGAAAGGCTGTTTAAAATAAACTGGGGGAGTGAGGAAGGGAAGTGAGTCTGTCATGCCACTTCCCATTCTCTTTGGTGACTGACAGCACAGACTCAGCCTGTGGTAGGTTCAGTAGATGGAGTGTTTAAAACCCATGTTGCTCTCTGTGGCACTCTAGGCTGTGGACATGTTCCTGTGGAAGTTAAATGAGTACAACATTCTTAAGCTTTTGTAGTGGATTGCTACTTTAAGTATTCTAATAGTTCTGCTTTCATCTACTCATAAATTGATCCCTAAGTGGAATTCCATTAATCTTAAATTCTGTACTGTGTTGACTTGTTATTTTAGGATTATATTCCAGTGGATCAAGAAGAATTAAGGGACTATGTGAAAGCTAGGCTTAAAGTCTTTTATGAAGAAGAACTTGATGTACCACTTGTTCTGTTCAATGAAGTCTTGGATCACGTGTTAAGAATTGACCGGTAAGTTGAGACTTCAGTTGCTGCTTGTATAAATAGTATTTGGAGACTTTTTCTAAAACAGAGTAGCCTGAGTACAGCATAAGAAAGAATGGAGCATGATCCCATTGTTGTCCATAGACAATATACTGCTGGCCTCCAGGTAGCAGGATCCTATCTGGAAAAGTGTGTCAGTTTTGTTACTAACTTGAAGTTTAGGTGTTCAAGGAAAAGCTTCAGAAAGTTGATAATACTTACCAAATGTTTTTGGTTATGTTCTTTTTCAGAATCTTCCGTCAGCCACAGGGCCACTTGCTGCTTATTGGAGTCAGTGGAGCAGGGAAAACAACCCTCTCAAGATTTGTTGCCTGGATGAACGGTTTGAGTGTATACCAAATTAAGGTTGGCGTGCTAGTTTGACTTAAAAAAACCTGTTAGGCAAAAGTCACACTTCCTAAATATCAACCCCTAAAAAATCCCATTAAAAGCTAAACCAAAATGTTAATAACCAATGTTAAATCTTACTAGGTTCACAGAAAATATACAGGTGAAGATTTTGATGAAGACCTTAGGACAGTATTGAGACGTTCTGGCTGTAAAAATGAAAAAATAGCTTTTATAATGGATGAGTCAAATGTATTGGATTCTGGGTTCCTGGAGAGAATGAACACTCTCCTAGCGAATGGAGAGGTAAGAAGATTTTAAGTAAATACTTGAAGTGCTTTTTTACAACTACAGGCTACAACAAAACTATCTTTCGAATTAGGTTCCTGGTCTCTTTGAAGGAGATGAATATGCCACCCTCATGACTCAGTGTAAAGAAGGGGCACAGAAAGAAGGTTTGATGTTAGATTCACATGAGGAACTCTACAAATGGTTCACCAGCCAAGTTATTCGCAATCTCCATGTTGTGTTCACTATGAATCCATCATCTGAGGGCCTGAAGGACAGGGCAGCTACCTCTCCTGCGCTCTTCAACAGGTAATTGCTGTACATTCCAACATGTATTACAAGTACTGTTGAAACAGTACTTTTTGGGAAGTCTTCACAAATGCTTTTGTATTTCAGATGTGTCTTGAACTGGTTTGGAGACTGGTCAACTGAGGCGCTGTACCAAGTCGGCAAAGAGTTCACAAGCAAAATGGATCTTGAGAAACCAAATTATATTGTGCCCGATTACATGCCAGTTGTGTATGACAAGCTACCACAACCACCATCACACAGGGAAGCTATTGTTAATAGCTGTGTGTTTGTTCATCAGACTCTTCATCAGGTATGTTATTACGCTGCTTAACTTACATTGATCTCTAGGCCACAGCATCATGCACCGGTTTCCTAAAAAGTATGATCTTTGGCATCCCAGTAAATTTAAAAACACTGCATAATCTACACTTCTTCCTTCCCTAAAGGCTAATGCTCGTCTGGCAAAACGAGGAGGCCGAACCATGGCAATCACACCACGCCACTATTTAGACTTCATAAACCACTATGCCAACTTGTTCAATGAGAAACGGAGTGAATTGGAGGAACAGCAAATGCATTTGAATGTTGGTCTTAGAAAAATCAAGGAAACCGTTGATCAGGTACATATCTCCAGAACTTTGCACTCTATAATGCTAGAGTGATTAAATAGATCTCCATGCTTACTATGAATTCTCTCCTATCTCACAATCTATCTCAGGTAGAAGAATTGCGGCGTGACCTAAGAATAAAGAGTCAGGAGCTGGAAGTGAAGAATGCAGCAGCCAATGACAAATTGAAAAAGATGGTGAAAGATCAGCAGGAAGCTGAGAAGAAAAAGGTAAAAATCTTTGTTAAATCTCCGTGCATAGTAAATACTCTTATTTACAAAACAGAGCCTGCAGAGCAAGCACTGGAAGAAGTTCAACTTCTGAAAAGCAGTATTTTGTCTGTGAAATTTCCTTCTAGGTCATGAGCCAGGAGATTCAGGAACAGCTGCACAAGCAACAGGAGGTCATTGCAGATAAGCAGATGAGTGTGAAAGAAGATCTTGACAAGGTGGAGCCTGCTGTCATTGAAGCTCAGAATGGTATGTTAGCACCTGAAGAGATCACACTATGGGCTTGGATCTAAAACTGAAGACTACGGGAATGTGTTTCGGTGTGGTCTGAGTCGGTGCTAACAAAAGTGTAGGCTCTTAGCATGGAGCTTAACAATGTTTAAGAAATTCCTAGTCTTTGAACTGTGACTTTGTGCTGTTTGTAGTACTGATCTGATACTTGATACTCCTTTTATGGCCTGTGGTTTTGTTTCTGACTGACCAGCTCTAGTTATTTATTCAGTCTATGTATTCATAAAGAAAGCTCGTAATTGGAAAGACCACTGATGCCTTATTGCTGCACAGACAGCATACAATCAAGCTGTTCATTCGTTAAACTGGATAGAGGAATCATTGCTTTAAGTTAATCATTTTTAGGCAGCAGAAAAGTTGCCTCTGGTCAGTTGGCAAGTTGGCATTCACAAAAGTTTATCTTGTGATATAGTAGTTTGAATGTTATCCACTAGTATCTGCTTCTGCAATAACCTCAAATTCCTTTTGAGAATCTTGAAGCATTTTTACAAATCCAGGGTACTTTAGTGGACTTTGCTAACTGTTCATTTTCTTCCCAATCAACATTCATCATCTTTCTGGCACTGGTTAGCTGTCAAGTCGATAAAGAAACAGCACCTGGTGGAGGTTCGTTCTATGGCTAATCCACCTGCAGCAGTTAAACTAGCACTGGAGTCCATCTGCCTACTACTAGGTGAAAGTACAACTGACTGGAAACAAATACGTTCCATCATCATGAGAGAGAACTTCATTCCAACAATTGTTAACTTCTCTGCTGAGGAAATCAGGTAAAGTGCAAGTATGGGTTATTTCTGTGAATAAACTATTTACAAAAATATGGAAGGTCTTAATTGGACTTTTCTCTGCATAGTTGCTTTGGTCGCACTTGATTTCTTTTGAGACTAATTTCTTCCTGGAGTAGTGAATGTGTAGGTGGTACAGGAAAGGGACTACTGAAGCAAAGGTGTATCATGCAGACTGCTACAAAACAGCTGCTGTTGACTGACTTCGAGGCGTGGTTGCAAAGCAGTGTGTTGCTGTCCGAAGCCAGTTATTAGTTGAAAGTAGTTTTGCAGCAATAACAGGCCAGGTTGCTGAGGGCTTTATCCAGGCTGACCTAGCTGGCACTGAATCTGAGCAGGTGGTCAGACTAGACACATCTGAATTCCCTTCCAACTCCAGACATTTCTGAGTGGAGTTAAGCAATTTGTGAGTCACTAATCTTAAAATATTGTTAAATGCCTTTTATCACCCGTAAGCTGTAATTTCTGAAACAACATCTTGAACTAATTGAAACATCCCAGCTACCAGTCAGCAAAACTGCTAGGAAATGTTCATGTCAACTGTGGAAGGCAGGCTAGATAAAGGGATACTGAACACCTGTGTGCTGTCATACAGTGTACTCAGGCTATCTCTAAAATCTTTTACCTTGCAGTGATGCCATCCGGGAGAAGATGAAGAAAAACTACTTGTCAAATCCAAGTTACAACTATGAAATTGTAAACAGAGCATCACTGGCCTGTGGACCTATGGTGAAATGGGCAATTGCACAGGTAAAGTCAGTACTGTGGGGAAGCAAACACAAGGTAAAAGGAGTGAGCCTGAAGGCATATAACAACGCCTGAAGGCTCTGAATCTGCCTCTATTCAACTAAATATTTCAAGCTATTTTTCTTCAAAAGAAATCAGTAGATGGTTCAGGTGAATGCCTATGGGCTCTCTAGTACTGTGCCAGAGAACTAATGGCAAGTTGTGCTTTTGCACCAAGAAACTTTAGGTTTACAGTAAACAATAGCGGATCCTTTCTGTATGTAGTGTCATTCTACAGGACAACACAATTCTCAGCTGGAAAATGCAATGCAATCCTCTTAATGAAACATATGCAGTCTCTGTCTTGCCTCAGAGTCGGACGCACACAGAGGCAACTCTGTTAAGGTCTTCTAGGCAGACTTAAATGCTTGACTAGTTCCCTAAAGCTTTTGGGAGGATGCTCCCAGACTGAGATATGCAAGAATAGTTTACTTGCCTGTTGATGTTCAATACAGCTGAATGCTTGGCTTGTTAAAACTGTGCCTGCTATGAATGGCATCATGTGTAGAGACTGTTTAGCTTGAATCTTGCCAATAGGTCCTATCCTAATTGTTCCATGGCTTAGCTGTACTCGATTCTTTACTAAGAAAGGCAGATTAGCACAGTACTGGCATGGACATCCAGTCGAGTATGCAAAACAGTGCTATACACTACTTAATGTGGTCTCAACCTTTCAGATGACCTTCTGTATGTCTACAGAGCAGTAAAAGGATCTTGCAAAAAGCAAGTACTTTTTTGTGTGTGCTTCGTTTAAACTGGAGTCTTAGGGATTGATAAACAATCCTGTTTCTGTTAAGTAGCTATTAAATCTTATACAGGTTGCAAGTACCTAATCTTGAAAAGATGCAGTTGGTAGTATACCTGAATGCTGTGGTTCTTGTTAACACATGTCACTTTAGAAAGTGTAAAGGGCCTATTTACTGTTTACAGCTGAACTATGCTGATATGTTGAAAAGAGTGGAACCTCTACGCAATGAACTGCAGAAGCTGGAGGATGATGCCAAAGACAACCAACAGAAAGCAAATGAAGTGGAGCAGATGATTCGTGATCTTGAGGCCAGTATTGCCCGTTACAAAGAAGAATATGCAGTACTGATTTCAGAGGCTCAAGCTATTAAGGCAGACTTGGCTGCTGTAGAAGCAAAAGTAAGGCTTTTATATATCAGTAATTTTCCATTCTTTAATCTTTGACAGTTGGAAATTGAACTGTTCTTCAGACTTGTGAGCAGACTTGGTTGCTTCCCCTGTGCAGTGCATCTCAGCTGTTCATTTCGTCCCTAGATCTCACGAAGCTTCTTAAGCTACTGAAACCTGTCTGGAGTTAGAAATACCAACTTATGTTGCTAGTTGATTAGAGACAGTTCACATAAGGCTTAAAATAAGTGCAAAGCCTTTGGAAACAGTTATGGATTGTCGTGTAATTGTAATGTCTTAATGAGACTAATCATTAGCACGTCACCACTGTGCTAATACTTAATGCTTTTAAGTTCATCAAGATAACAGTTAAAACCAACATAATAAATTAACACTGAAGTGAAGAAACACAAATTTAATTTCATTCTGAGCTTTTAAATATAACTTGGGCCTTGAGTCAACATTTAAGCGTCCCGAGAGACTTGTAATACTGTAACAATTGGTCTTCTAAAGAGACTACTTCACCACTTACTTCTAGGTAAACCGTAGCACAGCTCTTCTGAAGAGTCTTTCTGCTGAACGTGAAAGATGGGAGAAGACAAGTGAAACTTTCAAGAACCAGATGTCCACTATTGCAGGAGACTGCTTACTTTCAGGAGCTTTTATTGCCTATGCTGGCTACTTTGATCAGCAGATGCGTCAGAATCTGTTCACTACGTGGTCTCACCATTTACAGCAAGCAAATATCCAGGTAAAGATACGGACAGGATAAGTTAACCATAAAGCAATTTACTGCAACAGTTATAGAAGGTTTAAGATTGCTAAGTAAAGAATGGAGCTATTGGAAAAGAATACCTTGTGGAGCTGCATTTACTCAAAACGTCTTCACCGGCTAGTTGGAGAATCTCGAGTCAAATACTAACTGTATGTACTTATTGCAGTTCCGTACAGATATTGCAAGGACGGAGTACCTGTCCAATGCAGATGAGCGGCTTCGCTGGCAAGCAAGTTCTCTACCTGCAGATGACCTGTGCACTGAGAATGCCATCATGCTTAAGCGGTTTAACAGGTATTCCATTCTAAGATGTAGAATTCTAAAGCAGCATTCTCACAGCAGGCCTGGTTTTGCACCTATCAAAGAATCACAGTAACTCTTTCAAAGCACTGTTTCGCTGTTGGGAGAGCTTCTGATGTTTGTAAAAGCTTCTTAACTATGTGTAAACATAAAAACTCTCATTCATCTTTGCTTGCCTTTTTTGTTATGCTTAGCTGTTAAAATAAGCTGGCTTGAAGTGAAGCTGTTTTGTTCCTCAAATACAGACTTACCTTTCAAAACTCTGAACTGAAATAAGTCATTGAACCTGGCCAACTTACTCCATCAATATACAAGCTTTTAGAGTTGAAACTAATAATGCAACCTAAATTCATAAAACTGCTTAGAGGCTGTCTGCAGTCAAAATCCAAATAATGAAAGTGTTTAATTACTAACTTAGGTATCCACTGATCATTGATCCCTCCGGGCAAGCCACAGAGTTTATCATGAATGAATATAAAGACCGTAAGATAACTCGTACTAGTTTCTTGGATGACGCTTTCAGGAAGAACTTGGAAAGTGCCTTGAGATTTGGTAACCCACTTCTGGTACAGGTTAGTTGCATGGTCACATAGAAACTAGTTTACGGCGTACTAGAAAAGTTTGCAATTGTTTTGTTAGTAAGATGCAAACAAATTTCCAAACTGTAATTTAACAAGTAAACTAGTACTGAGCGATATGTGAGGTGTTAGTCCTGAGAAAAATATGATCAGATAGACAGTTGAAAGAAGGTACTTCCTTTTTCCACCATTTTAAGGTCGAATGCTTTTCTTTTCAAATGATCTTTCTTTACTTCCACTTTATCCTCTCTGTCTTTTCCTTTGTTCCCATATGCTATCTCTAGTCGTAGGTAGTAGCACCTAATATGGCTGGTTATCTAGAATTAAATCTGTTCTGAGTAGCAGGAAGAAATTTCAGTAATACAAAGAAATAGGCAATTTAGGAAGAGTTGACTTTCACTTGACATGGGTATGTTTTTTGCTTATTAGTATGGAAACGGGAAAACAAAGGATTAGCTCACAGATGAGATCAGTAACTGTTGCTTGCGCAGCTTAGAATAGGGTTTATTATGCATTAGAACTAACACAATAATAATACTCCCCTACTGAGATTTTATATGTTAATAGCCTAAACTGTGTGCTTGTGTAGCTCAGCTACAAATCTAAAGTGGAAGTACCTTCTGAACGTGATCCGTATTCAAAACCAACTGCAAATTGATTGCTACCAGAGCTTTAAGCCCCAGTTTGATCAGGATTTTTAGCTTGAGACACTTGCAAGAAACAGAATCTCTTAATGCATTTATACTTCTAGGATGTGGAGAGCTATGATCCAGTTCTGAATCCTGTTCTGAATCGTGAAGTCCGGAGAACTGGAGGCAGAGTTCTGATTACTCTTGGAGACCAAGATATTGATTTGTCACCATCCTTCGTTATCTTCCTCTCCACCAGAGATCCAACAGTAAGTAAAACAAAAGGCTGTCCTGTTTGTAGAAATGGGATGTCAAGAGAGCTGAGAAAGTTTTTCATGTTTCCTCTGATAGGTTGAATTCCCACCGGACCTGTGCTCTCGCGTTACATTTGTGAACTTTACAGTAACTCGCAGCAGCTTACAGAGCCAGTGTCTGAATGAAGTCCTGAAAGCTGAAAGACCAGATGTTGATGAAAAACGCTCTGACCTCCTCAAGCTTCAGGGTATGCTTAGCAAAATCAAAGTAACTTCCTCCTGTTCTGAAAGAATGCAGTGGTTTTACTGTAGCTGCAGAAATACACATTGAAATATCTTTATAGCTGACACTCGTGCTTTTTTTAGGATGGCCAATGGCAAAGTATACATAATTCATATAATTAAAAACTAACACATCTATTCAATATGTAATCTAATTTTTCTTCTAATTAAGGTGAATTTCAGCTGCGCTTGCGTCAGTTAGAAAAATCCCTACTACAAGCACTTAATGAAGTGAAGGGACGTATCCTGGATGATGACACCATCATTACTACTCTTGAGAACCTGAAGAAGGAAGCAGCAGAGGTCACCAGAAAAGTAGAAGAGACTGATATTGTCATGCAAGAAGTGGAGACTGTTTCTCAGCAGTACCTACCTCTTTCTACAGCATGCAGCAGTATCTACTTTACTATGGAGTCACTGAAACAGGTAAGGATGAGTTCTTCTTACCAGAAGCTTCATGTATTTACTGTTCAAAGCTAATTAGGCACTGCCTAATTCCAGCCCTGGCTGCTGTATTGCATTTTGGTAGGCATAAGCTGTTGACTATCAAACAGCAGGGCTCTAGAGAGAAAAAGCAAACTCTTTTTTTCTTTCAGATACATTTCCTGTACCAATACTCTCTCCAGTTTTTCTTGGACATCTATCACAATGTCTTGTATGAGAACCCAAATCTGAAGGGAATTACAGACCATACTCAGCGTCTCTCAATCATCACAAAGGATCTCTTTCAGGTTCAACTTTTTAATTAGTAAATGTACTTTAATCATTTTCAAAGGGTCAGAGTTCAAGGATTCTTATGCTACTATCTTCATTGGGTTTTTGGTAGGTGGCTTTCAATAGAGTGGCACGTGGCATGCTGCATCAAGATCATATTACATTTGCCATGTTGCTGGCCCGGATTAAACTGAAAGGCACTATTGGGTAAACATTTGTTTTCTTGCTTCACTTTAGTTGAAAAGGGGAGGGATGTCTTGAAGGCACCTAGCTAAAGTCGTCTTTTCCCCCTATGTTAGGGAACCTACATATGATGCAGAATTCCAGCATTTCTTGAGAGGGAAGGAGATTGTGCTAAACACCGCATCTCTCCCAAAAATCAATGGTTTGACTGTAGAGCAAACAGAAGCAATGATGAGGTTGAGCTGCCTTCCTGCATTTAAGGACCTTGTTTCAAAAGTTCAAGCTGATGAGGTAAGTGTCGGCTAGGGTTTGTTTCTGCACTAAACTACCCAGTAAAGCTTTTTAGGTGTCTGCTTAAAGAGCTTCATGCTTACAAGTAAGCTCTCCTAGTATGAGAAGAGAAGCCTTACAGATTAACTAGTTGTAGTTGGTGTGGAAATGAATGTTCTTACTTCATTTGTAATCATGCTATAAAACTTGAATTGTAAATACCAGCATCGTTCATCACTCAGCCTTGGAAGCATCTTCACCATTCATTGAACTTTGTGGTCAACTTTGGTTCCTGTGGTAGCAGAAAGTGTGATACTGTGTGTCTTTTACTGTAGCACTACTATGTGATAATTATGCAGTAGAGGGGAGCAGCCCTAGCCATACATAACATCATTATGGTGGGCTCTTGAACATTACTGTTTGGAATAAATTTGGGTAGTGCTTGGCTGCTGAACACTTTACTCCTTCTCATGACCTTAAGTGTTCTAAGAATACATCTGTGTCCTGACTGTCCATATCTTAAATAGGACCTGTTTGGTTGCCCTGCCTAGTTTTTATATTAAAAGTTGAACTCTCTTTGCTACATCTAATTTTTCTCAATCTCTTCAGCCTGGGCTAAAATGTTGTATGGCTTGTGCTGGGACTTGCTAGAGACTTGCAGAATCAGGGGTGCTGGAGGTAATGCAGAATTAGGGGATATCAGTTAAATGATTGGACACATCTAAAAAAAGCATAATAGACAAAGCATAATATGAGTTTTACATGTGGACTTTTGTTTAAAAACAGCAACAGAACTTGGAGAAATTCATTGAAGAAAAATGTGTCAAGAACTTAAATAAATACGCTGGTCAAATTGCAGTCTTGCTCAGGGAAACGTTCAAACTATTTATGTGTGAAACACTCAAACCACACATATCTAGAAGCTTTGGAAAAGACCAAACTATGTTGAGTGTTGGACAATATTTGGGGCTAATACTTCGTTAATATAATAGTGCTTCTGTTCAACTGTGTTTGCCCTGTCTTATTTCTCGTGCTTTTGTTCAACAGTGTTAGCCCTGTCTTATATCTCAAGACTTATTTGTAGCTCCCTCAAATGCTTCATCTGGTACTCAATCTAAATTTGTATTGTAAAGATAAATAATAAAATACGAGCCTTAAATAGGGAAAATCTTACAAAGTTACGCATTTCATTGTTTAAACATTTAGCTACTTAATAGAATTTTTAAAGATCTGTTTGCAAATCCAAGGCCAGTAGAGCTTAGACTGTACCAGGTTCAACCCTACCCTGGCAATCTTTCCTACTGAAAGTTGGTATGTAGCTGAACACTTCTGCAGTACATTAAATTCTAGATTTTTAAGGCTGAGATCGAATGTCTCTGCACCTTGAAGCAGATTTTTGATACCATGAAACTTCATTTCCAGTTTTTTACATTTTCTTTCAATATAGCAATTCTGCATCTGGCTGGATAGCAGTTCACCAGAGCAGACTGTACCATACCTTTGGACTGAAGAAAAACCTGCAAGTAAGTTAATTTGCACTGTTGTCCACACCAATCCTAATGTACTGACTTTAATTTAAGTAGAATTGCTATGATTTTAAAGCAATTCTAAAGTAGAACTTTAATTTGGACTTTAATGCCTGGGAAAATCATAAAGTTGGGATTGTGGAAGAACCTCAAGTCTAGTGGTTTTGGTTTGTTTTTTAAAAAAACAAACTTTCGTAAGCAATAGCTACTACACCTGTGATCTGGTCTTCTACTGAGGATGAAACATACTTCCACAATCCCATTAGATTGTGTAAGAGTTTGGATTAATCTTAATTGTTGCAAATCTGGAGGCAGCTTAGTACTCTAAAAAGCTCCAAGACACAGATTTTTCTGAGGACAGGTCTGGTCTATTAGAATGTTTCCTCCTGCAGTTGTATCTTAGCATGAAGTCTTAATTCTTGCTGTGTTAGTTGTTAGTGCTCATTTGTTAAGAGTTAAGAACTTAAGGGTAACCGTTACCCTTCAGTTCCTCCCCTGTCTGAAAGGTAATGTTAGGAAGTGTTTGCTGTCTGTGATCACTCAGGGCTCGTTCCTGTAGGTGGCTTTCTAAATTAAGGATTCTAAGCCTGTATTTACTAGCTGCTGTAAAGCTGCCTGACCAGTAACCGAAGCAACTCTAGGTTATCTATCCTCTCCATGCTAGACGAGTATATAATACTTGGAAATCTAGCAGAATGGCAGATTATTGAATGAGTGAGAAGATGTGAAGAGATCTATTGTCTCTGGAAGTTAAAATCACTTCACAACAATACTTCTAGACTGTAGATTTTGTAAACCAGTAGCATTTCAGTAGAATCCAGAAGCATCTTGTCAAGGTAGGCTTTTAAAGGGCTCACAACATGAGCAATTGAGCAGGTGCTTGAAATGCTGCAGAAGACAAACCAACTGAAGATGGTAAGTTTTTTTTTGACTGTCAAAGTGAAGACAGAAATATAAGCATTCCATTAATACATTGCAACTGATCTCTCAAAGGGATAAAGTCTTCAGAACAAGATGGGAAAAATTGAATGGAGAATTGAAGAGAGGAAGGTGTTGAGGATGGTTTTCGTACCTGTCCATCTAATCCTGTATCCCTTTTTCAGCTCTTATTGGACAGGCCATTCATCGCTTGCTTCTGATCCAGGCCTTCCGTCCAGATCGTTTGTTGGCAATGGCACATACCTTTGTTTCAACAAATCTTGGAGAGTCTTTCATGTCCATTATGGAACAGCCTTTAGATCTGACACACATTGTAGATACAGAGGTAACCTGCTTTTTTTGAAAGGCTAAAATCCTGAGATAGTGCTTAGTGCCACTTCGCATGAGTTCCACTGCGACTAAAGCTATGCACTGGAACATTTCTTCCACTTACCCTTCTCCCCATGGTATGAGGAGTGGATTGTTTTTCTATTTGTTAATGTAAATCTAAGAGTAGCGTAATGTCTTCAGCTGGCCAGAGGGAAGAAAGACGGAGCTTACTGCGTTCTCGTATTCATGTAATGACTGATTTGTATCGTTTTAAACCTCTCGGACAACAGGTGAAACCTAATACCCCTGTGCTGATGTGTTCAGTGCCTGGTTACGATGCCAGTGGGCATGTTGAAGACCTCGCAGCTGAGCAGAATACACAGATTACTTCTATTGCTATTGGTAAGAACGTAACTTATTTCGTCATCAAAGCATAAACGAAATTGTTAGCAGTAAGAGCTTTAGCAGCCCTTCTGTCTTTTAGGTTCTGCTGAAGGGTTTAACCAAGCAGATAAAGCAATAAACACAGCAGTGAAATCTGGAAGGTAAGTTCTATGTCCTTTTTAGCTAGAATACTGCCTAGTAGAAGGGTAAATGGGAGGGAAAGGGGAAGTAATCTATTGAATAAATAGATAAAATTGAGTTAAAAAAAAATAAATAAAAATTTGGGACTATGTTCTGAACTGAAATTTACAATAACTTAAACATAGCTGTTCACAACTTCTATTTGATTTAAAGATGTTCAAGAGAAGTAGGTTGTATCTGCAAAACAAGAAAGTTAGTCCATTTACGGTACACAGTAACTGATTCTGTGTAGAAGGCAGGTTTAAAAGGAGAAAAACCCAGAGCATTAATGTCATATTCTGTTACTCTTTGTGGTGATCATGGCCAGGATCCATAAGCTGTACACTAAAAAGCACTTGTTCCGTTTCAAAACTTCACAGATGGGTAATGCTGAAGAATGTTCACCTAGCTCCTGGATGGCTCATGCAACTGGAAAAGAAGCTACATTCCCTACAACCCCATGCTTGCTTCAGACTCTTCCTTACCATGGAGATTAATCCAAAGGTAGCATCGATTTGAAATTTGATCCTCTGGTAGAGTAACTGGCTTGCAGAGCCAAGAGTGCTACCCAGGGACAGTTTTCTCATGACTGCCTTTTTGCATTAAAGAAAAAAGAGAATACCTGCTTTTCAGGGTAGTTACTAGCCTTGGTTTCTGGTAACTTAATTGTAGCTGAAAACTTCATACTATTCCTTTTGTTGCTTCCCCTACCCTCCAAAAGAAAGGCAGGACTTCTCTGTGTGTGCTTACAATGAGACTTTGAAGCTAATGCAAACTGTGCTGTTAGAGGGATTTAGTTTAGTGAAGGCTAAAGGAGTTGGATTCAGGTTTATTGATCTTTTCTAGGTGCCAGTGAACTTGTTACGTGCCGGACGAATCTTCGTGTTTGAACCTCCTCCTGGTGTAAAGGCAAACATGCTGAGGACTTTCAGTAGCATTCCGGTTTCTAGAATGTGCAAGGTAAGGCTGCGGCTTATGTAGATGAAAGAGAATGTCAGAATGTGTTCATTAAAATCTTACCATAGATGATAAAACCTCAGCTTCCAAGATGTACATAGAATGTTTTGTTCTCACAGAAGTAAAGTAGTAGTTGCTTCTCCTGTTGGTAGAATGTGTTCAGTTTTGGTAGCAACCTAGCATTAAATCTGATATTTTCTAGCCTTTTAGCAGGCTTTGATTTTTATCAGTTCACTTGAGTAATAGTTGTTTGGTTTGGTTTTTTTTTCTCTCCACTTCCTAGTCTCCAAATGAGCGTGCTCGTTTATATTTCCTCCTTGCCTGGTTCCATGCCATTATCCAAGAGCGCTTGCGCTATGCTCCATTGGGCTGGTCCAAGAAGTATGAATTTGGAGAATCTGATCTGAGATCTGCCTGTGACACAGTAGATACATGGTTGGATGATACAGCAAAGGCAAGTAGTCTTGTGTACTGAGGTACAGGTAGTGCTTAGATTACTGAAGATCTTCAGTAAGGTGGTCTGTTCAGGAAACATTTAGTGAGTTAAATGAGTAGGCACATGAGATGGCAATTTAACTTAGTTCTTGAATTTGTTTCCTCAGTCAGAGGAGAGGTGAAAAGGATTGTTTCCTGCTAATTACATTGCATTTTACTTACAGGGTCGCCAAAACATTTCACCTGATAAAATCCCCTGGTCTGCGTTAAAGACACTGATGGCACAGTCTATCTATGGAGGTCGCATCGATAATGAATTTGATCAACGTTTGTTAAACACTTTCTTGGAACGTCTATTCACTACTCTAAGTTTTGATAGTGAATTCAAACTGGCTTGCAAAGTTGATGGACACAAAGACATTCAAATGCCGGATGGAATCAGGTATCATTTTTTCCTCATCCTGAACTCTGTGTACAACTGTTTTTCTTTTAAAAAACAAACAAACAAACCCCAAACCACGTTAACCTGTATCTCTCTGTGCTGGAATTTAGCTGTGTAAACATTTTTCTCAGGCAAAGCATTACCTTGCCATTCTAATAGGGGAAGCCTTCTAATGAATATTAAAACTCTGACTTGCAGGCGTGAAGAATTTGTCCAGTGGGTTGAGATGCTGCCAGATACACAAACACCATCATGGCTGGGCCTGCCGAATAATGCAGAGAAAGTTCTTCTCACCACACAAGGTAAGGCCAGAACTTTGACAGTGTGTTCCATAGATTACCAGGCCACCATTTTAACTAAAAAGCAGAAGAGAAATATAAATCCTGCTGAAAAGTTGACAGCTTTCCCCTCCTCCCTCAGCATAGTTGGTTTAACTTCTGTAAGACACAACACTTGGGTAGTCCAAAAACTGAAGCTTATGAATTAAAAAAACAGTTACATTCAGCCTTCCAGATGTCGAGCTCCCATCTTGATTCTGGAAAGCTTTATTGTCAGCTCTGGAGCCACCTACAGCTGGGCAGTTCTGAATCTTAGGTCTAGACTCAGGAAAAAGAAAAGTCCTAGTTCTTGCACGTAATAGGATGGTTTTGTATTGATACCACTGCTTCTCTGACTAACAGCATATCTTCTGTTTTAGGCATAGATATGATCAGTAAAATGCTGAAAATGCAGATGCTAGAGGATGAGGATGACCTAGCTTACGCAGAAACTGAGAAGAAGACAAGAACTGATTCTACATCAGACGGTCGCCCAGCCTGGATGAGAACACTGCATACCACAGCCTCTAACTGGCTTCACCTTATCCCACAAACTCTAAACCATCTGAAGCGGACTGTGGAAAACATTAAGGTACGAACTAAGTTTTATCTAACGTTGGACATAGGAAGTGCACAAGTTCTGGTGCAGTGGAACAAGTGCCTTGTGATTTGCAAGTACCGATTAAAGTGTTGGGGGGGACAATGGAACCTGTATCAATGCTGATTCAGACTGCCATAGCTATGTAATGCCCCGCTGGGTTTCTTGAAATGCTCTTAAAAGTTGGTTTATGTCTTCTGGGATTATTTGAAGAAATACAATGGCGAACTGTCTATTAAGGGTACCAATTCTGAAGTGTCTCTGTGATCAGGCAGCAAGAAACAAGTGCTTCCTGTTGTACTTGTAGCAGACTGACTGCTATTTATGATATTGCCTTTACAGCCAGTGCATGTTAATTACTGCTAAAATTTAGGGATGGTCAGTGAGGGGAGACAGGGCAGCAGCTCCTGCCAACTGGGAACGGAAGTTGCAAGGGCTGGAGGAAACTTGTGAGGTCTGGATAGTAGTATCCTAAGCTCTGATTTGGGAGTAAGCTCCCCAGCTGAATATGCCAATGATTGCCAGACTGCTTCTAAAGACTTGCTCTGGGATAGTAGGTGAGAATCTTTTGTTGCTAATTAAAAGAAATCTAGGGTTGATTGGAAGGAGCTGCAGCAGGCAGTCCGCATTAATTGTTCAACTAAGACTTCAGCTTTCTTGCTTCGCCAAAGGAGAGGGGATTGTTGGTTGTAAAACAGTCTCTGCAATCAGTTTCTGCACCATAGACTGCATCTTCATGTTTAATGCTTGTAGTCACAATGTTACTGGTCAGTCCATCCAGGATTTTGGGGTTGCTTTTTGTAGCAGTTTTTCAGCAAGAACTTTGATCTCCAACTTACTTTCAATGTTTTGACAATCAGGATCCTTTGTTCCGATTCTTTGAGAGAGAGGTGAAAATGGGAGCTAAGCTGCTTCAGGATGTTCGTCAGGACCTTGCAGATGTGGTTCAAGTGTGTGAAGGAAAAAAGAAACAAACCAACTATTTGCGTACACTTATAAATGAACTGGTGAAAGGTATGGTCACTGAAGTTAGCATCTCGCAGTACTCTGCCTCTTGCACTCTGTAAGTTACAGGCTATTATGCTCTGTAGCTTAAAAAAGAAAAAATTGGAGGAAAATTGGGATTGATTTTACCATTAGACACAAGCAGTACTTTTGAGTTGAGCATATAAAATTCCAATTTGTTTGGGATTTCAAGTTGAGGTAGGTAATTTAGGCTTTTTCGTACAGTTTGTATCAGCAGCTTAATTTCTAAGCTGAAATCTTACTAAATTCTTTCAGTCTCTGAATTGTGATGGAATAAAGTTATTTATAGTGCAAAGTAAGTAATATTGCTCCTATAAAATCTCCTAGAAAATACTCAAGTTCCCTAAACGTGTTTCAAGATTCCACATAAATGTGGATTTTTCACAGACATCCTGCTTGTAGTAATACACAAAGATCTGCTGTCTGCTTTGAACAAAGCATTTCCTGAAACACAGATACTTGACCTCTTCAGTTTTTTCTGAAGAACTCAAATCTTCACAAAAACTCGAAGATCAGTTACTGCAGTATATAGCTCTGTGTAACTGAAGTTGCTGTTGAAGGGTTTCTGTAACTGGATGGCATTTTAAATAAATAGTAGACCTGGAGGCCAGTTGCTTTGTAATCTTTGAAAGTGCTTTCGCTTACTGAGGAGCCTTTTAAGATAGAGGCTGATATCCTGGTCCAAGTCTTAAATGGCTGTTGGGAGAAAAAGTGAAGTATCAAAATAGTGTGTAATTCCAATTTGTATGCAAACAAAACTTAATTCTAATCACATTTTTTCATAGGTATTTTGCCTCGTAGCTGGTCTCATTACACGGTGCCAGCTGGCATGACTGTTATTCAGTGGGTGTCTGACTTCAGTGAGCGCATTAAACAGCTGCAGAATATTTCCCAGGCAGCTGCTTCTGGTGGAGCAAAAGAACTAAAGGTATCTTGTGCTGACTTCTTTTAGGGGTTATTGGTGGAGCTATATAACTACTTCATGGAGTCTTCATATCAAGGCTTTGAAATAGTTTCTCAGGCAAAACAGCTTTGGTTGACATTCTCTGAAAGTGCTTGTAAATAGTGTTGAGTATCCCCTGATCTCAAAATGGTGGGGCTTAGCAGGCTAACTGCTCATACAGTTTAGAGGGAAACAGTATTTTAGAATGACAGAAGATGTAGCCTTAGAGGGAAAAGCAGTTTAGCAGTTACACAGTGTTCCAGCAGCAGCAGGAAAATTGTAATATAAATAGATTGCTGAAGTAATATTTATGAAAATCATTAATTAATACTGAAGCTGATTTTTTTTTTTTATTCTATTTTTTAAAATTTCCCCCCCCCCCTCAAATAGAACATCCATGTGTGCCTTGGTGGCCTATTTGTACCAGAGGCATATATTACTGCTACAAGACAATATGTTGCCCAAGCAAACAGTTGGTCCCTTGAAGAACTCTGTCTTGAGGTCAACGTTACAACTACACAGAATGCAGTACTGGACGCATGCAGTTTTGGAGTCACAGGTAAACTTACCAGAAAGAAGGAGTCCTTGTTCCAAAACATTTTCAGAAGCTTCTGGTATTAAATGGGCTGTATCAACTGAAAAAGATCATATCATTGCAAAAGTTAATACAAACTATCTGAAGTTGTTTGAAGATTAGTTTGGTATTAGTTAGTAGGGGAGTACTTAAAATACTAATAAATCTCAAGACTCGGGTTAGTATATATTTAAGTGCTATTGGATAGCGTATCTGATACAACCTCTTTATTTTGCAGTATGAAATACTTGCCTCTCATTTAGTGGACTTAGGCCGCCCTTAAATGATACATGGGGAGACAATCTTTGGATGTATGAAAGCTCCTAGAACTCTAAAGTGTATTTCAATTTACAGGCCTGAAGCTTCAAGGAGCTACATGCAGTAACAACAAGCTGTCACTTTCAAATGCTATTTCAACCGTACTGCCCATTACACAGCTTCGCTGGATCAAGCAGACAAATGCTGATAAAAAAGCAAATGTTGTAAGTATTGATAAAAATAATTTTTTTAAAAACTCTCATAATTAGATATACCTAGCAATTTTTTTCTTGAAGTGTTACAGATACTTTTATTGGGTACCACAAATTGTTCTTTTCTAATATTCTCAGTGTCAGTGGGTACCTGAATTCCAGGCTAGCAGCAAACAGACCTAGTGTTGACTAGGTCTTTCCTTTGTAGTTAGATAAGAAGAAGGAGAGGCATCCAAAAATACTAATGCTGTTCTGGCCAAAACTTGAATTTATACCTATAAAGGAGGCCGTGCTTTAAGTGACTTCATTAGGCCTGAGTTTCTTTTCATGATTTGAGTATTGAGTTATCCGAGACTAAATTCCCATCTCATGAATACCATGTAGTATTATAGAAACTTCTTATACTCTTCAGCTACCTTACATAACTCTGCTTCTATATCCTTGTTTTTCCCCAGGTTACTCTACCAGTTTATCTGAACTTCACTCGTGCTGATCTGATTTTCACGGTTGACTTTGAAATAGCTACGAAGGAAGATCCCCGTAGCTTCTATGAACGTGGTGTTGCAGTTCTGTGCACTGAGTGAAAAGATTTGTTTTGACTGTAGTAATTGTCAGTCTTCTATGTAGTATTCACCTGTACTTTGTAACCTGGTTAGGTTGTCAGATGGATTTGTGTGAAGTTGACTAGAAAGAAAGGGGCAGTGCATTGGAAAGCCAATAGGCTAGGTTTCTTCGAAGGAAAATTGGATGAGATTTTTAGATGGTCACTGGTAGATGTGATACTTGATGGATCATGTTATATGAAATAAAATCTATAGAAAGACTTTTGAATCTCTGGAAATACAATTCTTACACTGATTTTTTTTTGGGGGGGAGGCTGGAAGAACTGTACCTATGATCTTGTCAGTGAATAAAAAGTAATTAGTTGGTATTCAAGCATATTGTTGACCTTCACACAGCTCACTCAGCAGCCGGTTCAGCTAACCTACAGTAACAAGAAACTTGGAATGTAAGCCTTCAGTGCAGAAAAACGCATGGCCTGACATTATCTGCTATGACACTGCATGAATTATTTGCAATGACCTGGCTCTTGCTTGAAGTAACCTGTGTTTACACAGCTGCAGAGACACATTCAGAGGCTACAGTATCTTGAACAAGACTTTCTTGTCCTAGTGACCACAGGGCTTCCTCTTTCTTAAGCTGCTTTTAGGGTGAAATAAGCCTCCAGTTTCACGTCTTACTAAAAGACCAGGAGGATAGTCTTAAATGCTTAAATAAGGAGCTAGAATATTCCAGAGACTCACATGTGACCAACTGTTACCAAATCAGGGGAGCTGAGAGTTCCAGTTCTCTGATCCTAAATTCATTGGGTAAGCATTTCTACCCTTCTGACCATCCTATGAGAACTGTCCTCTCTGATGTTCAAAGATGCACATGAAGAGTAAGGACGGGTGCATAGCTCTTCAATCTCAAACCAGAAATCTGGGGAGTGCCTTCCTTCCAATGATTTCCTCTATGAGAGGAGGACATCAACTCTATTTTTTCTGTGATGAGTGGTTCTACAGCACAGGCCTGTGCTGGGAGGAAGAATTTTATCAGCACCTGCCTCATGTGCTTGTTTCAGCAGATGCCTACTAGTTACTAAAGAGAGAATTCTTGCCATCTACCCTCTCCATACTGTTTTGTGTAGTTAATCCCTGCAGGTTGAAGTGTCCTGGCTGGTTTTATTACCTTACAAAGAACAAATCCCAGACCAGTGCATCATGTAATCTTTGTCTGCCGCTTGTAGTTCTCATATCCAATAATGAGGAACAGAGATGGGAATTACATGCATCATCCAAGATCAGTTTTAACCATAACATAATGTCGTTCTGTTTCAGCTTTTATGAGTTGCTTTCCTTTTCCATCACCACAATACTAGAATCTGGAACTCATAGTCATTCCCTCTGGGATCATTTCAAATACACTGTACAGTAAGGAAGTAGACCTCCTCCTGGCTCATGGTGTGCTCCAGTTGCAGCATGAAGTATTAGCTTAAATATGTCCAAGTTCTAGCTGTTAGCAGCTCAGCTGAATATGTGCCTTTCTTTCAGCACTATAGCTTACAGCTACTATAAAAATTTTGTTAAACCAATTCCACGTATTAGCAAGTACTAATGATGAGATCAAGAAAGTCTCAAATATGCCTTGAAGTAGCTAGAGCTTTCCAAACTTTGACTGTCTGAATATATACTGTCCCATGTGGGTTGCCCTTCAACCTATTTGTCTCCTGGTTGTTCCTGTATTATTTTTTTCCCTCATGGATTATTTATTTCAGTATGCTGTGTTTTAAACAACTGGTTGGTACCAACATATTTGAACCCATCATTATACCTTTATAGTCCACATAGATGGACTACCCAGACCATAAAGGTGATAAAAGAAATTACTGTACAGGAGAGGGAGATCAGCAATACAATTCTTGCTGACTAACTGGTGTCCCATCTGCATGCACCGGTTCATGTGTTCAGCTTCACATTCTAAATGCTCAGCTGGCAGGTATACGAAGGCTGCATACCTAAAACATCATTCAAAACGGGGACAGATATGTTAATAGCACAAGCCAACTTCTCCCTGTTTGAAGGAAAAAAAAAAAAAAAAGCTAGACTGTCTTCAGCTGCAGGCAGTTCAACTTTAAGCAATGCAGTTGTTTGTAGTCAGACCTGTAAGATAATTCACCATACAGCTGTTTCCCTCCTCCCATACAGCAGCTCAAACGTACGAAGAGCTGAACCAGTGACATGAAACAGGTGTGAGGTAAGCTACAGCTATCGAAAACTAATTGCAACCATGCAGTCATTCTTCCTTCCCTCCTCAACAAACCCTTGTAATACATTTTTTTTTTGAAGTTACACTGGAAACCGAGCAGATGCCTCCAGGTACTAGATACAGGAGTCGGGCACCAAAGTAGCACCCAGGCTTAAAGCTTGGCTGTGACTGGGTGGAGGTACCTTGGCTAGTTTTCACTTAAGTTGCCACACAAGCTTGTTTAGTTGATTCCATCTTTTCAGGTGGATCTCAAAGCTTACAGTACACAGTGCAACTGCATGTATAACAGGCTTGAGTGAGTTTGTTTAAAGCTTGTTTGGTTCCGGCACAATCTGCAAAAGAAGTCTCTACCAGGTTCATTCAGTTTGTCCGATCATTTATTCATACCTCAGATTAAGTTGCACGGAATTTCTTTCTTCTTAGTTTTTCACTAGCACCCTCTGGAATGGGAATCCCCTGTTTTCTTTTGATTAGGGTCTGTTTGGCCATTGTGCCATCACAGTCAGCTGCTAGTATGGGTTGTGGGGCACTGTCACCTGGGCTTGCAGGGGGATCTGCAGAGGCTGAGGAGTTAATATTCATCAGCAAGGAACGGTCGGCTGTCAGCCACATGGAGGTAAATGCTTCTATGGCTCTAGTCAGTTCAGATGATTGTAACGGGCTTCCTGGGAAAACCTGCTCTTGGCTAGGAAGTTCCAGAGGTGCTTTACAATCATTCGCTGTCTGAATTTGACTGACTGCTGTTTCTGGGCAGAGACAGTCTGGAAGTTTAGGGAAGGACTCTCCATCTTCTGAAGTATCAGCATCCTCCAAAGCCATTGCTTTTGGAGCACTGTTTGCCCATAGTGCAACTTTTATACTATTTAAAGAATTCAAGCTACAGTCAGAGTGAATGGATGCATCTTCTGAATCACCATCATAAGGATCTAAAAACTAAAATAAAGGTTTCTGTAAATATGGTGGATGCTTATTTGTCTATTAAAAAAAAAGTATAAGAAGCAACTTAAAGCATGGGCTTTAAAACCACTTACAGCCTAAGTCACAGACTTACTGTGGAAGTTTTTCTGTTTATCCACACATTGCCACCTATATTTTAATTTTTGGGTGCTACACTGAAAACAGGCTGCTGCAAAATAGCCACACCTACTTGCAGTCCCCTGGAGTCCTTCGCTTTCCTGAGTCCTCCAGCAAGTGGGCTGGGCGTGACCTATTGAAGAGAAGTTCACACAGGTTTATAAAGCACCTTCCTATGAATTATTGATCGAAGTAAAACCAGAGGAGGTAACAATCCTCCACAAGAGGAAGCCAGATTGACCCCTCGCTGAAGGACAGTAGAAAGTGTATCTCCGTGTAACTTTCAAAGCCCTGGTAGAGTTAGCCTGAAACAGAGGGACTGAGGAGCGCTATGGTAAGTCTTAAGCACTTAAAACACTGCTGTAAAGAGAACAATGAGTCTTTGTATACCTTACCACCAGAAAAGTAAACCAAATCAGCATTTAATTGCTAGTAGACTATTCTGAAATAGTGTTTATAGTCTGGGTCTATTAAAAAAGAAAAGCGAGCAAGCTAAGTAGGAAGACTCCCTTTTAAAAGCAAGCCACAGGGACAAAGCAGTCACACAAAGGGAAAAATGTTTACTGCAAGGCAAGTGCCCCTTTAGAAGCATCCACCACAGCTGCCCGGAGAACGAGCTGCCAGTCACTGCTGCGCCCGCGTTCAGTGGGGGCGGAGGAGAGCCTGGGCACAGCTGACGCAAAGCAGGGCTTGGGGACCCCGGACTCCTCACAACAGGAACCTGGAGGCTTTAGCGGAGGAGCTGAAGTCCAAGCCCGTTTGTGACTGTGCATTCTTGTGCTAGTTCAGGGGCGCAGAGACATCCCCACAAAGCCAGTGGGTAGGTGCTGGGCAATGAAGAAAAGCAGCTTCCGCTTCTCCAAAGAGCCCAGAAATCCCCCAGCCCTGGCCTGGCACCTGCCTCAGCACCCTTGGTGAAAGCAGCCAGCTCTTTGTCCAGGCAAGACCCTCTTTACCCAGCCCAGCCATCAGAGTCCAGCCAGATAACTGGACTTCCAGCCTTGTTTCTCCCAGAAAGAGACCACGGACAACTCCAGCTTTTTCCTGTGCTTTCTGGAAGGTGCGATGGCAGGTTCCTGACAGCTTCTTTAAGCCACAGAGCACAGCACGGACTAATGGCGAGCATCAGTTCTGAAGACTTTTACCCAGAAATTAAGTATTTAGTTCTCCACTCCAGAATCGGGTCTTTTTTCATCAACATTAAACACACTGATTTGACAGAACAATGTTCAGGAAGTTACCAATATTCATAAGTAACTGCCACAGCAACAGAGCTGCTCTCTTAATCTCATCCCAAATGGACAGTCAGAAGGTAGAGGTTCTCCACGCGGAGCCGTGGAAATCCCGTTGGCGCGGAGCTGCTGAAAGTTAACCACCAGAAACAACCCAGCTCAGCTTTAAGCACTTCTTAGCAGAGAAGTGCTTATGCTACATTTGTCTACCTAAACCACCCCCCCCCCCCCCCTGTTCCTTTTACGGTCACAAAACCAACAACCCCAGCAACCACCCTTTGGCCGTCCCTACTGAGACTGAAGGAAGAGTTGGATACCCAACAGGGAATCTCGCCACCATCAAAACGCTTCAGAGAGTCAGTTCCTACCTCTGCGCTGGATTCAGCTTCGGATTCCGTACTTGACTCTACTATGCACTTCTGCTGCAGAGGAGGAAGGGAGAGAAATGGTACCCAAAGCAGACGTTACCCCAGCTTCGGGTTGAAGCTGAGGTTCTAGTACAAACTGCAGATGCTGTGTTTCTCCAAAGCTTTCCCATCTGAAGCCAGCTCGTCCTTCCAAATATCCCACATTTATGGTGCTGGTTGAGTTGCGCAAGTGAGACACGAGGGAAAAGTAGAAGTCTTCCCTCCCTCCCCCAAAAGAAACGCAACGGGAAGCTATCCAGAACATGCCTTGCACTTGCTGGGAACAGTAATTCCAGGTCTGTAAATAACTTCACAAAATGTTTTTTTATTTGCACTGAGGTTTTGGTTGTTTCTTTGCTTTTGGTGGGCCTACATCTCAGAAATGTAACCGCAGATAAATGACTAAAACCACATCCTCATTTTTTCTGAGGCTTTTGCTACTGAGACCTTACAAACGAACAGCCCCCGTATTCCCCAGGTGGTGGCACAGGAGTGGAGTAGCTTCCTCCCTCCCTCCCTCCCTTTTTGTTTCTTTGCAGGTGACACTGCTTGAATTAATTCATTCACACATGTTTTTCATGTACTCTTTTCCAGCACAGCTAGCTGCACTATCAGGCTAATGACAAAGCAACTAACACTTTCTAAATTTTATTTTAATAGGGAGATAGACAAGAAGCAATTAGAAAAAAGTTACCATGTATTTACGCGCCAGTCTTTCTATGTAGTCTGGGCTTTTAACAGAGCCCTTCATTTCCTGAGCATCTACTAAAACAGGCAGAGGGTAGGAAAGCACATTAGAGAAAAATCTAGATAAATTGCCCAGACGTGGTGACTCCCTTTGTGCTAGAAAGGTTGCTCAGCCCTTCACAAAGTCTGTGTTAAGTTTTCAAAGACAGCTTCTATTTAAAAGCAAGGAAGAAGCTGCTGCTGTTTTCTACCAAAACAATGACTTGATTCACCGAGCCTTCATGCGAAAAATATCTTTTTTTTTTAAAAAAAGAATCTTATGCTCTGCAAAGTGGATTTCTTCCCCCCCCCCCCCCTTTTTTTTTTTTAAGGCACTACAGGTTTTCTGAACCCTCAAAGAGGTATTTGTACTCAAGACATCACACCAGGCTAGAGGGGGACAAACCCAAAGCCACGCTGAGAGTCAGCCCTCTATCCCAGCCCTCCCCCCCTGGCATTCAGTCCCCGTACCCCCACCCCCAACAGGGCTCTCTTACAGGGTGCTCCCTTCTCTCCCTACCCTCCATGGGCTGCCCAGCCCCACGCCTCTTCCTCCGCCGCTGCCTCTTCTCAGCTGAGGCCATCCTGCACCCAGCACCTTCAGCCTCCTCCAGCTTTATAGGCTCAGACCCCCGGCTGCCCCAGCGCCGCCCCCACCTCCCACACGTGCCCTGCTCAGCTGCCTCAGCATGGACACTTCACTCTTTCAAAAAAGATGGGAGTGAAGCGAGGAAAAAGGAGAGTAAAGTCCTCCTGTGAAAGCACTTCGTGCCGCTGCTGGAGGCTCCAAACTGCTCTTCACGATGGGTCCACCAGAGCTGACTGTGTGGAGGTCTACAGCAGAAATATGCACAAAATAGCACGGCAGCTTGAGTCCTCCAGTCATTACATTTTTCGAAGTCTATATATATATAAAGCATGCGTATACACAGACACGCGCACACATCTTCAGTTGAGTTTGCAAGGCCTGGTGGCCAGAGATGCGACGCTCCCTCTCCACTCTTGCCAATGTACTTTCTGTAGCCCCATTTCATTCACGCAACCTTCAGGCTGACAGGAGATAATCAATAATCAAAGGGAAGAACACCTACCCCCTCCAGAGGCAGCCGGGAGATTCTGAGATGTTTCCTCCTGCCACTTGCTGCAGCAGAGGATCTGCTGTCTGTTGGATGGACAGCTGTGGTTGGACACATAATGCTTCCTAAACATCTCTCTTAACCACTTCCAATCCATCATGTGTGATTTGGAGGACTTGGATACCCTCACCCTTACTTGCCATCACTCACTGAGAAAAGGAACAACAATTTTGCTATTTTTAAATACCAGGAATAGTATTTTTTCAGATTTACTGGAGAACTATGAATCAGATCAATTTTTCACAAAGAAGCAGAGCTGATTTGACCCTTTAAAGGCCACATCTCCATTCCCCTTCTTCTCCTCTTTTTTATAGGGAAATGAGGAACTCTTTTTACTTTTTCAAATCAAATTCCTTTTCCTCTCACTATTTCCTTCCTATCTGGCTTTCTTGCATCTTCCTGCACAATGCAGAAGGTACTATTGTTTCAGATTAATTTTAAACTGAGTATAAAATCCTCAGTAAATCCTGCATCTCACTCTGAAGCCAGCAGTGGGTTGTCACTCTGAAAAGGCACCAGGAGCAAGCCCCTGGGGCGGTGACAGCGAGGGGAGGTGACAGTGAGAGCAGCTCACAAACTTCATAAAGCTTCCACTCCACTTCTGCCACCAGCTGAGCTGCAGCCCATTACATAGATCTCTTTTCTTCCCAGACACCTCCTTTTCCATCTCCTTACCTTCTCTATCCACGCCAGGACTGTCTGACAGTTCTTCCCCCTCTTGGGATTCTCCAACCACTTTCAGAACAGAACAACCAAAAGCCTCATCCAACATCCCCCAGCACCTCCCACCACTGAGGTGGGAGCTAAGAAGTGCTGTGTCAGGGCCTGCAGTGCCAGCTGAGTCAAATGAGTGCATGCAATCACCATCCTTAATCCAAACACATGACTTGGAGTCATTCTCCCACAAAAGCCCATCCAAAACTAGCAACTGATGCTCTACAGGCACCAGCTGTTGGCAACAAGGCCCCAGCATCTGGGACTCAAGAGACCTGTTGGTCTGCAAGGGATTACAGACGAGATGGTGACTTTAAGGTTGGGACCAGGCCAAGGTTTGCACAATGAACCCGCTGCCAGCACCCATCTGGGATGGGGTCGGGCAGCAGAGGTACAGTCAGACAACAGTTTTCCAAGGAATATTTTGGGTTTCCACTTTCCAAAGCACACATGCAATGCTGTTGCCAAGGCAGGGCAGCTTCCAGCCATAGCCGGTGGGTGCAGTATGAACAAGGAGGGCGGCCAGAGGGTTACAGAGGCACAGAAACGCTTGCTCGAGCCGTTTATTGCCATCATTTACCGTACCACTGCTCGGTGCTTTGGCTCTCCTTGTTGCTCTAGGAAAAAGCTCTTGACCCTGCACGGACCTTGCGCCAGCTCCAGGTAGCCCTAGTTTCCCCTGAGTCCAGCCTTTCTGGCCAGCTGAGAATGTAGGTGATGATACACTTCTTTTCTTGTGTTCAAAGGCATCATCGCTCCTTCTCCTCTTACCCACGGGTCCCCCCTGTCCCACTGCTTCACAGGGCGCCCGCGGGAGGCCAGCGCTGTGGAAGCCTCTCTCAGCTGATCAGTTCAGCCTCTACATTATCATTTCCCATCTAATAAATCCCACATGCACCTCTGTAATTCTTTAAAAAATTAAACACACACCACCACCACCATTTGAAATACAGTTGAGTTCTACATACAAAGACAAAACATACTAGATTGTCTGCTGTGAAATGTGCTGAAGGAAAAACTATAAAAAAACTCATTTGTCCGAGATGAAAAACAAGCTTAAAGCTCTGGGGCTGGGGGCAGCAGAGCTCCGCTCTGGCAGGGAAGACGCTGAAGCCGGAGCAGAGGCTGTCCGAGTTTGCACATCCATCAGGGAAGGGCCATGGCTCGCTTCTTGCCTGCAGAGCAGCCAGGACTGCCGTCTTTGGGAGCAGATTTAGGTGGCAGTTTATGTTAATCTTTAATTATTAATTAATAATCTTGAATACTTCTTATAAGTCAATGGAAATTATTATCATTTAGCTGCAGATTGCATCTGTGAACCATGAACAGGGAACTGATTGACAGCAAACCGTGTTTGACTCACAGATATCTTGTTCCAGCCAAACCTCCCGCCGTAAGAAATGCAAAGGGATGAAGCTTTTGGTTCTCCACACACAGCTCTGCAGCCATCTGGGTGCTCCAGCTGTGGTTTGGGGTTTGGGGGCTGAAACCAAAGCAATCGAGCAAATAATACTTTTTCTGCATGGGAACAGGAGAAGGTGAACTCTTAGGGAAAAAAAACCTGAATGAGCTGCTGATCTCTGAAGGGCAAGATGAAGCAAGATCAGCTTTTCTCCTTAAAGCCCTTTTCATAAGAGCAAGTTTCCACCCTGCCCGAAGAGCCCAGATGACACTTTCTAGTGCTTTTTTCTCCCTTTACTCCCAGACCAGTGTCACCCTGCCTCCTGAGAGCCACCCCCTGTCCCCAGTGGCTCTATGGCTGTAGGTGCTCATCTCCTCCCGCTGCTGATGCCCCCCCAGCTGCCAGTCAAAGACAAGACAGATTATTTGCAGGGTACCTCCAGGAGGATCAGAACAAGCAGAGATTTTTCTAATCATTTTGGCGGAGAGCTTGACAGAAGCACACGCCTGTCTTACTATGAGTCGTCTTTGAAGGGCAATGCCTATCTCCAAATTTTGATCCTCAAGTACTGTTGGAATGGCTGTATCGCAATGAAAGCCAACACCAGCATTGCTTGTGCTATTTAGACATTAGGAATCGTGTTTTTCATGCGTGAAACATGTTCTTAAAAATGCAAGATGGGATTGTACTGGTGAAAGGGTTTTTCCTTCATTTGCAATAGGGAACAATCAAAACAAGATACTTAATCCAAATTAAGTTCATCAGAAGAAGCAAGGGCAGATCAGAGAAGGAAGATCTGCAGCCGGTTGGCCATTTGGGTCAACTCACCACCGAACGCTAATCAAGAACACCTCGGTCGAGCCTGAGAGCGCTGTGGGAAGCTAGAAACGAGACGCTGCAGAAACTGCAAGGTCTCCTCTCACACTGTGTGTTTCTGCCTGTGCGCAGTGTAGGAAATCTTTTAGACTCCGCTTCTTTTTGAAATCAAACTGTGAGCAAAGACATTAAAAGTACAGATTACAGCTGTTTTGCAGAACAGAAATTGGCTTTATCCTTTACTTCATATGTACTTGTACATACGGTGCAGTATATGGCTGGAAGCAAGGCCAAACTACAACTGCTGCTGCAGCCTCCTCATTCCCACCGCTTACCTCCAAAAGCGCTACAGCGCCTATTATTGTTAATATGTGGCTGTTAATCCTTCACAAAACCAAAAAGCGAGAATGAAGGCAGCCTTTAAATTCCTGTACTCGCAACTGGTTCCACGTAACAACATCCGGTTCTCATCTTCGTGAAGTCTTCTCCCTGTGATGCACGACAGAAGGGTGTGGGAGGCAAAGAAACGTCCTTGGTGTCTCCAGTCTGTGAGTACAGAAGTGCTATGCTCAGAGGCAGCCCTTCTGAACACTCCTGAGGAAACATACCCAAATTACGGGATATTACATGGTACAGAAACCATAAGGAGCCATTGAGATTCTTAGTTTTTTCTTGCACGTAAGGGGCAGCATCATCTGGAAACCTGAACTGGAGGCTGGAACACACAGCTTCGGTTCTTGACTTTTCTTCGTGTCTTGATGCATGGAATCATTGACCTTGGGAAAATCACTTCAGCCCTTTTTAAACCTTGTTTCCCCATTTGCAAAATGTAGGTGTAATGCTGGTTTTCTTTAATCTGCCTTTGGAGTGTCACAGTTGGCCAGGGAAGATGAAAGGTACCAAATTTTCTCAAAACAAAAACAAAACCAAACATCTCGCTGTAGCAGAGTGTTAATAACCCAGGAAGCCATGCTGGCATTTGGAGAGGGAATTTCATTTTTAAAGGCTGGTTGGACTATTGCCATTTTACTTCCACGTTTGCTCCTGAATACTGGAGAGGAAATATTTTGCCTTTCTTGAAACGCAGCTCTTTAGCCACCCATAGATTTCTTTGACAGGCTGATGCTGTTCTGAAGAGGAATTATTTTATAGTAACGTCCCTGGAGCATCCACATCCTCTGCTTTCTTTTGAGGCTGTGAAAGTAAGGCATTTTGGCTGCCACTTCCTGAGGTACAAGGCTGGGGTCTTGTAATTAGGACACTGAGGAGGCAAGGAAGGTAATCAAAGTGGGAACATGCAGGCTCCCTTTCCCAAAACTCCAGTTATACGTGACTAACCTGCTGCTTCTTTTTAATGGCGTCTGCACATTCCTCCTCTTATCCCAGTTTCATCAGTAACTGCATCAGCTGAAGAAAGCAGGCTGTGAAGTCGAACTGAAGGCCGACACACGTCACCCCGCCCACCCGATGAGCCACAGTCTGGCTGCTGGACCCATTTCTCGGTGCGCTCTGCAGGCTGTAACACAGTGAAGTATTTGGATAATGCAGCTCCGGCATCCCCACACGTACATCCAGACCAAAGGCACCTCCATTTCCGATGTGGTCTAATCCCTATCAGGTTACTCTGGAGACTTCTGAGGCCCCAGAGAAGGGGCACAAAGATGGTCCGAGGACTGGGAAGGCTGTCGTATGAGGAAAGGCTGAGACAATGGGGTTTGTTCAGCCTTGAGAAAAGAAGGCTTGGGAGAGACCTTATCACCATCTTCCAGTATTTAAAGGGTGGCTACAAAGACAATGGAGACTCCCTTTTCACAAGGAGTCACATGGAAAAGATGAGGGGTGATGGGTACAAGTTACACCTGGGGAGATTCCAACTGGACACAAGAGGAAAATTTTTCACAGTGAGAACAATCAGCCGTTGGAATAATCTCCCCAGGGAAGTGGTGGATTCCCCAACATTGGACACTTTTAAGATTCAGCTGGATGGGGTGCTGGGCCATCTTGTCTAGACTGTGCTTTTGCCAAGAAGGGCTGGACCAGATGGTCCTTCAGGTCCCTTCCAACCTGGTGTTCTATGATTCTATGATACGTTCTGCTGCACTTTAATTTTACTTTAATGTTTTGCTGAACTTAGGCGTCCTATTTAATGAAAGCCGCCTGCTTTCTGACATGTGGAGTTCTTACTTGCTTGGATATCCGCATGGCTTCTGAGGATCAATACTGCTTATTTTAGTTGCTACTTCCAGTGGATTTCATGCCAACTGAACATCCAGGGATGCATTAGCATCACTTGAGGAATACATCAGTCAGCCACTTGTTTGCAGTTTCAGCCTTTTCTGTTATATATTGTGGTTATACTGCTGTTCAGACAGGCCGAGTGGACAGCATAAAAGCTGAACAGGGGCTTTGTAAACTGGGCGAGGGCTAAGCTGAGTTCTTGCAATAAGCTGCTTCTCGGACTGGTTAGCAAGTTCTAGCAAACCTTTCAAAGTCCCTTTGCCTCAGGAGTGTACGCAGCCCTTCCACCAGCGACCATGCAGTAAGCTTGTTACATAGACTCAGCAGAGACCAAAAAGCTCCTGGTGAAGTGTTTGTGCTCAGCCTAGACTCGTGCTGGAACTGCCTTGTTATCAGCAGCCCAAATTTGAAAGCTTTTCAGTTTAAAATTACAGAGCTCCCTTACTTTGGCTGGGGCCTGTGGGATCCTACAGGTATAACAGGACTTCAGAGTGACAGCAGCGTTCAGGGGACAAGACGGTATGGACGCGCCCTGTTTCTACCTAGAGGTATCAAAATTCCACAGATCCCAAAATACACCTCTTCTGCCGGGCAAGAGTGGCGTGAGGATACAGAACAGATCTATTATCTCATTTTTCAGAAAAAGAAAGCCTGGAAATCATTTTTTGGCCAAACCATGCATGGGAATCCTGGGTGTTTATAGGGTTCATCTTGCTTTCTTATTGCTCGCTGGAAACCAGACTGGAGGAAAAGCACAGGAGACTAACGGAGAACTGAGGAGGAAGAAAACTCTTAGTTCTCATGACTCCGTTCAATGCATGTTACAGTCTGTATCGTTGGCTGCTCTGGATCTAATTTCACACCGAAATGGTGCACCTGGTCACTAGTGTTACAGTACGTGCTGCCAGCATTAAGAGTCGAAGTCAGTATCTGCAAGGAGCGTCTTCACCGAGCTAGCATGACCCTCCCTTAGGGATTTGCCTTGTGCAATAGCTTTAACATCTGGCTTAGCTTCCCGGGGACTCTTCATAACATCCTGGTCCTGGAGTTGCTGAAATCCTGCTTAGTTGTACCTTCAGGAAATGTATCTCGTGCTCTCCTCTCAAGCAGGACAGAACTGACAAAGCTGCACGGCAGGTGGGTACAAGGACTGGCCCCACTGCATTTGGACCCGGTCCCTTTACACTTCGTACAGCGTTGCTTCAGGGATGGAGCCTGGGATCTTTAGCTGGAGTTTTGCTCTTTAAAAAGATAGGGAGTAACATGAGTGATTTGGCCACCTCTTACAATAGAGAGTGCTGGAAATAGGAGTTCATACGTCAGCTGGGAGCTCTTGGGAATGAAGAAGCTGTACACATACATATTTGCACAACTTACAGTAGGGAAATAAAAAACACCTCTCCTTCTCTCAGGGCACTGTCAAATTCCAGGTAACTTTTATGACCCCATGGACCCCCACGGGACCAAGAGGTATATTTCCTAATTCCTTAATGCTTCATTGTCAGATCTGTCTCAACATATATAAGCTCTGACCAAAACCAGTATCTACATTTTAGAAAATCACAAAAATCAAGTATATTGTTCCAAATTGCTAAAACATAGCAAATGCATTTAAATTATTAACTCCAGAAGGGATTAGCATGGCAAGATCTCTAGATCATCCACTGAAGAACCTGAAGAAAATGAGCAATAGTCGGCACGCTGCCTTTGTAGCCTCACTCCCAAATGCCTCAGGAACAATCTGGGAGAGAAGGCAACAAGAATACCCCAGTCACAGATATATCAGCACATCATCCCCTGCTTTACTCTTAATTAAAACAAAACAAAACAAACCAACCAAGCAAAAAAGACGTATTTCCATATGTAGCTGAACTTGTGTTCCTGTTTGTCTAGAAAAACACCAGGAAGTCTGAAGGAGGGGGTGGCTCTTCCCAGAAGCATTGCTTTCCCAACCCCATCAACCAGCGCTCCTTTTAAGATCCTAAGAGAGACAGCAATAATTGGGACAGTGAAATGCACTTTGTCCTTATAATCATCTAAATTTTTCAAGGCCTTCTTTAGTTGTAGTTGCCTGGGTGTATAGATTCAGCATGGATCTACCATGGGATTTCAGGAAGTAAGCAGGACCCAGCCCTATCCGTAACAATGATGATTTTGAAGCTTTAATTCTACTACACAACTTCAACCACCGCACAAAGGAACCTCAGGATAACTTCAGCAATTTCACAGTACATTAATGACAGGACCAAGTATTGTGGATATTATTGTTGTTATTATTATTGCCATACCTACTTTAGGCAGCAATAAGTTTTTTTTTCCTTTATTTTTCACCAGTGCATTATAGAATTGGAAACGTTTGCTCTCTGTTCGCACACGTCACTGTCCCACTGCAGCAGAGCAGCTATCCAGAAATCCCACAGATCCTGAAGGCTCGATCTCCATGGGTGAAGGGCATTCGGAGTCCGCAGTAGCTTGAGATTTTTGAGACAGTTCGTATGATTCCACTAATTTTGGTGGAAAAGCAGCTGCCTCCTTACGTATTATTTCCACTGGTGTTTGAAAATCATTTTCTGGTTCCATATAAATGTGGGACTCTGCAACTGGCAGGACTGAGTTTCCAGGTGTAAGACTAAGTTGTGGCTCTTGTAAATGGAAACCATCTCCCAGATCTACTGCCTCTGGCATGCTGTGCGTCAGTAGAGTTTTAATTCCTTTCTGATGTTTACTACTAGTGAAATTCATACTGCAGCCTGCATGAAGTGATCCATCTTCTGAGCAGCCACAAGAAGTATCTAAAATCTAAAATAAAATTACTTCAAATGAGTGAGATGACTTCTGTGCTGCCAGGTCCATTTACCAGCAAGGGAATCACTGAGATACCTGGGTGGAAGGTTTCCCGCAGACCTCGAGCGCCCAAAACTGCCTGCCACAGGGGCAAGCAAAAGCAAAGCAAGAATGCTGGAGAGCACTTCAGCAAGTAGAGCACGACCCCCGGTGGCACTTTGCAGGAGACACGGTCACCACTCTCATTTCATAAATCACTCTACACATGTTTTTATCTAACTTCTACTTTGCAACAGAAGCCTTTCAACAGCTTTTTAACTGCTTCAGGAAAAACTAGTGGAAGAGTACTTGAAAACGCCTCTTCTCAAAAAAAAAAAAAAAAGGTTGGGGTTTTTTTTGCTTTAAAATCTATTACGGAATATGTTTTTTTCTAATACAGAAAGGGAACTCAACAGTATCGTGTACAACCAGTCATAAATCGGTAAGGAAAAAATGACATAGTGAAATATACTTGGAAACCATGCTTGTGTATTTTAAAGCACTAATAGTGAAATACTTGGCTACTGGTTCAAATCAGGAGAACCCTGTGAAGTGTAAAGCCAAACACCCTCTGCCCCGCACCCTCTTCTTCCTCATCACCCCATCGAAACAGCACCTTGGTACAAAAGAACGCGTGTCTCCATCTCCTCTTCACACCACTGCTGCCAAGGATACTGAACGCTCCCCTGATACACCTCCTCCTCCTTGGACCGGCCATGCTTTGGATGGAGTTTTATTCACCACTTCTTTTTTTAGCCTTAATTTTAAAAAATGCAATGTTTTATACAATTTGCTAGCACAAAACCAAATCTTTGTCTGAAATCACTTTTCATCGTCCAGTATGACTTACTCAGGTGTTTCCTAGGTAACGTTTGCTTTGTTGAAAATAAAAAACATATAAACAAGATCACTACCTAATGAAGTATCAGAAACAGATCTGAAATCCGGGTCATTCTTTCTTTAGGGCGCGCTCACTATTAAGCAAATCCTGGTATGAGAAAAGTTTCAATTACGCACAGGCAGAAGACCATCTGAAATGATCTATTTGCCAAAGCTTCCACTATCAAATTAAGACCTCCAAATACAAACTACAAACATCAATAAATGAACATTCCATAGTTAGCTGTAAATGAGTGCAAAATAGCTGAAAAAACTCATCGGCAAGAACATCATTGGCTACGAATGCTGCTGTAACAATAGTGTTTATGTATGCGGGCTATCAATAGCACATTCTAGATACATTTTTATTTCAAAAACGAAACCCGCCCCTCCTCGTTCATCACAGCACAGAATCTACCCATGTGTTTTTTCTGCTCCTTCCTTGTTACATTTAGAAATCTATCAGGTTCAACTGATTGTTGCAATTTCTAGGACAACGAAAGCCATTTTTCTTCTCTGCTGCCATCCAAAATCCAGACTGTGTAGTACGCAACAGTGGGAGCTTTTCATTAGGGCAACAGGGGCACCAGCACTTTAGCTCATGAGGTTCAAAAATCCAAATCGCATATGGAGTAGTTTCCTTCCAGAGAGAGCAGCAGAATCAAGTATTTCTGAATTCAGTATCTCGGTGCCTTAACCCCCGTGTGATTTCAAAAAGACAATTATCAATACGAAAACGCTCTGATGAACTTCAGTGAAACCTCTAATTGTCAGCTGTGTAAGCTCTAAACCAGGAGGCAAGGAGAGAGCGTAACACCAAGCTACGCCAAGTTACTGTAATCACTTATTTAGAGTAGTTGGCTCCACTGTCCTGCAGCTCAAGTAAGGAGAAACATATTTTAATCTCAGTATTCAACCCTTTACTGAACTTGGTTGTGCATTTCTGCTTAGAAAAAATGAACTTGTGAGCCCCAAGCAGTACTGTACCATGAGCCTCACTGTAACGTCAAAGAGCCCTGAAAAAAAGTGGAGATATTATTAGGGAACCCAGCCTTTCCTAAACTCCACTGTGGTGCTCTGCAACGCTTTATCTACTGTTAAAACAGTACAAAATGTGAGAAACAAAGACTGTGAACTGCTACAACAGGCAGCTGAGCAAGAGAACTTTTGGTAAGTATCCTTACTTCATAAAATGTATTTCAGCAAAAAGTTGGCAAATGAGAGGAGCTCCACACTCTGTGTTAAAGCAAAACCCGCTCTTATCTTGTCCTTTGTGCAACATCTACAGTCCGACTACTCGGTGTAATGCAGGCAAAGACTCAGAACACCGATACACCAGTACACAAGAAATACTGGAGATAAATAACCTACAAGTTTCACCTGAATTTTTCTCTAGCAGACAAATTAGTTTTCAAGGAAGTTAAAAATGTGAGCCATCACTTCACTGATCAACTGGAAGTCTCTTTAGTGTCTTTTGTCACAACAGATCTTAGATCTCAGCGTACTAACTGGAAGGTATTTTCAGAATTTTTTAGGCATTATCTACGGTTTAGTCACAAGACACACACATCTTAAAATCCATCTGGTTTTAAGTCTAGCTTTGGTACAATACTACAGAATACAACTTTTGCCCGTGAGGCCTTGGAGAAATTACTGAAAGGAGATTGAAATCTGCCATCCTGATACCTTTCAACATTCGAGCATCACCAAGATGGAAGCATTTACCTTCTGATTACTGTTCCTGGCACCCATGCACCAAACTGCAAGTCAGTACTGATCTACACACGTTTTCAACTGTGTAATTCCTCTTAGAAGCCAGATGACTGCATGTTTTGATGTCACACTTGTTACTATAGCAACAGTGTTTATCACTATGGCACCAAGAAGGTAATGGAAGACATCTCATCCTAGTCACACTACTTGAAACACAATAAATACCTATGGCCTAGAGAGAGCGACACTTAAGTAAATGTCCCCTAGACCCCAGGCTGGGATGTGAGGGGAACCAAACCTTTTGCCTCACTGCCCAAGAAAATTGTTTCCGTGATTTGACATTGTTCACACCTTCACCTTGCTTCTTTCACTCCCATGGTAAGCCCCAATCTCTTCTGCAGTCTTTTTGAGACAGCCATCATTTCAACTAATCTTGGACATTTTATGTCATGACACCAAATGACAACTGTGGCAGACAAATGCCCCACGTGTAGTGACTGATGACTTCAAGCTATTTTCTAAGTGCTACAAGAGAATTCCTTCAATCACCAAGAGCTGGAACAAGCTTTGTGACCAATGTAAAGCACTAGAACTATGGGTGGAAAGTGTTTTTGAAAGGCATGTTTCCTTTCATAAACTTAGATTCTACACTTAGAAACAAAGTGGCATCTATTTCCTCTATTACTATTGTATCTCCCTATTGAAGCAGAGTAACACGTCTAATACAAACATGGTCTGAAGAACACCCAAGTTTCAGGGGAGCAGTTGGGGTGTAGAAAAAACAAGGTTTCAAGCACATTGGGCCTTCAGCAATTATGTAAGCAGTACTGAACCCGTATTTTATTTTCATATCCGATCTCTTAATTTAGTTTCTTTTCAGCGGAAGAATTCAGAATGATTTGGGAAGTGTGAGCCTATCAGTCTAGTAAGCTGACATGCAAAAACACCAGTTGGAAGCATCTGCCAAAAAGCCACTGAACTACTGAGCAAGCAGAACTGCCTTTGTGCATCCACCACTCTACCCATGTGTAGACAAATCCCAAATTGGACTCCCCCACCCCCAGAGTGCTGGTTTGACATAAACATAGTATCATTAGGAACCCAGAACTTGTGCAAAAAATACTTTGAATTGGCTTGACACTGCTACAACCAAAACTCATTGCCCTTTTACCTTATTACAAAAAATCCAAGACATGCCTGCCATACATAAATTGTTTTACATTGAGAAACGTGCGTTCAAGTATTGGTTATGAAACAGATTAACAGGAAACTAAAGAGTTGTCAAAAAACAGGACAAGATGCCCCTAGCCCCTCCCCCCAGAGTTCATTAAACTCAAACTTACTATAAAGAAGGGCATCTGAGCTGCACTAAGTGCTTGGCAGGCAGGGGAAGCTTGCTGGAGCTGGCTAGCAACTCCCATTTCCTTTTACTACTCTTGCTTCAAAGAGGAAGGCCAAGGAATACGTAACGCAGCACAACCCAGTAGTTTCTTGAAAGCCTGTATGATACAGTGCTGACGACCTAATTTTGCACACAAAACTCACCACCTCAGTACCACAAAATGAATCAGGCCCACAGCTGTAGGAGCCTAGCTCCACTTGCAAAGTCTTTCAAAGAATTGCTGGAATATCAACACCACTTAAACCTAACTTGAGGCCAGTAATCTGCTTTTCAGATTGCCTTTGAGAACTGCCTGACTTTCCTGTGGTACTCATTTGTAGTGGCAACACAAAGCATGCAGTATTGGAGATGTAACAAGACAGCAGCTTGTACTGAAGACCCAAAGCAGCAACTAATGCGGAGGTAACGGCAGCAGGCTTTGCTCCCAGCATTAACAGACAAGTCAGTGACACGGCTCATTCTTAACACTTTTATTCTTACAGTTCTAGGTTTGAACTGTACATGCAGAGTTGCATAAGTCACAATAGAGATTTACAGTGGATTCTATTCTATGGTAGAGTGCAATCCAGAATCCTTGAACAGTATAAAAAACAACTTTAAACATCAAGACCTTGTTAGGAGCAAAAGGGTTAAAGCTTCCCCAAGTATTTCAGCTCTCATAGATACCTAGTTACTAGGTACTGTATGTTAGACATATATTTAGAGTTGAAGAGCTGTATAACACTAAACAAACTTGAACATCCTGATGTCATACCGTCTTTTGTTAGTCCTTTCCCACATTTCTGGCAATTAAGAATAAGTCAAAAACCCTGCCACCTGTAACCAGCTAATACAGACAAAAATAACTACTCCTTACTTGCCTGTTTAGGGTTGTACAGTGTTAAAGAAAATATTCCCTCAATGGCATTTGTATCTCACATCAGCTGAAAAAGCAATGTAACAAAAATAAAGGTATAACATCTTTGAAAATAAATATAAAGAGGGAATGCAGACAAAGTGTCAAAGATTTTTTTTTTTTTGGCAGGTAACATTCATAATATACAAAATATAACTTATTCATATTAGCCAAGGAAACATTCATGAGTTCCTGTAAACTGTTTTAATCCACCTCCTCCATGCGTGATGTGTCATCATCTCCTTCAAGAGGTGGCATCTCCTCAGTAACTGCTGGACTAGCTTCTTCTGCAGCAGTATCATCTTCATCAATGCCTGTTCAGGAAACACATGTACCATTAATGTCGATATTAGAACTCAAAGCTCTATTCTCCTTAGCACTTTGACTTGTCTGAGGTTCCCCCCCTTTTTCCACAAGTACAAAGAAATTAATGTGATCTCTAAACACTTTGTATCCTGCAAGAGCATTTAACTGCACCCACACTTTATACTAGAGATGACAGATTTCTAACTCACCCAGACCAAGTTTGATCATTCTATAAATGCGGTTGGCATGTGTCTGAGGATCTTCTAAACTGAAGCCAGAGGACAGGAGTGCTGTCTCATACAGCAAGATGACAAGATCCTTCACAGATTTGTCATTTTTATCGGCCTCTGCCTTCTGCCTCAGTGTTTCAATGATGGAATGATCAGGATTAATCTCCAGGTGTTTCTTTGCTGCCATGTATCCCATTGTGGAGTTGTCTCTTAATGCCTGTGCTTTCATGATCCTCTCCATATTGGCAGTCCAACCATATGTACTTGTTACAATACAGCATGGAGAAGTAACTAAACGGTTGGACACAACCACCTAGAAGAGGGAACATAAAACAGAAATTTGTAATTTAGTATTTCCACACATTAACTTGACTTACTATCCTCACTGATTTCATAGAATCATTTAGACTTGAGAAGACCTGCAAGATCGACTCCAACTGTAAATCAAGGTTCAACTTTGAAAATGCTTCTGCATGTCATGGACGACTCACAAGATAGAGCTGAAGAACTCAACAGAACCACTTAGCTTCACTAAAAATCAGAACAAAGACACCTTGTATCTATGAAGCCCTATTTTGCAGAGAGATTGCCATCTCTTTCAAAAAACAAAATTGTAACATTGTTATCTGAGCCTTCTCCACAGCAACTTCATTTCAGATCACTGAACAACGTGTTACATACAGACAAACTGAGTACTACTAATTACCTTTTCTACTTTCTTTTCAAGGATATCTTTCATAATTTTGCAAAGATTTTCAAACTTGGCTTTCTTCTCCTCCTGTTTCTTTTTCTCTTCCTCATCTTCTGGAAGCTCCAACCCCTCTTTTGTTACAGAAACAAGAGTCTTGCCTTCGAATTCTTTCAGCTGCTGCACACAGTATTCATCAATAGGCTCAATCATGTAGATCACTTCCAGGCCATGTTTGCGAAGTCGCTCCACAAACGCAGAGTTGGCCACCTGATCTTTTGTTTCACCTGCAAGAATGCCACAGTTGTGGTTTGAGCCTCAGCAATGTAACACAGCAGCTTGTTTGTTTTCTGAAGAGCCTATGCAACACTTGCAGTGATGCTTGATGTCCGTACCACAGGAAAAAAAGGGGCACAAAACAGGTAGAACAAGCTACTGCCCATACTAGGCTGGCCTAAAACAGACTAAATCCTTTCAAACTGACGCCATAGTTTGGTTGGCAAGTAATTTCCACTGCCTGGAATGCCAGGTAAGAAATGTCTCCCGTTCCTGCCACGGAGGAAAACTGAGAATCTCTGTACAGCATTTACCTTTTGAAAAAAACCGTAATATCTGATACTTAATAGTTAAACTGGTTTGAGCATTAGGTCTGAAATTTTCAGATTCTCCTGGCCCAATTTATTAGCTGAAGCCAGAACACAAAGCTATCTTAATGTTAAAGGCACCTCAAAGACTTCAAAGCATACTGTCTGGGCTTACAGGGGGGAAAAAAAAAAGGTGGGTAAGCTAACTGCGCAGGAGTTACTTTTACAACCTTAAACTGGATTCTCCCAAACCTTTCAGGTAGCAGCAGTGACACTGAACGTTTTATTTGAAGAGCAAGTCAATAGCTGTAGAGCAGTTTTTCTTACAGCTCTTTAAATGCTACATACAGTCCCCAAGGATGGCAGTTAGCACTGAAGTAATCAGAATTTCATCGACAGGGAACATTGTGAGCAGCACACCCAGCAAGTTTGCAAGGGCAGAGTTTACAGTACAAAGTCATTATTGTAGCTAGTTCTGCTGTCCTACAGAATACCGTATCAAAGAACAGTAACTACAATTTTATGTGGTTTTAACACTTGCAGCACCCACTTTTCTGAAATACTGTAGTACTACAAAGACTGGGGAGAAGTTACGCAGCAAGTTCTATCTTCTCAAGAGACATGCAAAGGTTTCTCCATCATGTACTCAACTAACCTCAAACCTCAACCAATGTTCTGGAGAGCAGTGCCAACTTAAGGTACTGAAAATGTAACTTTTTACAGAATTACATTGTGACTTTTCAGATTTTTTCACTTACAATTCTAGTTTTTCTTTCTGAATTCATGAGAACTGCCATTTTATTTTTTTTTTTACATCTTCTAACCTCCAAAAAGATAACCCTATGTATGTACCTGTATTGACAGCATCTGTTATCAACTCACCAGTAATGTAGTAGACATGTTTCTGGTTTTCCTTCATCCGAGTGCAGTAGTCCTTCAGAGAAACCATTTCATCACCAGATGCAGATGTGTAATACCTCAGTAATTCTGAGAGCTTCTTGCGGTTCTGAGAGTCTTCATGTATACCAAGCTACAAAAGTAGAAGAAAAAATAAGAAACTATTAAGCAATACCTTTAGCTAAGTACAAAAACTATGGTGGTTTAGTATTTCAGACATAACAAAAATTTGTAGCTTCTACAGCCAGTACTATTAAGCACTAAGACCACAAACCTTAATGTTCTTGGAGAACTGCTCATAGAACTTCTTGTAGTTCTCCTTGTCTTCAGCCAACTCAGTGAAAAGTTCCAAACACTTCTTCACTAAGTTCTTCCGGATCACTTTCAGGATCTTGCTCTGCTGCAGCATTTCACGAGAGATATTCAGAGGTAAATCCTCAGAGTCTACCACACCTCTCATGAAATCTGAAATATAACGATGAGAATTAGTTTTCCACATCTCAAAGAAATCAAGATTACCATTCACCATCTAGGTGACTTTGCCTTATTTATGAACTGGTTTCTACAGAATTCTAGACAACACAAACTAAGCAGTACTTTCTTCAACTGCTCAGATACTTCCTGATCAGCTCTGTTCACGACTCACATCTTCCCCCCTCCTCAATTTCTTTAAATATGAATGGTAACTACAAAGTTGTAAGCAGTTTCTCTAGTATTCTGGGAAATGCTCTCCTCAAAAATATACTCACTCAAATATTCAGGGATCAGTTCCTCACAGTTGTCCATGATGAAAACTCTGCGTACATACAGCTTTATGTTGTTCTTCTTCTTCCTGTTTTCAAACAGATCAAAGGGTGCACGCCGTGGGACAAACAGGAGAGCTCTGAATTCCAACTGCCCTTCCACAGAGAAGTGCTGTGAGAAAGCAAGATGATCATTTTAATCAGTCTGAGCGGCTCCAAGTTTAGTAACCCTTTCACGAGTCTTCAAATGCAGAAGGCAAACAACCACCATCCGAGACGTCAGGAAAAAATTCACCACAGTAGCCAAGACATTCATCGTAACAACCACTTTCTCCTTTTTTACTAGAGAATTAGATTCAGAGCATGTATTCAGTTCCCTATACTGGGCATGTGTAGCCTTACAGCACTTCCCACTACAGACATACAATAAGAACAATTATATCTCACCCATCCCCCTTTAGCTGTAGGTCTTTTCAAAACTAAGCTATAAACACAAAGAACTGGATTTAAATTTATTTGAAACTTAAATTTTTCAATTAGATTTGGCAACAACTAAGTTAAACTAAGAAGGCATCTGCACTTTTATTTACAATAAACTGAGGTATGGATTTGATCAACATTATTAACACAAAGGTAGCAGTATGCAGAACAATGTAGCACAAAGCATCACCATCACACGGCATAAGTGTTGTAAGCAACAGTATCCCTCCAAATACTAAGCAACTTATCACGGTAAGATCTGAGGCAATGGGGATCAGAGTTCAGTAGCACGTTTAGCAAGCTTCCAACTTTAGTGGCAAAACCAATTGTGCCTGAAGGACAAGAACTTACTTTGACAGCCAAGTGGTCTTCCCAGTCATTAGTTAGACTCTTGTAGAATTCCCCGTATTCTTCATTGGTAATGTCATCTGGATTCCTGGTCCAAATGGGCTTGGTCTTGTTGAGCTCCTCCTGATCAATGTACTTCTCCTTAATCTTCTTCTTTTTCTTCTTATCTCCATCCTTCTTTTCTTCTTCTTCATCAGAACCAACATCCTCAATCTCTGGCTTATCTTCTGCCTTTTCCTCCTTCTCTTCCTTTTCCTCTTCCTTCTCCTCAGCCTCATCATCACTCACCTCCTTATCACGTTCCTTCTCCACCTACAAAAGAGATCACTAATTGGAACTGAGAAACTGGCAAGCTTTATCATTAACACAGCCCTAACATATTCCTTTAGTCTCGCAAAGCTAGAAACTACATGAACACGGTGTCAAGTTTTCCTCCTGGACTCAACGAAGGAGTTACATTCTGGGTGCAGAGACCCAAGTAGTAGTTTGTTTCCACATGCTTATGTGGTACTTTGTGCTATTTAGTTTCACTACCGTGAATTTCCACGAACAATGTATCAAGATGTAGTTAATTTACTCAATGGTTTGCAAATTGTGATACTACTAAGCTTGGTAAAATACATTTTTTACTTAGTTTTCTGAAGTTGTAATTAACAGAACTGCATTTCAAAAGAGCTACATCCATATAAGATATGACAATTTTAATTAACAAAATACACATGGCCTGCTTTGTCAAATATTCACTTTTTTTAAGGTAGCGATACTTTAGTATTTCAAGCAAGCTACGTACGAAGAGTGTAATAGGGTAGCCGATGAACTGAGAATGCTTCTTCACAATTTCCTTGATTCGCCGTTCTTCCAGGTACTCAGTTTGATCTTCTTTAAGATGCAGGATAACTTTTGTTCCACGGCCCAAAGGTTCACCTACAATGGAGTTCACAGGTTTTACTTGTGCAGTAGCAGACTAGACTAGTTCTAAAACATGCTTTCTTTAAAAAGGCACTCCTGCATCAATGATTTCTTCACCACTCAGAAAATACAAGCTTCTGTGTACAGTTAAAAGCCTCACAAGACACTGCTTCAAGCTTACTGTACCCAGCATGTATTTCAAATAAGCTAATGGAAATTTTCACCCATTAGTCTTTTCATGTGTCATCTTTCAAGCTTTTGTATAGAGTTGTTGCATGAGACTACAAAAGTATTTCCATATATAAGCTTTGAAAGCTTAATTTTCACTACAATGCACTGTTTACTTCAGGCACTCCCGTATGACGTATAAGGATTACTCAAACTGGAACACAAGAGAACAGCTGTGCCTGTACTTAATCTGACATGACTAATACTACCCGTTTTATCAGTTTTTGTCTTTTTCAATGCACAGAGTTAAGTACCCGAATGCCAGAAGTCTTTAGAAAGCATACTGGAGCAGAAACATTTAATGCTCACCGTTATCAAGTCTGACAGTGAAAGATCCTCCAGCGGATGACTCCCAAGCGTACTGCTCATCATCATTGTGTTTGGTGATCACTGTCACTTTTTCTGCAACCAGGTAGGCAGAGTAGAAGCCAACACCGAACTGACCAATCATGGATATATCAGCCCCTGCCTGCAGTGCTTCCATGAAAGCCTTGGTACCAGACTTGGCAATAGTACCAAGGTTGTTGACCAGATCGGCCTTGGTCATCCCTATGCCTGTATCCACAATGGTCAGAGTGCGATCATGCTTGTTTGGAATCAGGTTAATTTTCAGGTCTTTTCCAGAATCCAGCTTGCTTGGATCAGTCAAGCTCTCATACCTTATCTTGTCCAGAGCCTGTAACAAAAGAGACAGGCTTTAACATTCCCTGACTATTCCTAAAATTTCAGCAGTCCTACTGACATGAACCAGGCTACGAGTTAAGGTACTTACATCTGATGAATTGGAGATCAGCTCCCTCAGAAAGATTTCCTTATTGGAGTAGAAAGTGTTGATGATCAGAGACATCAACTGAGCAATCTCAGCCTGGAAAGCAAAGGTCTCCACCTCCTCCTCCATTGGTTGGTCTTGAGTTTGCACAGCTTCCGGCATCTGTAAGGAGAAATGGAGTTGAAATACCATCTAAACAGCTTGGCACGTGTACCCTTTTACAGACAGCGACTATGGTATTCTGAGATAAAAGCTATATAACTATGTTCTTTCAAACACAGCACCACAAGAGCACAAAACCCCCCCAAATGTTATTTCCTACTAGTAGCAATTCAGGAACTTCAACGAATACAGAAACTAGATAGAAGACTTCAACTAGACTTGCTTTACATTCACTTTGGTTTGCACCATTTACGGTAACTTCTCCTCTGTCCTCCACTAATTTATAGATTAATGTAGGACCCTTACTTCCCCTCACCACTGACAAAGTACACATTGCAAAAAAGAAAAACGCAACTGAGAACTTAGTCCGGCATTTTGAGAGGCTATTTGCACTACTCTGTACGCGATTCTCGCATTAAAGTTTGTATTTTTAGTGCTTTCCTTTTCTGACATCCACCTCGTATTTTGCTCATATGCCTATTATCTTCAGGCGCAGACACCATCCACAACTGTAACTTACGCACCAATACGGTCCAGCCGCACTCGTTATTCTGCCCTACACAGATACATTAACCCAATGTGACCGGCCGCCTGCAGCCTAGGATATCCTCTGCATGAGTCACGGCCCAGGAACGACACATTCAACTCGAAAAAGAGAACCTCTCCAACCTCGACTCCGCTTTAACCGCTAAAGAATCCATAACCACAACGCCAATGCATTAAGAAATAATTAAGTAGACCAGGTATCAAGACGAACGCCCCGGTCAGGCCGGCGGCCGCTCG
>VYXH01010792.1:342173-361692 GCA_013397275.1 Burhinus bistriatus
CCGGGGGCGCCCCCGGGCCCCCCCTGCCCACGACCGTGGGCAGGGGGGACCCAGGGACGCCCCCAGCCCAGTGCCAGGTCCCACGTGCTGCCCTGACCCCCCCCAGGCAAGGGGATCCATCTGCTGTGGCCGCCAACCTGCCGTGGCCACCAGCCCATTGCAGCTACCAACCCTCTGTGAGCCCCCCCCCCCCACCCGGCCCCCCCCCCCCCCCCCCCCGCCGCTCACCTTGGCAGGGGGGAGGGGGCCGCCGCTCTCCTCACTGACGCTGCGAACACACTCTCGCCGCACTACCGTGCCTCCACTAGTGCGCGCTCCCCGCCGCCCGTTTGGCTTATATAGCCCCGGCGCCGCCTCCTTCCAGAACCATCGGGAACCTTCACTGACAGGCACGGGGAGGGGGNGCTGAGGCGAAAGGCCTAGAAAGTCCCGGCCCCTCCCTCTCCAACCCCCCCGCCGTGCCCTTTCCCGCCGGGAGAGGGGCCCAGAGCCGGGGTGGGGGGCGGCAGCCGCCCCCTCTCCGCCTAGCCCCCGTCTCCGCTTCGTAGCCGCAGCGGCCGAGCTGTGCCCGCCAGGCCCCGGGCGGGTTAGTCGCGCCGGGCGGCTCCTCGCCGGCCGGGTGTGCAGGTGGCTGCGGCCCTGGTTTCCCCTGAGGCCGGAGCCGTGGGGCGGGGTGGGGAGGGGGGGGGAGCGCCGGGAACCGCGTCCCTACCNCCCCTGAGGCCGGAGCCGTGGGGCGGGATGGGGAGGGTGGGGGAGCGCCGGGAACCGCGTCCCTACCCTGCTGGCCGGGCAGGACCCGTCTGCTTTGCCGGGCGTAGCCGGATGAGTCACGGCTTAGGGATGCTGTGGTAAAGTTTGGCCTGATCGGGGACAGCGGGTGTCAGTCTGCAAGTTGAACAAAGCCGTGCCTCTTAGTCTGTGTGTTTGTTGGGGATAAAAAGAGTCGAGGGATCAAATCCAAGAAGATCTACATAGCTATGCAGTTACTTAAGGATTTAAGCGCTAATAGTAGACGTGAGGTGGATGCCAATGCTGTTTAGTTTGTTAACAGCCCAAAGCCTAAAACCCGCTGAGATTCTCAGCCTGGACGTGGCCTTTGCTGTCTCATCTGTGGGAAATCTCAGTTGATGTTCAAAGGGCACAGTTACAGACTTCTTTATACATACATTTATGCGTCTCGCATAAAGGCTTTGATAAGTACGTGTCTTGTTATACCAGTAGCTCTGTGATTACGGCATTTAGCAGGGGGGTTATTTTTATATCCTAAATGACCTGATTGCAAGCAGGGACTTAAATGCAGGTCTTCCATGTCTCAGGAGAATGATCTGCATCACATATGTTCCAGAACAGGCTTCTAAAAGTTTCTTCCTGGAGCTGATCCACTTTTTGGGATATAAATACCAAGTGAAACTGCATGTTACAACTGTACACTGATGTAAGCATGAATCTAGACCATCTCCCTGCTCTAAAGAATAACTATTTATTTACTTGAGGAATAAAAAGGATGCTGTTTCCATAGCAAAAATTCATGCCAGGTGCGACTTCTTGGCATTTTCTCTTGGCTCTTAGATGTACCCCAGACAGCTATGCAGTTCAACATCTGACTGACTTAGGACTTGAATGTTCCTAACCTGCCCTTCTCCCACTTAAGCATCCTTAAATAACACCAGGTAGCATGCCCCGTGAAGTAGATATTACAATACTGAGGTCCATTAATGCATGTAACCAAAGATCCGTATGCTGAATTTAACATTTGTAGCATCCAGTATCGTGCAGTTTGACTTAGGCAAGCAAATCTCATTGAACTGGGGCCTACACATTTGATTTTGTTGCAGCATTATGTCTTTTAGGGAGTTTTCAGTACTTCTCAGTATCTGAGAAGAAGATATATTAAGTATGTGCGTAAGACGTCACGTAGGAGCCATCAAGGAATTAAAATTACAGCTTGTTTTAGTGAAGTTTCTGCAGTATCTGGATCAGCATCTGCATTGGTGCAATGACTTACAGGGCTCTGCCCTTCTACATAGTGGTGTTACAGCTCTGACCCAGGCAGCTGGCCAAAATACAGGGTCCTGCGGGTTATTTTCACCAGAAGGAAAAATTAATTGTGGTGTCAACAATAAAGTAAGAGGGTGTATAGATGAGCTGCTGCTCAGCACACGGGAGAAATCAAACTGTTAGAGTGAAGTTATTTGCCCACAGTTCTAAGTCACTGAAAAAGCTGGATTTCAGCCAACGCTCAGCCTAGAAAGTTCTGCAGTTCTGTCTGGGTCACCTTTTTCATGCTTACTCTGGCTGGTGGTTTTCTGTACCTTCTTCGAGTCTGATTTTGTGGTGCTTCTCAATGCATTTCTTTTCCTTTCTCTCAAACACACACCCTTCTACAAAATAATAAGCACTGTGTTCCTTTCTTTGCATAGTGACTGATTTCAATGGTCCGACAGCTGCTTTGGTTGTCTGCTTCCGTAAAGCAGCTTAGTGGGCTGCTGACCACTATCCTAGTGGAGTGTGGCAGTTATATCCAAGCATAATGATGTAACTTCCATGTTTTTCTTAGATTAAAAATAGTCCTGGTGTAGTATAAATTCTATGGGACGTGCCTTCTGGCTGAAACCCTCTTCCACTCAGATTCCATTAACTGAAATGTTTTCTAACGTTTATTTGGGTCAAAATAACTTCTGTATTTTAGAGAACTGCTAAGCTGTTACAATTTATGGAAATCTGTCCAAGCATTTTTTTCCAGTAATATCCTACTAAAATTATTTGTGTGCTCTCCTTTTGAGATGTCCAAAATTTTAAGAGCGCTGCTTTTATCAAAATATTCGAGATGTTCTTTAAAGAAAATCTTTTCCTTTCTAATCTCTTGACTAATGTGGATTCAGTCATTCAGACTTAGGGATATATGTAATTTGAAGCATGTGAAGACCTATGGAAAGTTTTGCATATGTCTACAGGATCATGCGGCTTTATACTGTCTAATGTAGCAGTCGTATCATTCTGTTTCTCTTTTGTGATCATATTATTCAGCTTTCAAAAGAAGTCTTCAAAAGCAGACTGATGTCTTTTGTCAAAATTGTTTGACAAGTGCACTAGGAGAAAGTAATCTCATACCAAACCATCTAAGTTTTCCCAGCTCTGCTTAACCCAAGTTCCTGTGTGCCTGTGTAAAACAAGTATTTTCTTCATGATTTGTGAATAATCTATATTATTTTTGTTCTCTTATGGAGTGAGGGCTAGTGAAGGTAGGCACTTTGTTCCTATGGTTACTCTATTTTAACTGATCCCAGTTTCATATCGCTTCAGTTTTAGGCCAAAAAGACTGGTTCCAGACTTGGTTTCTGTCAGAATTAATTTGGAAGGAAAACCTGAGCAAAATAGTTCCATTTTTCAACCAAGACATTAATATACTTTCATATTTTAACAAGTAGTTCTATTAACAGGGGAAATGCTGAAGCCTGATATTTTCCAAGTCCTACATTCATACATACTTGTTCCCTCCCATATCCCCTAGACGCCCCTGACCCCTCTCCTCATCGTCCTAAACACATTTATCCTTCATCTGCCTTCCTGTAGTGTTCTGCCTGGACGAGAAGCACTACGTACTACAGCTGGGGCACACAGGTCTGCTCAGTGAAGAGCTAGCCGTTGCCTCCTAGCTGTTAGGCCAGCCAAACAGAGAGGATAAAGCTGAATTCTCCCTGCCCCTTCCTTCAAAAGAGGCAACGAGAGCACACGTCTCTGCTGCCCACCTATTGATTTTTGTAGACCTTAATATCTCTGTGATCTCTATTCCTTTGTTAACTTCAATTGAATTGGTTAAATAGGTCAAAATTATTAGGGAGGGACTGATGGACAACAACCGCATTTTTGCATGTTCTTCGTTTCCTTGGGAAATTAGACTAAAAACATTCTTCTATTTTTTGTAACAACTTGTAGCCAATGTCTGAGAGATGGTTACATGGGATTTCATTTTTTTCTGCTTATACAATATTAAAATAAATAACATGGAGCAACTGTCCTTTATTCAGTAAGATTTACTACTTCAAACATTACTGTAAATGCAAAGATAAAAAACCCCAACAACCACAATATTAAATTCTAATTTCAAATTTGAAGCTTAGGCCGGTAGTTGATTTGCCATTTTCTTGTCAGAATCTGAGTGACTTTTGCTTTCAGAAAATTCAGGTTTGAGTCAAATGTTGAAGAACCAGGTCTTCTTTAGCTAGAAACTGTTCATAGAATCATATAATAGTTTGGGTCAGAAGGGACATTTAAGGTCACCTAGTCCAACCTCCCCTGCCATAAGCAGGGTCATCTTCAACTAGATCAGGTTGCTCAGAGCCCCATCCAACCTGACCTTCAATGTTTCCAGGGATGGGGCATCTACCACCTTTCTGGGAAACCTCTTCCAGTGTTTCACCACCCTCATCGTAAAAAATGTCTTCCTTATATCTAGCCTAAATCTTCCCTCTTTTAGTTTAAAGCCATTACCCCTTGTCCTATCGCAACAGGCCCTGCTAAAAAGTTTGTCCCCATCGTTCCTGTAGGCCCCCTTTAAGTACTGGAAGGCTGCAATAAGGTCTCCCCAGAGCCTTCTCTTCTCCAGGCTGAACAACCCCAACTGTCTCAGTCTGTCTTCAGAGGAGAGGTGCTCCAGCCCTCTGATCATCTTTGTGGCCCTCCTCTGGACTTGCTCCAACAGGTCCGTGTCTTTCTGTGCTGAGAGCCCCAGAGCTGAACGCAGTACTCCAGGTGGGGTCTCACCAGAGTGGAGTAGAGGGGCAGAATCACCTCCCTCGACCTGCTGGCCACAATTCTTTTGATGCAGCCCAAAATACAGTTGGCCTTCTGGGCTGCAAGTGCACGTTGCTGGGTCATGTCCAGCTTTTCATCCACCAGCATTTCCAAGTCCTTCTCGGCAGGGCTGCTCTCAATCCCTTCATCCTCCAGCCTGTACTGATACTGGGGGTTGCCCCGACGCAGGTGCAGGACCCTGCACTTGACCTTGTTAAACCTCATGAGGTTCACACAGGCCCACTTCTCTGTTGTTCTATCCCAACAACACATGCTAAGAAGTTAGATACATCGCTGCACTAAATGCATGGGCCTCAATCTTGCGTTTGCTGATTTCCCAAGGGTCAGTCCCATACTTGTTCTCCATATACATTTGCATCGTAATAAAAGTATTTAACTACACAATTTCATAGAACTCCTTGCTATATGAAAGTTACAAAATTAAAAAAGAACAAAGTAAAAGATGGCTGGAAGAAAGTTATTTAATGTTCAAAGCATTGAAATAACACCCAGGAAAACTGGGTTTTATTCTTGATTCCATCAAAGGCTTCTTCAGTGTTGCTGAATAAGACTTTTTTTATTTTTATGAGCCACAAAGACATTAAATGACATTTGCACAGAGAATTCTAATTCCAGCATTTAACTAACTTTTGAGTGCTTGGTGTTGTAGCCTTAATGCTTTTATAACATTGCTTTAAAATTAATTCTGTTTGAGTTCTGACACATATTTGTCATGTTGCTATCTCAGTGCTTCAGGGTTTACTCAGGGAAAACAAACGAGCAGAAACTGCAATCACCCAAATGGTAGATTTCAGAAGACTGACATAAGTAGAAAGATGTGGTAATGTGTGTCTAGTTTGCTTTAGCACATGGAATTATGCATGTAAAATTTGTGTTATCATAATGAAATGTAAAGCCAGCTAGGGATCTCTGAGCAAAGCTTCATGCTTTCTTAAAACTGTTCCTTAGGCTGTCTTGTTTCCTACTTTCTCATGTCTTACTGGAAGATGAAGTGATCATAAGATCTTTAGGTCCCAAGAAAAGGATCGATAGCCAGAAGGAATATTTTTGTGGTGAAAAGGTACGTAAGAGGCAGAGAACAAAATCGATCTCATAAAATGTAGTTGTACTTTTGAACTGTAGGTGGCAGCAATAATTGTATGGCCCAAGGGCAATATGTACGCATCTTTTTTTCTAAGAGTTTATGGTTCTTGAAGTATGTGTTAGGGAGTGTGATAACTGTCAGAGTCATCGCTCTCAGAAGAAATTCTGAAGTTTAAGTAACTGTTGAACAAGAATATATTTCTGATAGAAAAAGTCAACAATTCTTCTACTAACAAATGTCAAGTATAATTTATAATAAAAGCTCAGCTGCATAGAAAGGCTGAGAGAATGAGCATGGGAAGGTCTGGATTCATGGAAGGTTAACAAGACCCCAGAATAATTGTTTAATCTTATCATAAATTACTTTATATGCTGTTTGTTACAAAATCAATAGATTAGGTTGTTTACAACCACTACAATTTGTTATTTTAAATTGGTCCTCATCTTAATACTCCCTTATGACTGGAACAAGGGATACTGTCTTTATAGTTTTATACCTTATATCATGATTTACACTTTCCCAAAATAAATGCATAAATATGCACTTCTTAGCTGAAATTATGTGTACAAAGCAAGAATTATACGTATACAAACTTAACGACACAGGACACTTTGTCTTCCACAGAGTTACAAGTGTTTCTTTCCAGTATCTGGTTCTGCTCTTTGCTTTAGGAGCATTGCAAGATGACTGCAGTACCTGTTTGCTGACGTGTGCTGTCTTTGTCTAGCATGGGACCAATAAAACAATACATACAGTTATTTGGTTTGGAGAATGACAGTAGAATGTCATGCCCATCAGAACCCCCTTAAATCAGGAATAATTACATTAAAATGTTAGCTTTGGAGGAAGAACAATAGGTATGGTATCAGCTGTAACTTTTATTATCTATAGCTAAGAGCTTTTTTCCATTCATAGGCATAAGTTTCAATAGATCCTAATTCAGAAGGAGGAGAAACTTGGAGAAAAAGCTCTTCCAGAGAGCAGGAGGTTCGACTAAAAAGCCCTCAGACAAACAAAATCTTAGACTTCGCATGAAGACATTAAGAAATTATAGTGATGCTAAAGTTACATCACTAGAAAAATAACTTAATAGAGCCTCAGCATCAACAAGCGTGGAAATAAACCTGATACTTTTTCCCTGTATATATTAAAATTCTAAGAATCAGATTCAGTATAACAGTAAAGGTTGTGGGTTTAGTACATGTAACAGCTACATGCTGTTGCATATTTACTAGCAGGTATGGGTATGAGCACTTACATACCTTATTTTGTGTGCATGGTAGATTTGGTGACAAAACTAACCTTCAAGCCACCTTCAAAACAATCGAACTAAGACTTTAAAATCTTAAATTAAATCTAAATTGATTAAAACTAGGAAGCTATATCACAAAGTGTGTATTCTGTACTTCACTAACTTATACTTGATGTGATAGTATTTATTTTTCAAATTCCTGAACACAGATGCCATTTTAGAGTTGAGGTAGATAATTAGGACATGACAGAACAGTTGATTGTAGGAAATAAATTTTGGATTCATTTTAAATAGACACACAGAAGGTAAGTTCTTGTCCTGGATTTTAAGCAGGTAAGCAGATGCGGAGGGAAGTAGCTCGTGCAGTCACCTGTACTGGAAAGATCATGTATTTTTGAATAAAGATTTTTTGTAAAGAAGATATTATTTTATATAAAGAAGACATCTGTAGGATCAAATTGTTCTAGTGCCTTCAGCAAAAGCAAGAAAAAAATTGTTGGAAAGGCCTTCATACTTCAGGAACACTTCCAAAGCCTCTACTTCTTAATAAGCACAGTTCCTAGAGATAAAGAAAAAACCTTCAAAGAAAGGTTTACCTTAGAAATCAGAGGATTCAGGGAAAGAGTGAGAGCAATCTGATGTGGAGACCACTTACACTTTCAGATTTAGTTGTGAATGGAATTCTAGTTGTTTGAAGAGTTGAGAAAGTAGGTTTACTAAGCAGCGACGGCTGGAATCAGGGTAAACTAAATTAAAAAAAATCAATTACACATTCTTATTGAGGATACTGAGCATGCAATAACCTCAACCATCCCACTTTTAAGAGGGCACAGAAATTGGCCGAGAGTTTCCCATCTTAGCTTGGGAGCTGCATTTAAGCCTAGGCCCTTGGCTTTGATCCTTGCCTGAGCTATGCTGTAGCTGTGCCTGGGTTCAGCCTTGTACTTTGCTGATCCCAGCCTTGCCTCGCTGACCTGACTTCTTGGCTTGTCCTTGGACTTTCCTAATTATTACAGATTTGTGTGGCAATCATTGAGCTGTTGAGTGAGACATCACTGGACCAATTCTCCTCTTCTTGTTCGGGTACCGTGGGATTATCACCCTTGTCAGTAGGCTTACTGCCCTTGCCTGCCTTGTTTTTACCCTTGGCTTCCAGGTCACCCTCCCTTGTGGAGGAACCTGCTTTTTTACACCCTGACAGTCCAGTCCCTCTTTGAAAGAGGTGTCCAGGTAGAACACCTCATATTCTGGAAAATTGCTTACAAAACTTCTTTTGTCTTCTTTCCTTCCGACGGTCAAGAAAAACTTTGAAGAATTTTATTATTATACTTTTTCTTGTCATCTTCGTAATTCCGCTCTGCTGCAATATCTGTAAAGAAATATTTAAAGTCAGCTATTCAGAATTCAGTACACACTGGACTATACTGTGAATGTGCTACATGCCTAGAAGTTTCAAATTTCATCATGAAACATGTTTCAACAAAGGGTTTAGAAGTCATAGGAACTTAAAAAAATCTGCAAGTTCAGGTTCCGCATTTTTCAGGAAGGGCCACTATTAGCATTTAAAATAGATGTCTGTGAAGTTGATTCTTTCTAATATTTCAAACACAGGATATAGTCTTTACTTTAGCACTCTATACTTGTAAGAAAAAGGCAAGAAATGAGTTTAAATCTGTCCATATGTTCTGGGTAGACTCTTTAGTACATGGTTGGTAGATTTTTTTATTTATTTTTTTTTAATATTTCAGGCAGTACTTTCATTTTATTAGAGAGATACTGTTAAGCAAAACCCAAGATACTAAAATTATGGAGTACTTCCAGATAATCACAGATTAAGGCTTCACAGCTATCCATGATGAACACTCTGCTTAGGCACAGTTTAGTGTTATTTTCCTGCTGTCAGACAGATCAAAAGATTCATTTCTTGCGAAAAACCAGGAGAGGTCTAAATCCTAGCTTTCTATCCACAAAAGAATGCTGAAAAAAGGATAGTAGCAGTAAGGTAATTCTGATCAATGCTGATTATGAGTAGGTACTTTAAGAAATTTTGTCAAGAGCTGTATAAATACTTGATTAATCATATACAAATCTATCTGTAGGCTACAGTAACCAGGCATAGTGAATTAGAGGGAAAGTCGGGTTTCATCTCTTTCAAAGAGATGCTTCCTGCCATACTGAGGCAAATCTTCTGAAGTAACTTGGCTGTTTATACTGAAATCCTGCTTTGCAGTCAGCTGAGCTGAGGGTATTCTTAGCCAGTTAATACGCATGTCAGTATAATGCAGCTGCTCTACATTATAAAAGTAGGACAGACTAGAGTTACTAGAAGTCACCAGGTTATTTCCTAATCAGAGTGGTGCTGGTTAATACTTGCCAGGAGATTTCTGCTTTTTTTCTTTCACCATTGACAAAACAAAACAGGACTGAGGAAAACTGCTCCAGAATGGCTCTTTCAGCTGGGTGGGAGTCACATTGACTCCTGTCATCGACAAACTTAAAACTGTTTCAGATGCTGACAGGCCAGGATACCTGCATCTCTACTTTATTTGGATTAGCTATCTCTGGAATAGTGAAAGTACCTTTATTTTTTCAAATTCAAGTTACTTTCTAAATGTCTAGATTTTAGAATATAAGCAGAAAGTTCACTCTAACCAGAGAAGTTCTTTATTATAAAATAAAACTATAAAAACCTGATGACAGAGTGCATTTTCAGCGTCTTATTCTTGCTGTCCTTCACAGCAGATCTATAAAGCTAAGTTGCAGGAAGGGGCAGTAAAGGATTGGAATAGTAAAAGAAGGGATGTTTCAGCTTTTCTTCCTCAGGGCATAGCTGCTTTTTCTAATGACTTATCTAAAATTGTGTTTTCTCAGACCATTTGTTCAAAATGAAATCTCTCTCTTACCTGTAGTTCTGTAGAACTGTTCCAAGTTTGTTTCATCTAACAGAAATACAGTTCTGAATATATACTAAATATAACCATGATGACTTGGCTTCCTTCTCCTGAGTTGTCTGAGACAGAAGATTACAGCAGGCCATTCTTTAGTCTAGAAACTTCTGCGCTTGCATTCCTATTATATTCTTGAATTTGCATGTTATGTCCATTTTGATTGATTTCTCTGCATGTCACTGCTTTTTTAAGAGTAAAGGTCATTATAGGTCATACAAGAAGCATTTCCAACTCTGCTTTGTAGTTTTGTAGAATTCATTTATGAAATAATACTGATATACCTGGCATTCAAAGTACCTTTGTAAACTGCCTTCCGCTCATCTGTTCTCAGTTTTGGAACTAGAGCGTAATAATTCTGGCTTAAAAGCCAGAATTACTAATTAGTCAGCGCCAACCAGACCTCTTTCAGAAGCATATCTAAATATGTCAGGAGATTTCTTTGGCCCCCAACGTACAACTTTAGGATATATCAGTATAAAATACATGTCCAGAGTTTATTGCTTCACCAGCATAATTAGGATCTTCAGCTACAAACACGTATTTTCATTGTCAAGTAGTCCAGATTTTAATAAAAGCGTGAACTGTGTCTTACTATATTCACTAACATAAATGTTAGCTTTATGAGACATCCTCTGGGTTGGTGAATGAGCAGCATCTAGATTTGACGGATATGTGGTATAACTCTATCCTACGTAGATAGTACTCTTAAAGAGATCATTAGGAAAATAAACCAAGAAATTATCACACAACATAATGTAGAGTCCTTCTTGTAAATGTTAATGCTAGCAGTACAAAGACAGCTTAGTTAGTGGTGTACGAGTAGCATCTGGGAATGATGCAAGGACATTAGGTATGCAACTAATGTTTCAAAGCATGTACTATTAGCATCTCAAACAAGGCACTTACAAAGGGTGTAATTGGATAGCTGATGAATTGAGAATGCTTCTTCACAATTTCTTTGATTTGCTTTTCTTCCAAATATTCTCTTTGGTCTTCCTTCAGATTCAGGATAATCTTTGTTCTACAGCCATGGGGTTCCCCTTGAATGAAATCTGAGCGTTCTAATGGCAGCACAAATGGCCAAATAGCAAGCTTTTTCTGAAATTAAGAGTTAATATAATTGTAATACAAAATTCTTAATCATCACTGACTACCTGATAATGATGAACTGGTGCTTTATACCTATTCTGTGCTCCAACAAATGCAACAACTAAAGCAATCATACCATTTCATTGTATATTTCGCCCAGCTTTCAAAACCCTCATGAAGTACCGCAGTATACAGCAACATATGCAAGAGGGAGTTTATAATGCAGAAATTCGTTAAGTTTGACCTTTTTCTTTAAATGTTATACATACTAAAAATGAAATGCAGCAGTGGTGCTGTATTGTGTGATAGCATCTTCATGCTCCTGCTATACAAAGTGCAGTCAATGGTTATTACCCAGCCAGGGCAAATTTGCTGCTAAAGTTAGAGATCCTATTTGTGGGAAAATAACAGAATATTGGCAAGGATGATTGTAAACACGCTTCAGTGACTTGCATGTGGAGTGCTGGAAAACATATATCACACTAATTGTTGTTTAGTCTTACGTGCTTGACAAGTAGAACATCTGCACTTAGATAACATAGGTCCGTGATGGACTCAGGGACACCTTATCGAACATGCTTGAGATTCCTGCCCTGCTGCTGGAGAAAATTAAAGCACAGTGGAAAACAATGCCTGTTTGAACCCTTGAAATACAGGTGAGAACAGCAAGTCTGAGCTCTCACTCTCTCGCTAACAAGGACTCTCGTGCACCGCAGTGCCTGTGTCCCCTACTTACGTGCATCTGCCCAGGTGCTGCTTTGGAGATCCCCTGGTTCGTGAGGTATCGAGATTAAATTTGTTCTTGGCCTTTCATCCATGGTTTTGTGGTTGTTCCTGCGTCCTGCCTGTGTCGGCTCACACACTATTATATCAGATTGTGCACCTGTGCTCCCACTGCTGTTCTGCAGTGTGTTCACTTGACATTAGCCAGCCACAAGACAGAGAACAGCAAATTCCGTTTAGGAACATTTATTGTTACCACTGACAGCAAGAGAGCCTTGAATTGAAGGTGACATACATACTGCCTGTCTTTTTGCTTTGTGAGCACGGTCACATTTGCAATCAGGTAGGCAGAAAAGAAGCTGACCCTGAAGTGACCAATGCTGGAGACAACAGCACAAGCAATGTTTGTATTAAAGCTCCACTGCTGGACCTCACAGTAGTAGTGAGGTCAGCTTTGGTCATCCTGTGCCTGAACCCATGATGGTTGGAGTGCAGTTGTGCTTGTTGGGTCAGTCATTCCCAGAATCCAGCTTGTTTGAATCAGTCAAGGCCTCAAGTCCAATTTTGTCCACAGACCACAACAGAAGGCTTGAGCACCCTCTGGATATACTTATGAACTTAGGCTGTATTTTACTGGCTGAGTCACATTAATAGCTAGATTACTTGCAACCAATTAATTGCAAACTGGCTTCCTCAAGAAAGGTTTTCTTGCTGGAATAGAAAGTGTTGATGAGCAACTATTTCAGCCTGAAAGGCAGAAGTCTTCTCCTCTTCATCCACGGGCTGATCTTCAGTTTGCACAGATTCAGTGTTAATGAGGATCAATAGAGCTGAAACCTTACTGCATGTATATTTTATACACACACACACTTGACTGTGGCATATGGCTTTTTAAACTGAGTGAAAAAATACAAATAATTTTTGGATATATCTCTTGACAGCAAAGGACAGAGAAATATAATTATTATTTCAGATGTATCCTTACTACTCCAGTGTATGTTTTGGATTTTCACTTCTCTCTGATTTCTAGTTTCTTGCTTAAGATGAAGATAGTGTAGGATGAGTAATTGTTTAATCAAGAGGAATTTAGTAGGCTTTTTAATGTAGTCATGTTAGATTGTATTATAAAGCAAGAAAAGTAATCACAAGATTTGATTTATTATTACTAATTAATTTCCATTATATTTACATGTACATTTACATTCTGGGACATCCTAAAGTTTAAATTTTACAGTTATGAGAAAATAACAAAGACTGGAGATCCTCCCTCTCCTTTAACTGAAACACTACCTGTATAGGAACACACTGAGGTAATTATTTAAGAATAAGCTTGAAATTTCTCTGGGAGAATGAGAGATATTGGCTTAGTTGCTATAATGATGAGACTAATATGGACGTGCTCATAATCCATTCAAGTCAGAATAATACTGCAAGGAAACACTTTTTATTGAAGGGACATGTTATAGTGCAAAGTCCCTCCTGTTGATCATTTAATGATAACAAAGTCTGAAACCACCTAAAGGTACAGAGTTCCTACTTAAGATATGCTCCTATTTAATGTTCCTATTTAAGTTATGCTTAAACAACCCCCTTTATTCACCTGTTTTGAATAAAGACCATTACAGCCTTGTGTCTCGCTACGAGCTGGTTTTATTTTGCCCATGGTTCTCTCCTGTCACAGCTGTGGGAAGGAAAGAAGACAAGAAACAGAATAAATTATCGTTTAGACTGACTGGAGAGATTATGACAAGATTATTTTGAATTTTCCAAAGGGAAGTGATGAAAAGAAACATACTGTAGCCACATTTCAGCTTCCTTAGCAGAGCAACTAATCTTCATCAATGAAGTCTGGCAGTAAAAGAATCACTGTCGTCGCTCATCTTACTGCAGAATTTACTCTGCTCAAGCAGGGTCACCTACAGCAGGTTGCCCATGACTATGTCCACTAACAGCTGCAAATGATAATAATAGTAATGAGGATTCCTTCTTGGTGCCTGCACTACTGCTACAGTGGGCAAAGGGAGGAATATGGGTCTGTGCGTGTGCCCTACTACCCATCTAAGAGCTGGGACATGAGAGTTCAGCATGAAGTCTGTCCAGTTTGCAATGCTGTTAGAATTCACCAGATGGGGCTAATACAGCAAATATAAATATTCTCTATAGAAGTCATACTGAACAAGTATATATAGATAGGTAGAGAAAGCAATATATATTTGTATATACCACACAGGAGTTTTAACTTTCTAAAAGTCCTTTTTTTTTTTTTAAGTTAACCCCCTCAATGAGTCCATTATTTGTAATAAATAATTTCAATAAATTTCTGTGAATTATATGTTTAACTATTCAACCATTCACCACCACCCCACAAACCAATAGGTGTCTCAGGAAATCTGTAGGTTGGATCAGGCTTCCTTATTTTAGTTTTTTTTTTAAATCTAAACAACTTTAAAACCACATACCTAAAAATGGAAGGGTATATGTTGTCTTCAATTCCTGGATATTATGCTTTTTTCTACGTTTAAATAAAAATACAAATAAAAATTATAAAAATTAGTTTAAGCTTATAAATGTGTATGGCTTTCCCTTTTCATATGGTACACTTACAGAGAGACTGATCCTGTCTCCTAAGTCCATCTTCCAGATTTAGTTTCATGTAGAGACACTGAATATACTTAGACATCGCAGTAAAGTTTGAGTTAGCTGTTCTTAAAAAAAGGAAATCCCTGCATGCCAGTGCATCTATCAAATGTCCTCATCTGTGTCAAATCACTGAACTGGAAGGTAGTACTTGAAAATTGAAAGTAATTGCCTGTGAAAGATGTCAGACTGATGCGCTCTATATTCTACCATGTCTCTAATAAGCAATTCTATCATTACTACTATCAAAGGGGATGAAAATACATTAAAATTTAGTATATATCTACCCTATATTTGATTTTAGCGCATTACACCTACTTACGAAAATAAAAACAACAGTGAACAAATAGACATCAGATGGCATTTGCCTGAACCAACTGAACAGCTATTGGGAAATGACATAAATCATGTTGTACCTAGCACTTGGTCATAGAAAGATGGAGGCAAAAGACAAGGAATGTCATGCTAATGTGCATACTTGATTAAATGATTACTAGTAACTATATATTACATAAGAACATAATATTGTATGAGCTGGATAAGGATGGCAGTTTCAGGTAAACTAGAAAAGCCGGGACCCAAAAGCCTACTCTACATAGGTAATCTTCAAACCACACTTTCCTTTAGTAATCCCATCACTTGCTTTGTATATGCAGCAAGAGAAAGAGAGTAGAGAGAAACTGAACAAGTCTCATTAGGCATGGAGGAGGTCAGACTTCCAGTTGGACAGGCACTTAGACTGCTGAAAGCCTGACTGCTGATAATTTTTTATGATTAATTGATTTTTTTGTGTGATGAAATTATAAGATATACATAATAATGGCATAAGAATACATGCATCATAGCAATAAATCCCCATTCTCCTCAGCCAACATCTCTTTGTCTTGTAGATGACAAAATCCCTATCATAAAAAAATTATCCTACTTTGATGGAAAAATTGTATTGGGAAGTTTTGTCTAAACAGGTACACAGTTCCACTCACCAATCTTCCATTTCCCAGGTATGAGTAAGTTCTGGACACTAGATGGATGGCAAAGGCTTGTGAATTTAACTTATGTCCTTCTTGCCTTGCAAATGAAAGTCATGAGCATGACCATACTAATGACCGTAATGAAGCCAGCACATAATTCAGAGAAATAAACTCTCCTTTTTTTAAATGTGCAATGATTCAACTAGCGCTGAACGAACAGCTTAGAAACACATGCTATTTGTAGGCATATCAAACCAATCTCTCTGGCTTTCCATAGAATTTAAATTAAATTCATATCTCAGTCTTATCTTCAGAGAACATAATTTCCAGTACAGCTACGGCTTCAAGATAAGAAGTTGTCTGTTGTTGACAAGAACAGCACTCTTCACTATGGAGGTAAGGTAGTCCGTTCAGGAGACAGCTTACAGAGAGCTGATTGCAAACAGCAAAATGAAGTCTTCCAAAGACACAACAGAGTTAGTTCACTGTCATCCAGTCCCAACTGCAAAGCAGATTTCTTTTACCTTGCTTCCTCCAACCCAAACATTTGTTTTTAAAAATATTTATTTATTTTTAAGAAATAACCCCCCAGCTATGAAAATAAAATGTTTCACATGGTCTTGCTCTTGAGGAAGGATGAGAGTACAAACAACATGCAATGTATTCTAGCATAGCAGAAACTTACTGGATACCACTCTTTCACTTTGTAATACGTATCATAATGCATTATCTCATGTATTTACTGTTAATTGTATGTAGCAGTTAAGAGATTCTTAATGCAAATAAGGAGCTACGAAACTATGACATAAACAGTATTTTCTCATGATGACAGCAAGTTAGATGTACTTTAAAGTCCATGTAAGTCATTGGAAACAAATTTCCAACACTGTAATTCTTTTTCTTCTCCTCATACTAAATGGAACTTAAAAGCCATTCTCCTCACCAGCATCAATCTTTTGACTAGTTCAGCTGTGTGGCTTACATATCTCTGTATGCCTCTGCCTGTTAGTAATTCACACACATTCATAATTTGTTAAAATTTCGCACTTTGAAGAGCTTTTGACTCTTTTGACTCTCAAGCCAGTCATACACTAAATGCTTAAACTGGTCTGGGCATCAGAAGTCCAAGCAAGACTTGACAGACCTACTATAGTTGGCAAGACACTGCTGAGATGGTCTCCTGATTCCTGCATCATAATCTGCAGGCAGTGCACACTAGAATAGATACTGTTTGCATGATAGAATATGGCTGTAGCTGTAGTCACCATCCTCTTTTTTTTTTTTTGGCTCAGAAGTGCTGGTAAAAGCATCACTAATACCAGCTGTTGCACTTTTCAGGAAGTGACAGATGGCATTCAAATTCAAGCATAGAAAAGTTTTGTTGATAACTGTACTTGTATTGCATATATTTTAAGGCTGCAGTTTCCTCATAGCCAGCAAAAGCGTTATTAATACTATATCCTGAAAAGCTGCAGGACCGATTTATGCTCTGCATAAATCACTCTCAAAGGACCACACTATTTTATTAATGTTAGTGAATTTTGCTCATGTCTGTTTTCCAATTTGCCAAAACGTTTGCGAGAAGTAAAGGCACGATACAGTAGTGATTGTGACTGACTTCAATTTATTCGTTGTGTAGTACATACAAAACAACACATCTAGGGGTGTCCTCACGGGATCATTTCAGAATGATCATCTTTGGTTAGCTTGAAACAAAAGAATTTACAAGTGGTACAGAGATTTTTTCATAATGCTTATCTCTGTAATCTCTATTTTCCCATTCTTTAACCAAGTATTTGATGACTATTGTTGATGGGGCTGTACAATAGCATTCTTGTGAATTGCAGCTGTGTTTTTCAAATGAATATTTGTCTTGGATTCTCTGTGGAATCTCTCAGCAGCTTTTATTGATGTGTCTTGGTAAATGTTAAACACTGCATCAATTCTTTGACTTTCTGCACCGCCATGTACTGCTGATAACCAGGTACTTGTTAACTGTTTATTCTTTGGGTCACACTCATTCCATCAGTGACAGATGGCCTGCTGTGGTTTCAGTACAGTTTGCATTCCACACAGACCCTCTACCAAAGTTGCCTGCTTTATTCTTCAAAGTGATCTATCCAATGTTGTCAGTGTGTAATGAATAAGACATACTGAGTATGCCTGCTTGGACAACACTTTTTTTTTTCTGTTAAATCATTGTCTGTTTTGAATATTACTATTATTTAGACATCCTTGCATTTCCTGCACTTCTTTCGGTGACTGAAAACATTCTGACCTTCTCTCTGGAAGTCCATTCATGAAATTACCACATGAAAAAAACACTCTCAAGACAATTCTTAAAATAATTGCAGGTCTGCTCACCTACTTTATGTGCTTCTGGGAGGTCATCAATACCATCTGGCAGGGCTGGCTGATAAGCTGACAACATCTATTCGACATTATTGATTGGCTTTATCTTAAGCATTTCAAGCAAGGTTTCAATACCTGGCCTTTTAGAATTTTGATTATCTGTACTTGTACAGATATTCACTCAGACACATACTCTATTCTGCATGCGTTAACCTGGAGATCTTTGGCTGTTTCATGTCTCTCAGCTACCTTATACTAATATTTTAATGGTAAGCAGCAAGGTAGTATTTAGCTGCAAACTAAATCTCTTTGAACTAAATTGATTTGAAACTAAATCCCTTTAACCTCCTGGAGTCTGAATGGACTTCTGTGGTTGAGCTGATCTAGTGGAAAGAAAAGGAGGTCCTGCTTCCCTCCGGCTCTGCTGTGCATTCCTCTCCTGTCCCTTTATATAGTCAGTGTTTTTTCATTTAACCCTACTCACTTCACATTTGCAGGGGGTTTAATTCTCTATCCATTTATCTTTCAAGAAATGGCTCTCACGATGTCAGATGAACACTGCTGCTGGTGAAGGAAGCAGCAGCAGCACATAGTCACAGTCAAGAAAGAAGACAGCAGGACAATCCCTTTGATAGCAGCTAGCTACAGCATGAAACTATACCTTGAAAGTGTGCTTTTTATTGTTAATATAAGATGATGTTAGTGCTGCTTATCTTCCCCTGGTTGCACATTCCCAACTCCTTCCTTATTTTGGCTCTAATAATTCTGTGATGAGTTGGATCAACCTGGTTGCTGATCAACAGTTTGCTTACCTGAGAACCCATCATTTCTTTGTGTTAGTTTTCAAGTGGATCTGACTCACCCTTTGGTTGTATGATTACTAGAACTGATGCAAGGGGGTTAATGGAAATACGTACCTGAAGATAGAGGAGAGGTCAAAGCCCTGTTTTACAGTTGGAGATCAGTCTTGCTTAGCTTGAGTCAATCATGAGGCTGTAGTTAGACAAACTCTTTAAGCTCAACCTGCTGCCAAAAGAAACAGTCCTGCCTCCCTGCCCAGTGAAAACAATCCTTTCCAACCCTGTGCCACTTCCTTCTGACACTGATCTGGTTCACAGTGCAACACAGCTGGTTGTGTAGCTGCATGATGATCAGAACAATGAAGTGAGTTACCTGACAACCTGTTTTTCAGGTTAACATTTCAGGTCAACTCCCCAGCCTGGCCCTGCGTGCAGCTGGCAGGTGAGGCTGGTGCAGAGCTGGAGGGATGGTGGCACCATCTCCTTCAGGGGCAGCGTGGCCTTGACACGAAGAATCAAAGTACAGCTGCATGCTTGTATTTGCTGTCTCTTGACTCACTGACCCGTGGGACTCTCCCAGCAGGGTTTAGCAACCTCATCTGACCAGGCTTTCAGGAGATGGCAGGGGCGCCTATGGACACAGTAACCTGTGGACAAAGCTGGTCAGGGCCAAGGCAAACGAGCCTGTGAAGGTAGCCAGGGTGGTGGCACCCCAATTTAGCTGCCCTGTGGTGGAGGCTCTCCCCTGGGAGCCATCACCGCTACAAAACGGCGCTGCCCCAGCGCACACCGACACCTCCGACTCCAATTCAGGCGGTGGCGGTGACCATCTCACCCCACGCGCT
>VYXH01010793.1:7541-82217 GCA_013397275.1 Burhinus bistriatus
AAGGTGAAGAGGCATACTGCTCTTTAGTGATGACAATAATGACTGTGTCTGAACAACTGGTAAAGGCAAGGGAACATATTGGTGTTTTCACACCAGTACCGTAGTTGGATAACTGTTGACAAATGCTGACTTTTAAATGGGGACTGCTGATTCAGGCAGATCTGTTGACTTTGGTAATAAAATGGTAACGGCTCCCTTTGATAGCGATCTCAAAAGACTTGAACTGATAGATTGGCTTGTTAGCTCAAGCCTTGACTTTGCTGAGAACCAGAAGAGCTCTTATTCTCTGGGATGACCTTCTCCCCCGAACAAATCTGATGTATGCTAAACACATCAACTGTAAGACAGGGTGTTTATTTTGCAATGGCATTTTCAAAAACGTGGTATATACCAAATGCATGAACTAGATACAGGAAACCTGCTTTGCAGTCTGCCTTTCTGCAAGGGCGCATTTTGAACCATTTATGATTGCAAGGTGGCAGTTTTACTTGGAGTCTCAGTTTTGTGTTTTAATTAGCTGTCATCAGAGCTGGAGTTCAGCCTCCTACACTTGTGAAGCATTCCATGAACATGCACTCCAGGTACCTGGTTAATGTTTTGGGACTAATTACCTGAAACCTTTTCTCTATTAAGCAATGTACAAAATGGATTGGCTATATGGAAATTTTTTCCAGTTAAATTTCCAGCCTTCTGAGTCTCATCTCACTGTGAACCTACTGACGTTTGCTTCAATCATCGGAAAATTGGGTATTCTCATTCCTCTTATTCTCACCCCCTCCTCTTAAAAATTGTTGCTTTGAAGTCTTCTGTAAGTGCTGTTGGTTTAAACAGTTTCCTATGACAGCAGTCCACATTTAGTTACTGTTCCTCAGAGTTTTTAACAGATTTATATCTGGCCTGTGCTGTAACACAGCAGGGTCTTTAGGAGGTGTTTTAAAACATAGAGGCTTAAAGATCCTCCACTAGTAAAACTATCATTTTATTCAAATAAACAGAGCCATAGATGACTTGCCTCAGCAGAAGACCTGCTTTCTATTTAAAATGGCTTTTCCAAGTGGAGCGTATGTAGGCTGTGAAGGAGTGGCTTTTTCTTCGAAGTAGTGTGAGGCAGGAAGAATCATGAAAAAGAAGATGGCACAAAGGAGAATGTTAAACCACAGAGCTAGAACCAGATCAAAAGTTCTCAGCTGTGCAGACAAAATTTTTCCTTCTCGCACTGTGGCACAATAATTTCTTTGTTTGTTATCCAAGATGGTTGAAGAATTCAGTTTTGTGGTTCAGATCGAGGGGTAAAATGGGTCTGTGGGTCCATAAAGCTTGGGAAGGAGTGGGCTAGGAAGGGTAAGTGGACTTTTGGGGAAAATGGGTGACACTTCCCCTGTTTTGCTGGTCAACTTCCTGGGGAAGGACCATCTTCCTTCTCCTTTTAGGTCTACACCCTTTTCCTTCACCTTCTATGGTAGGATGTGTTCCCTCCTCCTCCATCAGCCCGCTGCCTGCTCTGACACCGTTCTGCCTTCTTACCCCTGCCACTGTCTCTCCCTGTCCTGGCAGTGAACTGGTAGGTGTGAGGTGCTGGAAGAAAGTAGGTTTCTTTCTTTGCCCTCCAAGCTTGCAGACTAGGCCTGGCGGCACAGGCAGTGGAAAGGCGACTGCTCACGTTTGGTCATGCTAGACAGCCCTCAGCTCTGCCTGCACTTGGAGCAAGCTGTGAGCGGGGCATTGAACTCAGCATGGCGGAATTTAAACTGTGAGTTTTCAAAGCCAATTATTGGACGCGGTCTGTGTCGGACAAGCTTCAGTTTCATTAGCTGCCTCCCAGGAGTATCGAGCTGCGCAGCTCACCTTTGCAGAGACCAGATTCTCCTCTGTGATGTTATTAGGTGTTTTTAAAAATAGCTTCATCGGTCCACTTTAAAAGAACTGGTCTGCTCTGATAACAGTGCCTGCTGGTGCTTTTCCAGATAAGGGACTTGTCACTTTTCCTCCTGTCATGCATGCAGTTTCTGCCCTATTTAGAATACAGGGTAAAAAAAGACTACAAAGTAACCACCAGTCTTGTGTAAAGATTTATGTGTTTGGTTTAGGACCAGCTGAACACTCCCTATTTAACTGCTGTGGACAGTATTGGTTTATGAAGAGTATAGGATCAAACTAAATGCAGAGTTGAAGGTAATATTTCATATACTTGTGTCTTGAGGAGATCTTTATCATAAGATCTCTTATATAAAAAAAAATGACAACAGGCCAAAGATATCTTTTTCTTTTCTTTCAGTCCCAATTAGAAGTTCATTAGCTTTTAAAAGGATCTGAAGTACTACTTTGTGTGTGTATGTGTATAATCTATATTTTCATAGGGTGGTGGGAAGCAATCAGATGAAATAGTATAAAAACAATTTCGATCTGTTATTGAGGGTCTGAAAAGTAGTTGTGTGCTTGTGCACACCAGAAGTATCGTGGGAAAACTGCAATTGCATGACATACCTAGTAATTCATTTTACAATGGTGTATGCAGGAGCAATGTTCTAATTTACTCGTTTCTTTGATGTTTTGTGAGCAGATGGCATATTTAAAAAGGTCTATTAATTCTGTGGGGATTTGATAATATCTGATTGCTGGGGGATCGGAAGAGAGTAGCAGTCAAAGCGAGGCTCCTGACTTCCGTCCTCTCAAAAGAGAGGCAGCCCTCCACAGCCTCATTTGTAGTCTATGGTCCTCTTAGAAACCCTTGCTCAAGAATATTCGCTGATGTCCTCAGCATAAATTGGGAACTTGTTGATCATGCTTGATTAATTGAACTGTGCTCTGTGAATCAGTCACATACTATTACATGAAAAAATCACTGGGGAGGTCATGACTTACTGTAGGAGCCAGTGCACTGTGAATTTTCACAGTAAAGCCCTTTACTCTTTCCCTCTTGCTTCTCAGTTCATTTCCTTTTTCCTTTCTCTGTCTCTTTTACAATGCCTTTGACTTAGGCCTATTCATGTACTTTAAGCACCTGCCTAAATGTTTGCAGCATAGGACGTAAGTATCTATTTGCAATGTAACATCAAAGGATCACATTTCAAAATTACAACTTTTCCTTTGAACAAGAAGAAAAAAAGGTTCCTGGTTGCTATGGTGATGAGCGCTATATAAATATCTATAAATAAATAAAGTAAACAGCTGATCCTTGGACTTTGATTTGCAGTATTTTTGCTTTTCTAATGAGATAAATATCAAAATGGGAGGAGGTGATGTTTTACCAATTTTATTAAATACATACTATTCTTATGCCTTCTGTTTTACAGTATTTCTGCTGAGAACAATTAAATAGTAAGTTGTTTATTTTACTCTCTGTAGAAAGTTGATGTTTGAAAAATCATAGTCTAGTATTTATAGAAAAACTTTTAGATGCCAAAGGGCACTCCACTAAAAAGGTAGTGTCCATTTTAAGTTTAATCAGAACATACATTTTGAGCTAAATGCCTGTTTTTCTTATCTCTAAGAGACTATTGTGTACTGTCACAACATTTAAGTTCCAGTCAAAAGTGTCTGTAAATGTAATTATGTTCCTCTGCAGTATTTGAAACCCCACTGGTACACAACAGCAAAACTTGAAAACATCACTGACTTTTTCTTTTATGTTAAAATGACAAAGGCAGAGTAAAAAATTGGATACTTGTTGTTGAAGTTTGACGAGGAGGGGAGAATTGAGTTTTTTGTAAGCTTTTTGTTCTCAGCTCCGTGATGTAAAAGTAGCTTCCTCTCTGTGTTAAAGGTGATAATTGTAAAATGGATTGGAGGGAGATCATGAACTGCTTCTTCAGAATTCTGTGAATAGCCATCAGCCATTGCTAAAAAAACTCTTTTCGTTAGTAATCTCTGGAGTCCAGTCCACTCACCATCTCTGAAGCATGACTGCAGCCCAGTTCCCTGCTGGAGTATTCCCCCTGACTGGTGTTTCTCACTCAGGAATGGGTGCACTTGGTTTAACGTCAAAGTATTGTTTATAATGGAAGGAGCTTTCCTTAGGGGAAGGAAAACAGTTAATTATAATATACAGAAATACTCCTTGATTAAAGGCTCAGTCTATTTTCTTGGTGGAAACTAATTTTGCCACAGTGGCCCAAAGAGGTTTCTTCAGTCCTAAGCTGTGGAGTGCAGCTTGTGCGCTGGCAGAGAGTATATCTGCTTTCCGGCACAGTCACAACTTTATATTCAAAGAAGCTTTCATATTTCTGAAGAACTTTGAAACACTATCCTGTCCTGTTAAATGTTTGGTAAAATAGCACTATGTTATTCACTGTCTTCGTTCCCTCTGTGCCTTCAGATTCATATCTACTTGCTTTGCTGATTTAAAATACATTGGACTAAATGTCTTTTACTTCCGAGCATGTGTAATTGGGAAGACAAGGATACATGGTATTTTTTTCCAGCTCTACACAATTACTTTTCACAGAGCAAAACAGGTACATCTGCACATGGCTATTGAAGGTAGGGGCAGAACAGGAGCAAGGAATGGTGTCCCTGAAGGTCTCGCTTGAGCAGTGACAGCCTGCGCAGGTTTGATTTATGTTTCATAGGCCTGTCACTTTTGTCCCAGTTGAGCTGCTGTTGTGGCCGGCCTGGTGACACTCACCTGAAGAACAGTGACAGCTTCAGCGTTTTCCTGGCAGTGAATTAACCCCAGAGCTGCCTCTCAACCTGGTGCTTCATGCCATGGGAACTGTGCTGACCTCCCAGAGGATATCACTGAGTCTTGACCCTGACCCTGTGCCTGCCTCAGCACTGTGTCTTGCATGGGCTTGAGGCCAGAATCCGGAGCAGGTACGTGCTGGAAGGTGGGTTCAGCTTCGCGTGTATTAAAGGCAGTTTTACCTGCATTGAGGTTAGGGCTGGACAGTCAGTGTTTGTCCTGCAGGTCTCAGCTGCCTTCCCAGGATTGTGTGGCTGACAAAGCAATCCAAGGCCTTTCCTAAAAGGGCCATTGCAAAGGCTGATGAGGTTTGTAGGCAGCCTGAACCCAAACAGAATCTGTGCTGCCTACAAGAGCAACAGGGAGGTGGGAAGGGTGGTAAACAGGGAGTCTCAAAAGTGCTCCAAGTTTGCAGCTACTCCCAAGGCTAACAGCTTGGGCTTGGTGTACCTGGAGACTATGTGGTGCTGTAGCAGGACCAGGCTCCAGACTCATTAAGAGAGAGTTTTCTCAGTTGGAAAGCACCATTACTACTAGCAAATACTGCCTTTTAATGGAGTGGCATCTTTATTTAGAAGCCTTTTCTTACGGTAGGAGGATGAAATACACGTATTGATATTAATGACAGTATGAGCTGGTGAGGACAAGAGGTGGAGCTTTTGTGTGTCTCTTTTTCTGGCATGGATAGGACAAAGGGTGAAACAGTGCGCATAGCATTTTTTTTTCCCCTCTTCTTCAAAAGTTCTGGTTTTCTGTGGGTTTTTTCTTCCTTTCCATTTTTTTCTTTTTTTTTTAATGGATGGATATGATCCAGGACCATCTGGTGGAATTTGCCGTTGTCACATCTAGGTTTTCTGATGTATTGCCTGTCAAGTTATATTGTATGTTCAGATGAGTTTCCCATATGATGTGCTGACAACTACTGACAGCCCTGAGCTGGGAAGTTGGAAGCTTGGGGGAAAGAAGAGGGGGGCAGAGTTAGCCTTAAAAATGTAACCGTGATTGCTCTCAATTGGTGGGATTTCATTTCTGGTACTTATGGTTGACTTTTTCAGTAAAGAACGGTGAATGAGTGAACTTTAATCCAAGTGCGTTTAAGTGCACCTAAGGTACTGCAATTAAACTTCAAAAGTTTGTAGTCCACTCCTAGTTTTGTCATTGATTTCTTTGGGTTTTTTCCCTCTTTGACACTGGGTTCCTCACTTAATCTTTCTCTGTCCTTAACTCTCCATCTGTAGACACTCTCACACTTATTTAAGTTGCAGCCTTTCTTTCCTCCTTTACTCCTCAGTCCTTTCCCAGTCCCTCCTTAGAAAGCAGATCTCAAAATGCTTCTGGTTTTATTAAGGTACCACTACTTATCTTAATAATGGTAGTATCCCAGTATCTTAATCCTAATATCCTAATAATTCTGTAGTAAAATGAACTAAGATTTTTTGCAAATTAGTACTAACCTGTGCAGACAGATCACATGTATGAAAGCAACAAGCAGCTCTGAAATAACTACAGTAATTCTTTTGTTGCTGGTTTAATATTCAAATAATTAATTAAAGCAGGTTTTTTTGATGTAGAGGTCCACAGTGCAATTGCATTTCCTCACACATTGACAACAATAATGGTGTACTTTGTAAACCAGAATCCAAACAAGCTATAAACAGTTCAGTTTTGATCCTCATTTTTTCTGGATAATGTGAAGCCCTGAGTAGCAGTTAGGCTGATGACAAGATAAATTTCACAACTTATTATCATTCTTCATTTTTTAATTGGCCAGATCAGTAAAGAAGTGATTTGTGTTTGAACTTTAAAGGCTCTTAGTTTATGTAGTACTGGAAGAAAGCATAGTACAGGTACTTATGAATGGGTTGGAAGAAAGCCTATTTGTAAACAGAGATGGGATTGCACTGCAAAGGCACGTCCAGGTGTGGTTCTGAAGGCAGAGTCTCCCCCCTCTCCCTTTCAAAGCTGTCGTGGTTATACTGGGCCTCCTGCTAATTAAATCCTGCCTAAATGCTGATGAAGTTGGAAGTCACACTTGGAAAGAAAAAAACTTTCTTCCACGGGGGTTTGAAGCTGAAGGTGACAGTCCACAAGCTTGGGGAACTCTTGTTACAGTTTGCTAAGGAAGAAGCTAGAAAGCATTTACTTGCTTCTACTTACTCCCATGTGTCCTCAGTGCTACTTCCTGGCCTGGGGACTGCGAGTGTCCTTCTGTAGCTGTAGAGGGACGTTGTGTTAAGCTGACCGGGCCAGTAGAGCCTGGAAAAAGTAACCACTGTTTCACACTTGGATCTTCTGCAGTTCCATACTTTGTGAGTATCAGATAAGGAGACCTGGAAATGGTCCAGCTCCTGTGCTGTTGTAGGGGAGGGATTGGGGTTCACAAAGGTCAGTGTCACAGTACAGCAGCTCTCCATGGTCATGGTGGGTTGCATTGCATAGAGCACTGTTCTCATGCTAATCAAGCATCAGCTCAGCTATTGTCAGAAGAAGTGGACTTTGGAGGAAACCCCATAGATGGAATTTGGCCAAATTCTCTGCCTGTAACATGTTTGATAGCACTGCAGGGAGGCGAGGCTGGTCTTCAGTCCTTAAAGGCATTAAATTAAGTCTGGGCCAGCTTTCTGGGAAAAGGGTAATGAAGCGGGTTGGAAACGGGATGTCTGTGCTCAAGCACATGCAGTGGGCTTAATACTCCAAGCAGCATTCCCTCAAGGCGCATGGCTGGGGAGCAGCCAGGTCATGGAGCACGCTGTGCTGTTCGTTAAACATATCGCAGTTCACAGATGTAGCCAAAATCACTTGTCCAGGCATAAAAGGTAAAGTCAGTCAGAAAGGAGAGCAGTCCCATTGGGAGAAACTTATGAGAGGAGCTGGACACAGTCCAGCGTAATGCTGGCTGTGTAGGGTGTGTACTAGCCAGCACCCTCTCAGGGGTTGCCTGAGTGTGTTGCAGCAAAAATTTCAGCTTCTGATAGTGGAAACTGATGAAGATCTTGACCTATCTATTCTGTTGTTTCAGGCAGAGGCAGCTACTGAATGGATCTGCAATGTGATTGACGTTGTGTGGTGCTTCATCTTTATTTCATGTGAGGAGGAGGTGGGAGGGTGGAGATTACTTGAAGTGCCTGGCTAGAGACAGAACGTAATTTATCAGTGTTCGTTTGTCTGGAGGGATACACAGCCCATATATAATTTAGAAACGTGTTAAAAAATAGGGAACTGTTGTCTTTTAAAATCAGTGAGCACTCAAGTCTGTTGGTTTCTGTGACACATAAATGTGCTGCTATGCATTTCATATTTATAGTGTGTGTACAGTATAAGTGATATTTCTAAAGTGAACCAAGAAGCGTGTGTAAATAGTAGTGATAAAACTAAGCTCTTCATAAACTCAAAGTAATGTGTATTTTCCATATTTAGGCTGAAATACCTGGAACAGCACATGGATTTATCCTAGTCAGTTCTTCTGAGATCATGTTTAATATAGATGTTCTTTTCATACTTTCTTTGTGATCTACAAATGGATTTTTTTTGTGTCTCTGTTGCAGTAAGTATACTTTTCCCCTACTTTTTTTCCTTCTCCCTTTGAGTCTTTTTACCGTTTTTCTGATTCAAGCCCGGTAATGATATGCTATAGCTAAATTATCAGAGAGGAAAGAGGGATATTGGTGTCTTCTGCCTTGTTGTTGAGAAATATATATTTTTGTTTTCTGTGGTATAAAGAGAGCAAAGACAAGCAAGTTGTTAGCATCCTTTATCATAGGCAGCATGACAAATTACATGTCTTGGAAAGTTTAAAGTTGTTTAAGAACACAAATCCATGACTGCAAGGACGTGTGGATGAAAGTGCTGATCCAGCCAGGAGTTAAGCACACGCTTAAATCTAAGCACAAGCGTTGCTTCCATTGGGTGTATCTACCTGGAACCAGGCTGTGTGCGGTAAGCAAAGCTTTTGCTATGAAAGGAGGATTGATTTGTTTTAGTGACTTGAAGTAGGAAAAGGAAATGAGCCTTTTCCAGTCACCTGGAAGAGTGGTCTGTGAGTAGTGCAGGTGTTGCTCTTCTGCGTTGCTGTCCTTGACTCTATGGTGTGAACTGATGTAGATGAAAACCCTAATGGTTTGGTGTTTTCTGCTTTGTAATGCATCTATCCACTTCCCCTCCTCGCTTCACACTCTGCCCATGTTTGCTAACCATGAGCAGAAAAACACCGTGTCTGTAGTAGGTGGTATGGTAGTCTGGTGACTCCACCTGGAAAGGCTAAAGTATTAGAAGAGACTGAGGATGTTACAAGGGAGTGCATAACTTTTCCTCCCTTGCAAACAGGGAAATATGTAGAAATTTTCGATAATTTACAATTGAACCCCTTTCCCTCCTGCCCAGTGTAAAAGCCTTTGGACCAAAGCTTTGTACAGTGGCTTGCTCTTCACCAGCCTGAGAAAGAAACCTCTTGGAAAAGTGGCTAAAGGAGGATTGGGGTTTTTTCTGGGTCTTGATGGCAGTCTGCTGTAGGCAGAGTGGTCTAGATCTTTTCTTCATCTGTTTCTTATTCTGGTTGTCCTTTAGTGGAAGCACTCCTTTTGGCTCTGTTTTCTGTCGCCCGCTTTAGTTCATTGTCATGCCACATTGCTTGCTCCTTTGAATTCAATGGCATATGTGCTTTCTGAGGAAGCAGTGTATTCTCTGCTCTGGGTGCTGTCTGTGTGCTCCTGGTGGTGTGAAGTCATCTATCCCCTTTCTGCTAGATTTGAGCTTGCATTCTAACTTGGAGGGGAGACATCATTTGTGTGTACAGATGGAAATGTTTTTACTGGGTTTTGTGGTGCTGAATTAGGTATCATCCCTCTTGGGTCCTTGAGGCTCTAAAAGAGAGATGGGAGCTGAGTTTTCCTGATTTATAGCATTTTTCATTTTCACTGATTTACCTCCAACTGGTTCCACAGTATTGCAGCTGGCGCTGCAATTCTCACATCCATCTCGTGTTTTAAGTGATTTTGTTTACTTCATACAGTGCAATGAGGTCTCAGGCTCATGACTGGAAATTCCTTGGTGCTTTATTGATAAACACAGATCAAAAAGATAATCTCCCAGTCTGGTCTTTTTTCCTCTGGAGCAGTCTTTGAAGGTTGCACATTCTTCTGCTGTACATCCTTTGTGCAAGTGTGTCTTCTTCTTGTTCTCTATTCCCTTCCTACTTGTTTCTTTTCTTCCTGCCCTTTATTTCAGTCCTGGTTCTTCTATAGCCTTTTGCTTTGCTTTGTTTGTGTTTGGGAAGAGACGCAGCTGAGTTTAAGTATAGTTGGCTATTTGGACTTAACTTTGAACTTTTCTTAAGAAATGCTTTGTAAGCAAATGGCTCAGTAATTTGCCTGTCCAGCTCTTAAAGTTTTTTCCACCAACAGCTGAAAAGTTTCACTAAATTTTCTCATCCTGCCTGCAGCTTCCATTGCCACTTGACTGTCTTGCGCACCAAAGCTTGCTTTATGATACCTACTAGAGGCTGTGCTGCACAGTTCTTACATCTGAACTAACTAACATTTCCCTTTTCCGTTGTAAAATATTTTGCCTTTTCCTTTCAAAACACACATGCAAGTGTCCTCCTCTCTCCTGGCCTTTGACTCTGCCTTATAAAACTGAAATGGAGATCTAGATAATTATTGACAGCTGGACTCTTCTGCACAGTTGCATCCAGGAGCTCCTTCTTCAGCTGCTAGATCGCATGTGTGTAAAGGGGCATTTTGATGTTAAACAAGGATTGCTTGGTTCTTGTGTGGAAATGGCATATATGGAGATTTGGATTAAAGATAAGAGGACTAGGAGTTTATTTGGTAACAGAAGGGGTTTTTTGTATTTGTGAAAAAGTGGGGTTTGTACCATGCAGCTTACACCCCAAAGCTCAACTGAGAAAATTCAATTCTCAATAAAAACAGTTTCATTTTTTGCTTGCAAAGATTTCTTTGTACATGGTCTTAGTTTCCTTTCCATCTTTTTACTGGCTTACCTTAACAATTTGATTACACGTGTATTTCTGCTCTTGAGAGACTGTAAGTGTGATACAATCTCTGTTTTACACTGTTATCATGTAATTAGCATGGAAAGATGCCTCTGAAGTCTGATATGCCTGCTTCTTTGTTGCTCAAAGAGCAAAGAGGAGCTGAATTCTGGGATTTGGGTCCTTGATTGGAAGTCATTGTGTAAATTTGGCATAGGCTACTTCTGTTTCAGAGAACCATCTCTTTCTTCATCTTAGAGCTGTGTTGATGCTAGGATCATGTTTGCATGAAGCCAAGGAATTGTGAGTTTCCTAGTCATGCTCTATATACCTCTTGCATGAAGTGGTCTTACACACAGATCTTTCTTATTCATCTAGTTATACTCTCTGATACAGTCATCAGTAGACCGTGTAGTTTTTAAGATTCCTTTATGAAATCTTGTGGCTAGCTCTGAAAAATAAGCTTTGCACTCCCTTCTCGGAGCTTGCTGTCTTCAAAACCAGCCTGTTTGGGATGTTTCGGCTACATTCTTAAAGCTGTGCTGTGACTTTTTCATTGCTTTTGGAGTTAAATTTCACCCATTATGTTTTAGGGCCCATTTTTACATACTGTTCTCTAAATAACACTTATTCTTGAGAGTTTGGTTCCCTTCAGTGGTGTACTAGTGTGAATGTGTTTTGTTCTGAGCATTTAGACCCTGATTTCTTTAAGCTCAGAAACCCATGTGTATTTTTAAGCTGTATGTGAATTTTGGACCACTGGTGACCAATGAAACATCTAAGCACGGTCTGTGTAAAATACCTTGACAATTGCAAATGTCTTGAAGGAAGCTGAAACCATCTGGCTTGGTCCCTTCTTTTGTCCCCGAAAAAGCCCTCTTTAGTTTCCATGTAGGGGCCACCTCTGCCCTCTGAGGAGGAATGCTTTGCATCCTCAATGACTTCCTGGATGCGAAGGGGTTTTGCGTTTTCTTCTGGCAAGCAGACAGTCAAATGTAGTTACAGGATGACCACAGTCCATTGCATCGGGCAGTCACTGATGGGCCTTTGATGCACTGGAAATGAGTTAGCTGTGAATTGCTTTGTGTCTTAGTTTGCTGTTGGTTTCCCCTCTCCCAGCTGGCCACCTGTTATGTAAATTGAGTGGGATATTGACGGTTTGCAAATTGAAATTCCTTTGCACTGCCAAGATTAGTTTCCAGTGTTTGCTCCCGGGCAGATGAGCCTTTCACCCATACCTGTGTGGACAAAAAGCCCTCTCCAGAAAGGTGTGTGACACCAGTTTCATGACTTTTTTTTTTTTTTTTTTTTTTTCACTGATTCTCCAAATCCTAAGTTCACTTATGTGAGCAAAACCAGACTCAGGCTGTTCCTGCTGTTGTGAATTTATTTCAATTTTTTTGTGAACCATCCATATTTTGCCGCTTATCTTTCACAGTGGATGGGAGAGGCGGAGGGAGGGAAAGGAAGGGGAGGAGGGGAGGAAAATAAAAAGGTGCACAAAGATTAATTTGCCATGTAATTTCCTCTTTTTAGAAGGAGGGAGAGACACACCTGGGAAAATAGGTTATTAGACCTTTAAGCACATAGATGAAATACTGTTCTTTCTAACAGACACACTGTTGTCATGCTGAGGCAGTCACTTACTCAGCACTAAAACTATATGACCAGATTAATTTTGAGGAGACATGAGGTGGTTTCCTGTGCGTGTGCATTTTTACTGCCTTTGGCTAAGTTAGGGCCCTTGGTGCTTATCACTTTTTAATGATTTGTTCTTACCCGTGCTCCTTGCTTCTGGCTGTTTGTTCTTTACTACTTAGGTTATTACTCATGTTCATGCAGAGACCTGAGAGTTAATAGAAAATGAAGATTGGAGTTGTTCTCCCCTTCCCTTCTCCTGTAAGGTTATCTGGGACAGCTTCACACACATTTATATATGACTTTGCAGCTTCTTGGCTTCTGACTGTGTTACGATTGTGTCAAAGGTATAAAACTAAAGCTGGGAAGCTAGCAGCTTATTGAAATTAATTTCTTTAAATTTATAAAGCCACTGATTAATCATCTTTTAATGCAGGTATAAACTTAAGAGCAATGTATAGTCTATATATTAATTGTAATCTTTTATGTTAATTCTGTAGTAGTCATACATATATGTTATATACCTATATATATTTAGCACAGAGGTCAAAGTCACATTATTCAAAAAGTTCTCAAGTCCTGGCTTCATTTATGTGCATATCTTTGTCCCGTTGGAACACAGGGCTCTTAGGTACATGCTTGTCTTTAAGCGTTGAATATAGTCAAGCAGATTAGAGAAGAGGGTTTTTTATTGTACTATATTTTAGTTTTTATTTTAGTATATTTCATCACCTTGGTGGTAAAGAAAATGAGGTTATTTTGTGTTACCTTAAGTCACTTAGCAAGATGGCTGTTTTCTAGTCAGTCCTTAGCCTCTTACTTGGGTGCTTTCTCCTTTCAGATTCTTGCTGCATTGATACAGTTGCAGATTTGAGTCTTCATAGTTGCAAGAGGAGCTTTTTGTGGCTGTAGCTTTAATCCCTTTGCCTGGGAAGAAGGGATGGTTACCTCAGCAGACTGTTCCTGTCAGCCTCCAGGACAGATTGTAAACACATGGTTCTGCCATGGAGAGGGTGGAGTTGGATGAACCGAGGCAGGAAGGTTCTGCCTGGGATGATGTATGTCCTCCACCTCTGACCCCTCCAGACTTGGGATGGGTCTCACTGCCTGTGGCCAATAAGTATATTTTAGTCTTGTCTTTTCTCCAAGGTCACAAGAACCTTCCTCTGAGGATGATGGGTGTGACAGCACATATGCTTTTACTATGGCTCATCGTGGGAATTCTTTGCAAGTGAGAGGGTTCAGACTTGCTCAGACCCTCCCTGTGCTTGGGTAATGCTGCAGGGCTTTTATAATGGCTAGATGGCTTCTGTGGTGAATGGCTGCATCAGCAGCAATGCTAGCAGAAGTCTAGAGGTGGGGAAGCAAATCTTGATGTAGGATGCTGCCTGCAGTGTCCTTTATGTCTTGAAATACTGTGTAAAGTAGATGAAAGACCACTCATCTTGGCTTTGCAAATATCTGCACGTGAATCCAGAGCTGTATGTAGTGAACGGGGCACATGTTTTTAAGTGCAGCTGTTTTAAACAGCAGTTGGTTTATTGGGCTGATGCTCTTCTCTCAGTAACAGGTTATGCTTCAATTGTTTGAAGAGATTCTTGTTGCCAAATACTTGACTCAGCATTTGATTTGACAGAGGCAGCAGATCTTGCCAGTGAGAAGGAAAGTAACAGAAATGAGCTGCTGTGGCAGGGTTGGGTGAGGAATCTCCCATCATTGAAGAGCCACCAGTGAATAGCAACTATGTTGGTGGGTTTGCAGATGTTCCCCTCCCGACATGTACTTTCTGCTTTTTCTCTGAAACTTTCACCCTCTTGTGTGTATTAAATGTCATATCAGCCATTTCTGGGGCTGTTGTAACCTCCACGAAGGTGGTGTGAGAAGGAGGGCTGTAGGGAAATAATGCATTGATTTATTGGTGGGATTTATGGGGCAAAAATTAACCACCTTATTTTTTATTACTATTCAAATAAATATAACAGCAAGTCTTATACAAAAAAAACCCCTTAAATCAGGCTTGAACCTTTTCATCTTGCTGCTGTGCCCTTGATAAATATGCCTAGATTCAATAGTCTGTCCATGAATTTTCAAGCTGCCAAGGGCATGAAGAAGTTCTTCCTAGCTATTGAACTGTAAATTGTTGCATATGACACCTGGAGGAGCTGGGATGGTTTTGTACAAGTAACTCAGTGTATTCATCACACTTTCCCTATTGCGTGCAGTGGTTCACGTTGAAGCTGAGAAAGATGATTCATATTGCTTTCTTCTCTTCTCCCTGTCAGTAGCAGCGGTAGCCCTCAGAGCAACATTTGAAACAGTAAATGCCTGGCCCACAGCCAAGTGTTACTACTGCTCTGCTGGGCCCTCTGATGATACTGTAATCAGATGAGAGACAAGATAAGAATTGTTCTTTTCCACGGGGAAAGTCAGACTAGGGTATTTAAGTACTAATCGAAAAACAATTTTACGGAAGTATTAAATTGGCCAGCAGACATTTTTCAGTCCTATGGCCTATGCAGTCAGGAAACACCCTTTTTTCTGCTGCAGTATAAGTTATTTTAGATGATTCGTGAGACGTTACGCTCTGTTCTGAATTTTCATGCGAATATTAGCACCCCTGGGATATGCTGCCAACCCAGAATACGGATGTTTCGTGCTGCCTTAGCATTAGTCTAAGTGGTTACACTAGATGCAGGGGATATCCAGTAATCATAGAATCACAGACTAGTTTGGCTTGGAAGGGACCTTTAAAGGTCATCTAGTCCCACCATTACCCCTTGCCCTATTGCAACAGGCCCTGCTGAACAGTTTGTCCCCATCTTTCTTATAAGCACCCTTTAAGTGGTGAAAGGCCGCAGTAAGGTCTCAGCGGAGCCTTCTCTTCTCCAGGCTGAAAAACCCCAACTCTCTCAGCCTGTCCTTATAGCAGAGGTGTTCCATCCCTCTGATCATTTTTGTGGCCCTCCTCTGGACCTGCTCTAACAGGTCCATGTTTTTCCTGTGCTGAGGGCTCCAGGGCTGGATGCAGTACTCCAGGTGGGGTCTCACCAGAGCAGAGTAGAGGGGCAGAATCACCTCCCTCGACCTGCTGGCCACGCTTCTTTTGATGCAGCCCAAGATTCAGTTGGCCTTCTGGGCTGCAAGTGCACACTGTCGGCTCATGTCCAGCTTTTCATCCACCAGTACCCCCAAGTCCTTCTCTGCAGCAGGGCTGCTCTCAATCCCTTCATCCCCCAGCCTGTATTGCTACTGGGGGTTGCCCCGACCCAGATACTTGGCCTTGTTGAACCTCATGAGGTTCACAGGGGCCCACTTCTTGAGCCTGTCCAGGTTCCTCTGGATGGCGTCCTGTCCCTCAGGCATGTCAACCACACCACTCAGCTTGGTGTTGTCCACAAACTTGCTAGAGTGCACTCGATCCCACTGTCTATGTCATTGATGAAGCTATTAAACAGTACTGGTCCCAATATGGAACCCTGAGGGACGCTACTTGTCACTGATCTCCATCTGGACATTGAGCCGTTGACCACTACCCTCTGGATGCGACCATCCAAACAATTCCTCATCCACTGAACAGTCCATCCATCATATCCATATCTCTCCAATTTAGAGAGCAGAATGCTGTGGGAGATCATGTCAAAGGCCTCACAGAAGTCCAGGTAGACGACATCCATAGCTCTTCCCTTGTCTACTGATGCAGTCACTCCATCATTGAAGGCCACTAGGTTGGTCGGGCAGGACTTGCCCTTGGTGAACCCATGCTGGCTGTCTCGAATCACCTCAGTGTCCTCCATGTGCCTTAGCATAGCTTCTAGGAGGATCTATTCCATGATCTTCCCAGGCACAGAGGTGGGGCTGACAGGTTGGTAGTTCCCAGGGTCCTCCTTTCTACCCTTTTTGAAAATGGGTATAATGTTTCCCTTTTTCCAGTCACCAGGAATATCATGGAGAGTGCCTTGGCAACTACATCAGCCAGTTCCCTCAGGACTCTGGGATGCATATATGCTATGTGCATATATATTATATGCACAATACTGTGCTCCTGTCAGTTGTTAATATTGCACTACTATCATATGAATAGGGTTGGGTTATATGCTGGCTGCGTCCCTTTAAGATGCGAGGCTGTGGTGTACAGGTGTGGCTGCAGGGGGCATTGGAGGTAAAACTATTTGCAATTTTGGGACTCAAAATGGCAGTAAACCTTTTTATTTCCCCTAATTTGATTTAGATTCTCCTTTACCTTGGCTCTGAACTACATTCCTGTCATGCTGCTGTGCTAGGCACCTCCAGGCATTTGTCAGAGACTGGCTAATTGAAGCACACGCTCCAGCTTGGATCGAAACTGCTGTTTTGATCAAGATTGTAGACGCTGTTGCTGCCTCCTTGTGGAGTTCTTTCCTTTAAGTACTAGGACTTTGGTTTGTAGGTTTTGGTTCTCCAGGGCTTTTAGGAAAGCACAAAGTGGAAGCTTAGGGCAAAGGCAACTGCGGGGAACAGTCCTGCTGTAATCCTGCTTGTGAACTGAGATGTTCTCATCAGTTCTGGAACAACTGCAGCCCACTTGCAAACAGGTGCATAATCCAGTGAAGGCAGTGAAATGCATGGACATCTTAAGCCCTGTCCTTCGGATAATTCTACACACTTGTTAGCTTTTAACCCCTGCAGATCCATTGAAGTGCCTCACGGTTCCATTGTTTAGCCTAAAATGCAAGTTTTGTATTTCTGTTATTTCTCTTCTTTTATGCACCTTGGCGCCCTTAGGATGTTCACGTTCAAGGATGTTTTTCCTTTCAACAGCTGTATTTTGCTGTAATATTAGCATCCTAATTTCCTAAGATGTCTATGAGACTTGTTAGTTATGACTATGCTGTTTGTCTCAACAGAGAGGAAAAAAGGACTCTTCCTCCACCCTTCTTAGGACAAGTCCGTGCTGACAGGGCCTCCAACAGGGCTAAGTTGTGGCTACAGAGGGTCTCCCAGGCATGCAGGAGGCCCCATGACCCTCTGCATGGCAAGTGTGACTGGGGATAGAAGATGAGGAAGGTGTGCTGGGAGCAAAGCATGTCAGGCTTATGGCTGCTCTGCCAGCAGCTCTTTCAGAACAACAGTGACAGAGCTGATAATTTAATCCTCCCTGTCCTTTATCATGTTTAAGCTGTCATCTGTGATCTTGGAGGCTCTGGCTCCTGCCTTCAGCCCTGGAGCCTGTGGAAATACATACAACCTTGCGATACACAAGAGGGTTTGACTGCTGGTGGTTTTTTTCACAGGAAGCTGCTACCGTATTTCTGGCTGCTGGTGTGGTGTGTCCTACCCAGATCCCTTTGACAGTTTCAATCTTTTTCATCTCTAAAATGGGAGATATGTTTCTTCAGGTGATGTTGTGGTGATATACTAAAGTGTCATCTGAGAGATGGCAGATGATCTTACTGCTACCTGAGCAAAAATAGTTTAGTGGGCTGTGGGAAGCACCATGGTGAGGCTGTGAGCAATACCCAGGGGTCTTGCAGGCAGTGTTTTATCCTTGGTTTCTCATGTCAGTCTAGGTGAACATCATTTACTTACCAAGCTGCTCTTATGAGCATGAATTATCTCTGCTTCCTTTACAGACACATTGACACTAATTACATTTGCAGGTATGCAGTTGGCATAGCTGCAGGAGAGGGAATTGGTTTATCTGTGTTACCTTGCTGACCTGTCATTACTGATGACAAAATGGGAACCTGAAAGAACACAAGTGATGCCTGCCTTGGGTCAGAACAGCTACTGAAGCCATCTTCTACCTTGGAAACAAGCAGGTGGCTCTCCCGTGCCATTCGTCTGAACACACATTGCATATAGCTGCACGAACAGGCCAGTATGTCCCTGCAGTGCTGCTAGGATGATTTCCAATGGGGATGGAGGGATTGTTAGAATGAATAGCTTAGCATATAACAAATTCAGATAGTTAGTGTGCTTTTCCATAACAAGTATGTGTTTTATATGTATAAAATGTGCACGTATCTTTGGAGGAGAATAAATATCTTTGAATTTGTCAGGTTGATGTAGAGACACGTAACCAAAGTGTGTGCATGTGTGAAATGTGTTTGATTGTACTTACATGTTTGTAAACCTAATATTTATGTAAAACTTGAATCCTACATCTCTTAAGGCTGGGAGTATGTCATACTCCCATGAGTTGAGCAGTTGAGCAAACTGGGGTTTAACCGAGATACTATTAAAAAAATACCTTTTTCCTTGTCAAAGTATATTCTTGCTTGGCAATTTTCAATATTTGGCTGAAGGTGGGGTCCTTTTGACATCAGTTTTAATGTTAGCTTCTGCAGAATCTAAATGCCATCCTCTGTGTGTGGTGTCCCGATCTTGGTGTCCAGAAACCCAATGCTTCCTTTGTCTCCTTCTGTATTTATCAACACAAGGACTCCTTTTTTGTCAGTTCAGGCGTGAAATTTTTTTGTGCTCTCAAATTGAGATGCACTTTTGGTTGAAAAGCACTGCAGGAAGAACAATTTCTTATAAAGCATACTTCTGGGACTATAAATAATAAATGCTGTTACTCGGAGTGACGCAGGCACCCCTGCAACATATACGTGCAAGGCAAAGATTCAGTAAATAATGATTTACCTGCTTGTTGTCAGTCCTAAACCAAGAGGGGTCTATACAGAGTTCTTTGCTAGCTTGCCGAGTATTGTTTGTGCTGTACTGGTTTTTAGGAGTTCCAAAAATGTTAACTGTTTTTCTTTTGTTGTGTTGTTTTTGGAGGCTGCAACTTCATGAGGGGTATTAAATATTTATCAAATTCTTAGTTCTGAGCCAAGAAAACCTATTCAAACCTCACGGACTTGCAGTATGCTACTGGTGCTGGCTATTTGAGAAGAGCTTGGGGCTGCCACGCATAGTGCCTTATGGTGCAGTAGTAATAGACAGTCATTATTTCAGAGTTGTTGGATTTATTTAATTATGGTTTTTTTCCCCCTTTAATGATGTAGTTTTGTTCAATTACTTTGTGGTGTGGCAGATTCAGTAGTACTCTCTTCAGGACTGGGATTAAACTATCTAACTCCATGTGATGTGATAAATTGTACCTTTGAAATCTATGCATATACCTCATTCCAGGGGTAGAGTAGCAACTTACTCATAAATAGAAGACTAGTCTGTAAATGTTGTGCGTTGTTCTCCATTAAAATAGGAGCTTGACTAAGATAAGGAGCCCAGCATGGTATCTCTAGGTTATCAGGGGTCTCACCATTAAAGTCCTTAACTGGAAGTGAAGATCTGTGGAGTCAGTGGAAAGGCTCCTGTTAGCATCAGTGGAAGCTAGGTCAAGCAGCGGAGCTTTCTGGAGTGCGGAAAACACAAAGTCAAGATGTGTTTTCTCAACCAAAGTCAACTACAAATCTAACTCTACTCGTCAACTTTCAAAATTCTGAGCAAAAACATCTGGTTTGTTCCACACAAGACAGCACCTTTGCATTCAGAGGGGCCAGAGGGCAATGAGATGAGCTAAAAAGAGAAAGAAAGGTGACTGTGGGTATCCTTAGCTGGGGACATTGGGTGGGCCTGCCAAAGAAGGGATTTATTCTATTTGCTCATTTTATTTATTTATTTCCCCCAAGCAGGTGTGATGGACCAATGTCCCTTTGGGATCCTCTCAGGAGAGGAGGGGCATAGGCTCATGCTGTAGTTCAAAGCCTACCTTGAGTTTGTGGGAATAGGTGGCACAAACCTGGAGGGAGGGTACCGAAGTAGACAGCACCTTGTCTTGTCAATCCTAGTGGTTTTTAATGTTTCCAGGTGGGCCAGAACCATTTTGCTTGTTCGGTACCAAGAGGGCAGAGGTGTAAAAGTGGCACTCCAGAGCAGGAGATAAGAAAATGTCTGGTTTACTTCTGTGATGGCCTAGTTTAGTAGATACAACAGTTTTGTTTATTGATCATGTTGGCAGGCTCATTTTTGAAGGTCTAGGTTTGTTAAGAACCTGTTGTTGATTTTGCAGAACGTTATTTGGGTTTATTCTTTGTTTCTTTCAGCTAATTTTTCTTCTGTATTTGGCTTTTAACTTGCACTCAGAAACCCGAAGTTATAAATACCATGGTATTACTGCATTTCTAAGTGTGTGTGATGTTGAATGACACCCACATTTCTCAGCTTTGACGGTGGCTGTATTCAGGCTAGCGGTCTTTGGGTCCTGGATGGGACAAGTTGTGATCTTCTTGGGACTGCTTTGTGCCTCCCAATTCTGCCAGATCTCTGCCTCAGGACTACCCTGTTTTCATCTTATGTCAGAGAAAGCACTGCCTCTGCTGCAGCAGGCAGGAGAAGCTGGATGAGAGACATGGTTGTTTTGAGGCAGTCAGTCAGTGTCCTGGGAGGGAGGAGGAGATACCCAAGTACCATCCTAGATTGCAGGTTGTCCTCGTGCAGTGGCCTTACCCGGGGGCAGTCCTGGCTTCAGTGAAGTCAGGGTACTTGATGGTGAACGAGGGACCCGTTACCTGTAATAAATTGAAACCTTGGTGGATCCTAACCCCTAAAGTTGCAGGGTATTGCAGCAGTTGCTGGTGAGGGGTTTGGAGAACATGTCTTATGAGGAGCGGCTGAAGGAATTGGGATTGTTTAGTCTGGAGAAGAGAAGGTTGAGGGGAGACCTTATTGCTCTCTACAACTACCTGAAAGGAGGTTGTAGTGAGATGGGAGCTGATCTCTTCTCCCAAGTAACTAGCGATAGGACAAGAGGAAACGGGGTCAAGTTGCGCCAGGGGAGGTTTAGGCTGGACGTTAGGAAAAAATTTTCCACTGAAAGAGTTATCAAGCATTGGAACAGGCTGCCCAGGGAGGTGGTTGAGTCACCATCCCTAGAGGTGTTTAAAAGTCATGTAGATGTGGTGCTTGGAGACATGGTTTAGTGGCAGACCTGGTAGAGTAGGGTCAATGGTTGGACTGGATGATCTTAAAGGTCTTTTCCAACCTATTGCTACTGTGATTCAAAGTGTATCACCCCTCACTGCCCTGCAAATGCTTCAGCCTGTCATTTAACTGCAGATTAATTTGGATTGCTTTGCCTTCTTGCATGAAAACAGAAGGTTTCTCAGGGCTGGAGTCCCACAGTAAGCAGGAGGGGTTCACAGACAGAGGTGGTCGCAGGCTTGGTCAACAGTAAGAAGCCCAAGCAGTGTGACTCCATAGTGCAGCGAACCACCACAGGTGCTGTAAATCCATTTATCCCTTCCCTCAGATAACTTCCAGCATGATTTGGGGAGGGTAAGAAGCCGGAGACGCCAGCTTGACTGTGATGTGTATTTAGTGTAAGAGTTTAGGTAAGATGCTAACCCTTGTAGCTGCCAGACTCTCCTAGTTAAGAGTGTTGAGTGCCCCATATCTTACCTAATTGCATTTTTTTTTTTAATACAGAGCCATTTGAACTTCTTCATTTTGATAGTGAGGATAATTCCTGCCGTGAACAAAAACCTAGGGATGCTCTCCTGGTTCTCCTTATGTAAAATGGTTGCTCTTCATCTAAGAGTATCTGCATAGACATGTGTGTATATGTGGGTGTTAAAGAACCTTTTCCTCCTTTTCATCATTCTTATTTCACCTGTTAGGTCTCACTTAAAGGGAAAAACTCTCTCAGATAATCAACAAAACATATCCTGCAAATATACGGACAACAGGTTTGCAGCAAGCCTCATATGTTTCCGTGATCTGTCTGCAAGTGTGTCCCTGCAGGGCTGGGATCTCACTCCTAAAAACTGTGTTCAGCGATCTGACTTCCTGCCATGAGCCTTTTGCTGAGTGCTGCGGGCAGAACTGAGCAGCTCTGCTGATCCTGCATGTAGATCCAGTTGTGGGATTAGGACTTGAAATGTTCCTAGTCAGTACCATCTGGTTTGCCATGTTCAAGAAGCTGCTGAGTCCCCACAGGTTCAAGTTCTGCTGAGAAGATTGGTGTAAGACACTTTTGCCTCCATGACCTTCAGCTTGGATGCAGTAAGAGGCTCTTACAAGCCCTGACTCATTTTTGTGCCTTTGTATTTAGGAATTACTGTTTCTACGATAAAAGATAACTTCATTTAAAAAATACGGTTGCCTAGATCTCTGAAGGAGGGCACTCACAGCCTTGTTCTATACTAAGCCATTTGCTGACCATCGCAGCTGGGAAATTGCTTCCCTGGTGCCAAGGGAATTGTTAGAAAGCATGCCGAATGGCTTTCACATCCTCTAGAAAGGGGTGGTTTTTTCCTTTCTCTCCTATTGTTTTGTTCTTTTGTGTGAAGTATTTGGAGTCGTAGTGTCATTAATAATATCTAAAAGCAGGATTTCTAAAATGCATCCCGGCCAAACCAGTTTGCCGTCTGTCTCCCAAGACATGCTCAGCTTTGTGAAACAGTGTGATGGTGTTTGTTTCAGTGTGGCCGCCCTTTGGGGATTTGCAGGAATACTGCAGCAAATCATCCTGCATGCAAGGCTGACCTCTGGGAGGCTAACAAATTGAGGTGAGCCAGCTGGAGCGATAGGACACTGCCGACAGACAGAGCATGCTCAGACCTTGGGGGAGAAAGGTAGTTCAGTCTGCAGATGGTGCACGGGTTACTGTGCTCAGAGCTGTTAGATACGATTTTTTCTTTTTCTTTATGGTGTTGAGGAAAGAAGAGGACTGAAGAGTGTTCGTTCCCCTGCAAAGCGTAGCTTTAAGGTGTCTTCTTTTTTCTTTCTCCTGTGAAAGAGAGGCACTGGATAGCTTTTCCTTTTATTTAGCAACACCAGGTATGCGTGCATGTGCTGAAACACTAATCTGCCAGTGACAGTACTTCCGAGATTAAAAAGGTTGCAGGTGCTCTGAATTACTGTGTTTCTTTGCTGGATGTTATTGTAACTGTGCTGTGTTTGCTGTGTTGATCACATAGGGCTCTGAATTCAGTTTTGTTGGCACTCCTGGCTGCAGTGTACTTCGGGGGGGGCGGGGGGTTAGCATGTTTTTTGATGCTGTCTCCTTGCTCCCCCTTCGCAACTTCACACTGACTCTCTCCTCTGTGGCTTTGCATGTGTGGGAAGGAGGTCAGTAGTTCATTTGTAATCCCAGGTCTTTGTAGTCCGCCTTTGTTTGACTGTTGGTTTGTTTTATCATTTTTAAACAAAAGTCTTGTGCAGAAAACATCTTTGGTCTGGACTAAATTCTGTAGGTTTTCAGAAATGTATTTCTTACTGGACAGGTGCTGCTTCGGGATTACTTTTTTTTTTTTACCCTCCCCTAAAAACATGCTAATGTAGAGCTTGTGGTAACCAAGGAGGGATTTTCACTGTTCTTATTGGCTGCACTGTGCTCCGAACAATTTTGGCTCCTGCTTGGAATTTGCAGCACACAGGAGCAGTCTCAGGCACTGTGCTGATGGGAAGCGAGGAAAGCTCAGGCTGTAAATGCTGCTAAGCCAGTCCCAGTATGCAAATAACACAGGTACTCTTCCCATCAGAGAATAAAGAAAGAAAAGATAGATAAAATACAGAGAATAACAAATGGCAGCTAAAGTCCAAAGGCATAGTTGGAGTGGCTGAAGCTCATCTTGTTCAATACTTTGGGATTCTGCATCATATTCTTTTAAATTCACTTTTGCAGCATTAGTAAATTTTCCCTTCAGCCATCCCCACTCCCTCTTTGCTTTAGGTAGACCACTGAAGTAAGAGAAACCTGCTGCTGACATGTTTTTGTTTCTGACGAACGTACCTTGCTTACAGACTAAAAGCAAGAGACCAGGCAAAAGGAGAGGTTTTTTACTCATATAATGGTGCTGTTAATGCCAATATAACCTGATAGGTTTTGTTGGGATACTCCAGTGAACAAAGATCGCTGGAATGCACTCTGTTAAGCTTCGCTCTCTGCCCAGCCATGGTTGTTTTGAGTACCTTGAGTTTTCATCTTTAGGCTTAGGACTGTTGGAAGGTGAAGACTTGAGGGCTGAGATTTTTTTTTTCTTTCTTTCTTTTTTAGCTCATTTTTCTTTCATCTCCCACTTCAAGATTGTTTATCAGGAATGCATTTTATTTAGGGGAATTTTCTGGAGATCAGGGTTAGTTGTTGTTTGTGGCAAGGATTTCATACAACATGTCATTCTGGATGGAGAAGAGATCTTGGAAATGTGGACCTTAAAAGCCCAAGAAGTATTCTTTTTAGTTTCATACTTATAGCTCAGTTTCATGGTTTGCTTATATGCATTGGCTTCTTAGTATTGGATTTTTTTTTTTTTTTGGACCTGTTCTTTTGTAGATCAAGAGAGCAGTATCAACAAATATTAAATCAATGGCTGCTAGTCAACCTGAAAGTCAGGTTGGATCTCTTCCTATCCTAGCTCTCACAGCCTCTGAAATTAAATGGAAGAAAACTTAGATTTTTTCCATCCATAAGAACAACTGGAAGGCATCCAGTAGCCACCAATATTCTCCTGTTCATATTGAAAGTATGTTTGCAATAGGGACCATTGCACAGAGCCTCAGTCTCCTTGGTTGCTGCCTTGTATAGAAAGACTTACAGTTTTGCTTTCTATTCCTGACTTATGCTAAACCATAAAAACTGAAGGTAAACCTAATTTTGATTACAACTGTCTATAGATACCTAAACAACCTAAAAAAACAGTTGCTTTTTTTAAAAAAATTACATTTTGATTTTATTTTTTCTGAATAAAGTTCTATATTTAAAATTCCACTTGAAGCTGCAGAATTAAGGTATTCTTATTTTTCATATCCCCTTTTTGTATCAGGCTTCATTAGTGATATTTGTATTTTTAACTGCTGGGTTTGCTCCTTTCGAGAATCTGCTCTTTTTCTGTTTAAAAAGTCAGCACTTCTACAGTTGGCTGGTTTTTACAAAGAAAATGTTCCAGTATATCAATCATTCAGTTTACCATCCTTTCTTTAATGTGATATGTACTGTGAAAGATATATGTATCTCATTAAACAAATACAGTGAATAAGATGATAACCGCCTTTTGGGCTGTGGGGATTGATTTGCTTGTAGTTCTGTGGGAATCTGTGACAGAGATGAGAATAAAAGCCAATTCTTGGCTGCTGAATCCTAACTCCCCCTCCTTCCAATCAGGAAAGTTGCCTTCTAGCAACTTCTGCTTTGAGCATGAATGAAGTAGATATTTAAAACTACGTGTGTTACATATACTGCATCCTTAGCTAAGCCTCTTGCATCAGGGATGGGAGAAAGAACAGAAGACATTTTGCAGGCGGAGTGTGAAATGCTATGTTTGCACGCTTTACTTTTCCTGTGCCAGTCCTGGAAAGCCAGCCTAGCAAAAGACGGATCCAGGGGTAGGGAGTGCTAATGAGGAAAATGTCCTCAAGGAGGGAATATCAGCTTCCACCCCTCCCACTGTGTTGCTGTAACATGAGGGATCAGGGTCCCCTGCCCATTTCCTGCCCATGCGGCTCTGCCCCAACGCCTTGCCTGTCCTGTGGCAGGAGCAGCCACAGTCTATTTTCAGTTGTACCGCATTTCTGGGAACTGTGGAGATGCTTCTGCTTGGACACTGCTGTCATGACTGGCAGGCTCTGCAGGGAGCTGGTCAGCTGGGCCAAACCCAAGTTGGCCTCCACGTACAGGCAATTCTCTCTGTGCACAGAGTGGTGATGGTTTTTGGAAATGTGTCCCCTTCATGCTTTTTTTTTTCCATTTTGTGAGGTTTTTTTAGCCTGCTGTAGCTCTGGAAAACTGAGTGTTGGCTTGAAAAGCGCTTGGGCAGTTGATAACAAAAGCTTGGCAACGTCTATGTAGACAAAACCAGCACTTCTCCTTTTGTTAATACCTGCAGGAGTAGGTGGTCCCCGTTTAGATGTGCTGTTCACCCTGGTGACCCTTGTTCTCCCTAATCAAGCTCTTGTTTTATTCCTCTGGGATTCTTAGCAGTGCATGTTTGTGTCTTTTTGTTGCTGTTGGTGCTTTTTGTTGTGTGGACTTTGTAGCTTTTCTCCCAATTTCTTACCTAGATTGTAGTTTTTTTAAATGGCGAAGAGATTTAAAACATTGTCTATCATATTAATAGCTTTAAAGTAGTGATTCATCCTACCCTAGCTTCACAATTAAAAAAAGAACAACAGAATTTGTCTCTTAAAGGACTGTTTGGATTCATTTATGCCAACTGCCTATTAGTAGAAATTAATCTCTCCCATCCCACCCACTCTGATCTCCTCGACATGTTAACAAGACATGAAGAACAGCTTCTCCATCTATGCTTCTTGTTGCTTTCCCACTTCCTGAGGATATTTAAAACATCAGATGACCAGCAGCTAACAGGGAGAAGATGCTACTGTGTCCAAACTTCCATGAGAGTACTACAGACCTGCAAAGAGGCTCAAGGTCTCTGCCAAAGGTGCTTTCAGAATGCACCAGATGCATGCTTGTGAAGTCTTTACCTGCTCACCAGTAATCAGTGCTAGTTAGAGCAGCAGTTATCTGGGCTGAGAGGATGAACCTGCGACCCTTCTGCTAAGTTAGTGAGAGTGGAGGAAGAGAATGGGGTAAGCTCTTCATGCCTGTGATCTCTTTTGGAAAAAGAGGAAGGATAAGCTGACCAAAAATAGAGTCCCTCCCACAGGCTCTTAGCCTCTGGAACGGCATCTATTGTGACTGAGTTGCAAACCTCAGGACGTGAACTTATTTCCCTTGAAAAGTCTTGAGCTGCACCTGTGCCGTTGTGTTTGTTGAGCCCCCCACCTTTGACCGAGTGGTGCTATGAGTCAGCTGCCCTGCTGCCCTTTCAGTATCGATGCTAGGGAAATCTGCCACTTCTGTCTCCCTCTCTCACTCCTGCTCCTCCTCTGCAGCCCGCTCCTCTCACGAGTCCTGAAGGGCACATCCTGTCCCCTCGCATGGGGCATCGTTGGCCTCTGCCAGCTTGGCAGCAAGAAGCTCTGTACTGCTTTTACGTGCACATCTCCTCCGGCTAGGTGATCATGTATCAGCTGTCGCGTCTTCTCTTGCTGAAGGATGGTGCTTCAACATTTCCAAGCAGAGAGTAAAAAAACATCAGTCCATGTGATCTCCTTGGTGACTGAGGTGTATTTCTCACATGGAGCAAAGCCGTGGTTATCCCAGTGTCACTGCAAGTGAGAAAGTGGATGAGTGTGGTAGGAATTCGGGGGGATAGTCTGTGGGCAACGGGCTGTGGACAGCCTAGGTGCTGACCTATATGTAGAAAGAAACAGCACAGAGGGCTCTGCTCTTAAGGAAAGTAGCAGCGTGTCTGGCCTGCCACTTCTGCAAGTGCTTTTCAGTTCTTAAGATGTTCTCTGATGACACCATGGGAGGGCAGTGGCAGCTCTAGACCCCTTTTGTGAGGGAGATTTAGTAACGAAAATTTCTTTTATTGCAAAGCAGCTCTCTTCAGGTGGAAGACTAAATGCTTCCACCTATTTCAGAGTTACCTGCTGCTTTCTGGAAAAGTTTCCCATCCAAGGACTACTGCTGCTGACAGCACTTAATGACTGACATCAGCTTGGGGGACTGAGGAACCAGGGGACCTGGAGAGTGATTGCTTGCCTTTACCCCCTTGGTGCAGCCTCTCATGGGTCTGTAAAAGCAAACAGCAGGATGGTTTGTTCCTAGTTCTGTTCTGTCACTCCCTGAAGGACCAAAGATTTTAGTTCTCTAAGGTCTGTGTTCACTGAAAGCATCAAATTAGGAAAAAAAAAAAAAAAGTGGATGATAAAATGTGGGAAAACAGGCAAAGAATCAAGACTGTTCCCTGAGTACCTGTGAAATTCTCCTTTCAGTTCTGCCTGCAACACCCTTTCCTGTCTATGTCCCCTGCTTTCCATAAAAAGCAGCTTTCAGCCAAGCAGCATGAATCAGGATTTACAAATTGGCAATGAGGAACAGGAATGAAAGTGGATTCCTTTAGCGTTGCTAGCTTTTAACATTCATTCCTGACACCTGGTTGGCTAAAGCACATGCACTCACTTCAGCTAAGGGCAAGGAAGTAAAAGAGCTGCACTGAGGGAAGAGATGGAGGAGGGCCTTGCAGGTGATTTTTATTAAAAGCTGAGTTGTTCATTTGTAGCCATTTAGTGGGTATTGCTGTAGCAGAGTCTGAAATGAAAACTGCTAACCTCCGAACATTGGCCGCATCCATCAGGCTGCATCTCTGAAGTGCCTCTTACACCCTTCCCTTGGGCCTAGAGGGGAGAGAACGAATCAGTCAGGGGTGACACATTACAACAGGCTGTTTCCAAGGAGGCCTGTTCAGCTCAAGGGGTTTGTAATGGTCAGCGGATCTCTCCACCACTGAGATGCCCATGAAATGCAGGTTGTATCAGTGGTGTTTTTATGGACTGCTGGCTTCTGATGCCTTTGAAGCATGCACACGTACACACTCTCCCTACCACACTGGAATAATAAAGAGGCTGTGTGGTTTTCCCCCTCTGCCACGTTCTTGCAACTTGTGTTGACTCCGTTGAACGTGTAGGTGCTTTGTTCTTCTGACCTGGAGTAGTTAACTTCCACAGTGCCCACAGACTGGCCTTCAATAGCAGAGGACTTGATTGTTAAAGGTCTCCTTCACATACTTACTAGCAGGCTTTGCATGTGGCTGCTTGGGCTTGGTCTTTTCCTTGGTGATGCTGCTGAAGTCATTGTAAGGAGTGCTTACAAGATGAGAGGTCTGTAGTGGAGAGGTTATGCGGAGAGTTGGATGATATCATTAGATGTCTTTCAAAGATAGTGAAGAAGTAAAATGAAGCTTTGGAAATCTGGTACCAACAAAATAACTTAAGATCTGTCCCCATCGAAAATTCTTTTCCTGAAAACTGTTTTGGATGCGTTAGCAGAGCCTAACCAAATGATGTACCACTGTCCCCAGTAGGTTTCTGTTCAAGGTTGTCCATGGAACAGCCATGGTTGAGAGTTGCAAAGCCATCAGGAGCAGCAGTCATCCCCTGTTATGGAGAAGGGAAGATTGAGAGGTGATGTGAGAGCCATTGTTTGTGCTGGATATCTGGTACCTGGGACAAGGCCAGGTTTAAATTGCTGTGGTGGAAACAAAGGCTGAGTGTTAGGAAAGATCTTATCTTAGTTCTTCATACCTTTATTGCTAGAGACTGGCTGAAGAGATAGAATGAGCTAGATAAGCATTTTGGGGGAGTGGTTTAGGGAGAGCAGAACCTGCCTGGGTAATTAGATGACCACTCTGGGTCCCTTCCCATTTCCTATTCCATGGTTGAAATCAAAACAGCAGCTTTTTAATTTGCTGCTTGCTTTTTAGAGAGTTGCTCAATGAGGCAGTTTTTCAGACCACTTGCCAAAGGAGGTGAACTTCATTTCTGTTCCATCGAGTAGCTTAGAGCTGCTCTGAAATTGAAATGAATTTGTTGCTCAGATCCCCAGAGACCACCTCTTGAATCTGTGTGGCTTACAGCTAGCACTCATTTCTTTGGCATTATACAGTCTCCCACGTACCTTCAGTTCTTCCTAAGGCAGGGATCGCGCAGGCTGTTGGGATCTCAGAAGCTGTACGGATCCCTTCTGACTTCATTGAATTCCATGAATGATTCTCCATTCATTTCCAAGCTGCATGAGCCAGATTGCAGGATCAAGGTTTTAGGCTGCAATCTCTCTTTTCAAAAGAACTCCCTTGACAGTAGAGAAGGTGTTTGCATTGGTCCTAAATATACCTTGCTGTCTTCCTCTACTCTGGCATATAAGACCAAGCATCTCTGGGTTAAAATGCTTGGGATGTCAGAGCGTGTGCTTGAGCCATTGCTTTTTTTTTTTTCCCCTCCTTCCAGACTTGCATCAAAGGGAGTTTAAATTGCTACCCTTAAAAACTGCAGTTAGAAACAGTGTAATAGGGTATATGCCAATCAGAAATTTCCCTTCCTATAGTTCCCCATGAGTTGTGGCTGCAGTTATTTACAGCCTGACTAGCAGTGAACCTTGATGCATAATGAAAATTGGAGCCCATAAATACTGTAGTTGAATCAATATCTCAATTGAAGTTCACAGTTGAAAATATAATCAATACTCTGATATAAGCCAGTAGTGTTTCTACATGGAAAGAAAACAGTGGCGGGATCTCTCCCATAACGGAAAAAGAAAAAGGGAAACCTTGGAGCAGCACAGAAGAGGTTCTCAGGTTGGGATGGGAAAACACCAATGCTGGAAATACTTCAAATGTGTTACCTTCCCATTTGTATAAGGGTTGGCTGTGCTGGTGCAAGTCAGACTCTCGCTAAATGAAGGTTTGACTGTTTTAATAAAACATCAGTTCCTCACATAAAGAGTGGAGCTCTGCCCTCTCCCATGCCAATATTTCTTTTGGAAGACAGTGGCAGCTCCTAGCCTTTGATCCTGGATTGCAGCCAAAGAAACAACTGAGTGACTTGGGAGTCTCCCACACGACAGTCTGTAAACCTGCAAGTCCTTTTCCCGCTCCCCAGTAAAATTAAATTGAATGTTATGTTCACCAGTTCACATTTCATATTGGAATGGAGTCTAGCAAAATCTATATTTGGCAATATTCCTTATACTATTTTATCTGCACAGTAAAGGCAAGAGGCAGAGTTGGGTGCTCGCAGCCATGCGAAAGGCCTGTGGCAGATCAAGACAAGGAGCTAGGTCTCTCGAGCCCTGTGCGAGTGGCCCAGTGATTGTGGTGCTGTCTGTCTTTTCGCTGTTTGACTGGTCTGCAAAAAGCAGTCAGCCAGAGTCCCAGGGAACCTAGCATTTTTTCTGACAAAGCTTCATAGAGCTCATCCTCAAACTCTCTTACTTTTCTTCTCCAAAAGGATAGAAATGAAAACGAGAGAGGAAACCTTCCTGTAAAGCAGCTCCCAGATCTGTTTGCTTTATTTTTTTTACAGTTTTGGGTAGTGGTTTGGCACTCTTTTTCTTCTTTTTCCTCATTCCCTGGAGGGGGGGAGAAATTGTTGAAAAAAGCCTAAACTCTCTTGAATAGTCCATGAAATATGATTTATGGTGGAGCTGTAAACCTGATGTTTAAATGGTTCCTTTCTTGGTTTATTTTCCACAGGTCTTTGCCCTCACCATGTCAAGGAGTGTTGATGATGTGTTCCCTCTCCATTGCATTCCCCACCTGTCATCTTGCTAGGATCTAGCTACAGAATGAACATAGCAGCTGTGTTTAATGCCCTGCTCGTGTCTATCCTCGCTGCTGTGCTGTGGAAATACATCAAACTGCGAGAGCATGTCTTCATGGTTGAAGAGGAGTTGGTCCTCACCCGTCAGTCTCAGGAACTCTCTCAGGTTCAGATTGACTACCATGCAGCTCTCCAGGCACTGGTGGAGGACGGTACCAGGATGGTGTGTACCGGCAGGATGCACACTGACCGCATCTGCCGTTTTGAGTCCCTCTGCTACTCTACCGAGGCTGAGGAGTTTGTCTACTTTCACAGCAACTCCTCAGTCATGCTGCCCAACCTGGGGTCCCGGAGGTTCCAGCCGGCTCTGCTCGACCTCTCCTCAGTGGAAGATCACAACACCCAGTACTTCAACTTTGTGGAGCTGCCAGCTGCTGCGCTGAAATTTATGCCAAAGCCAGTCTTCGTGCCTGATGTGGCACTGATTGCTAACAGGTTCAACCCAGACAACCTGATGCATGTCTTTCATGACGACCTCCTCCCCATTTACTACACCATGCAGCAGTTCTCTGATTTGGATCTGGAGGCACGGCTTTTCTTCATGGAAGGGTGGAGTGAAGGTGTTCACTTTGACCTCTACAAGTTACTGAGTAACAAGCAGCCGCTCCTCAGGGAGCAGCTTAAAACTCTAGGCAGGCTCCTCTGCTTTACCAAATCATATGTGGGACTGTCCAAAATCACCACCTGGTACCAGTATGGATTTGTCCAGCCACAAGGGCCGAAGGCTAACATCTTGGTTTCTGGTAACGAGATCAGGCAGTTCACCAAATTCATGATGCAGAAGCTGAACATCAGCTTGGAGGAAAGCTCCAGTGAGGAGTACATTGTAGTGTTCAGTCGAACGATCAACAGACTTATCCTAAATGAGGCAGAACTAATCCTGGCTCTCGCTCAGGAGTTTCAGATGAAAACCATTACCGTCTCTCTGGAGGAGCATTCATTTTCTGACATCGTCCAGTTGATCAGCAATGCGTCCATGCTGGTCAGCATGCATGGGGCCCAATTAGTCATGTCTCTCTTCCTGCCAAGAGGTGCCACAGTGGTGGAGCTCTTTCCTTATGCTATCAACCCTGAACACTATACTCCTTACAAAACCCTGGCAACCCTTCCTGGCATGGACCTGCAGTACATTGCCTGGCAGAACACTGACAGGGAAGACACCGTTACCTACCCGGACAGACCTTGGGATCAGGGTGGGATTGCTCATCTGGACAAAACTGAGCAAGAGCGCATCATTAAGAGCACAGAGGTGCCACGGCACCTCTGCTGCCGCAACCCCGAGTGGCTGTTCCGTGCCTACCAGGACACAAAGGTGAACATCCCTTCTCTCATCCACGTCATCAGGCAAACTGTGAAGTCTAAGCCCGGACCCAAGAGGCAGAAGTGGTCTGGTAGCCTCTACCCTGGCAAAGTAAGGGATGCCAAGTGTCAAGCCTCTGTCCAGGGCACGAGTGAAGCTAAACTTGCCGTGTCCTGGCAGATCCCCTGGAACCTGAAGTATCTCAAGGTTAGAGAAGTGAAATATGAAGTGTGGATACAAGAGCAAGGGGAGAACACATACATGCCTTATATATTGTCCCATCAGAATCACACCTTCTCAGAAAACATTAAGCCCTTCACAATATACCTGGTGTGGATACGCTGCATCTTCAACAAAAATCTCCTGGGACCTTTTGCAGATGTGCTCTTGTGTAGTACATAACCTGTTGCGCTACCTATACAGCTCTGCCCTGCTGTCCACTCCATCTGTGGTTTAAAACTTCTTGTCTTGTAGTTTGTAGAGGGCTGAAGACGACTAAACTGTACCAGTGCCTGAGTGTCCATTTTATTGCACTCCATGTGTGTTCTTCAAATGGTATTTATTTCTAGTGAGTGTTTAAAAAAAAAAAAAATAAAATTGAAACCTCTATGTTCTTCAGAGAAACTTCCAGAGGTTAAATTACATGCTGAATGGAAGTGAATTGTGTGTACCTTGGTCGTGATTTAAATTCGTTTCTATTGTGTGGTGAGTATTTAAGCACAGCATTAAACTGCAGTTAATTCCATGGCTAAGTGGGCAATTCTCATCAGCTTTTTCACTGTAAGTTATTTTTTTCAATAATGCTGACTGTAACTTTGAGTTCAAGATTTGGTATGAGAGCCTTCATTAAACTGCTGTAAACCTCCTCGATATTTTTTTGCTTTTTATTCTCTGTCAAAATTGTTGTGATAAGTTTATCTATTACTGTGATAAAATGTGTATATCGGTAGCTTTTTATTTTTTGTATTTTGGCTGAAGAGAATGAGACTACAGTGTCAGCTTCATGTTTAAAATCAGATTTTACTGCACCCCAATAGCAAAAGGCTGGAATAGCAGATGGGAGATAGGAGGGATGGAGTGGATAAAGTAATTTACTGTGTTTTAAGATTTTTTCATTTTGTGAGTTATGTACAGGTCTGTGGGAAAGGAAGGGGGTGGTTTGGAGGAGGTGATGGGGGAGAGATTGCACTTATAGCAATCCGCTCAAGAAAATCCTTTTTTGGGGGGTTGATCAGAATAATCTGTTGATAATAGCTGCTAACAGGTACATGCTTTGCTAAGTAATAGGCAGGTAGTCACAAAGGGAAGCTTTCTGGGCACAGGTTTTCCTGGATGTTGGTGGGAGGAAGCAGAGTCAGGCAGAGGACAGGTAGGTGGGTGCCATGGCATTAGGATGGACAGAGTGCATGGCAGGGGTCGGGCTGGTGACAGTCGCACCTCTGTTGCTCCAGTGAGGGGAGTAGTTTATTCTAGACTTACACTCATTTTCCCTGAGATCAGAATCTGGCTTCATTGCAGGGGTAACATGCTGACTACTTAATCCTGACCCTGCACAGTTCTCCTTTAGGTGGAGACTCTAAATGACGCTGTCTCTGAAAAAAAGGCTCTGTCTGAAAAGTACAGCTCTTGGGGAAGAGAAGAAAAAAGGAGCAGGAGTGTGAGATGTTTCCCTGGTAGATGTTAGCATCCTCCATAGTTTATAACCAGCGTTAAAGCAACAGGAAAAGTGCTTTCTCCTCCTCTCCCTCCCCAGTCCCCACTGTCCTCCTGAGGTCTGGCTGGATCTTTGAACAGTAGGATAAATAGCTTGCTTTCTGAGTGACGGGCTGATAGATGAGCATCTCAAGGCAGGACTATAATATGAATTCTAGAGAGAGGGGGAGAAAAACGTTGCTATACAAATCAGACAAGAAACAGGAGGGTTGAAAAATGAGTGAAACACCACGGTACAACATTGGACCTTCGGGCAAGTGCTGCTTCTGTATTTTCATTATGTCTCGCTTTGTTTTCAAACATATTTATGGTTTAAAGGGGAGAAAAAAACAGAACAACAATTCCAAAGTCTGTATTTGCTTTGCCATTGTAGCCTTGCCAACTAATTTTTTCCTTGATATTTTAAAGGGATGTGTGAATACTTCTGCTGTTGTTTTCTTAGGACAAAATGGGCTTCTTGCTGAAGCGAGTATCTGAGCTGTGCCCCAAAATCTCCACGTGGCTACACACTACGTGCCACGTACGTCAGAGCCGAGGTGAGAAAAATTTCACAAACAGGTGACAGACATGAGAGCAGGCTGTTCAGGGAAGGCACCAGGACCGGTAGCTCCCCAGGACCTCACTGGCTGATTAGCTCCCACTGACGGAAGGGTTTTGGAGCAATCTTGCATCGCCACATTCATTCAAGTTTAAGGTAGCCTTGTGGCGAGTGGCCATCCTCCTGCTGGCTGTTGCAAGGTTGGTAATGTTGGCACCCTATGAAGTCTGTATTGAGTGAGCCTTCAGAAGGCTGCAATTTAGTCAGCGTTTGTTTTGCATCAGTTCTCAGAAGTAATTTTCTGTGGGTGTGTCAGCTGCCCATGTTCTCCTAACCACCCTTCGTCCTGGGTGGGGTATCGGTCTGCGTATTGCTTTCCTGCCTGCCTTTCTCAGTGCTTTTTGTAGCAGTCCTTTGCCTGTAATTTGTAGACCATGCCATTTCACTTAAAATTAGTTTCATATGATTGCAGATTTTCTAACATTTGCAGATTGGTTACAGCACATTAACTATTTTCTTCTCATATGCTAATGATTCTAACAAACAAAATTGGCTACAGAGCAACGAAGTGCCGTATTTGTGGGTTTCCATGCTCTTAACTATAGCATGAAATGGTCTCTTGCATTCAGAGACTCCCTTTTTCCAGAAGATAATCAAATGTGCTTTCCAAAAATGTGCATTTGGGTTCTGTCTTCCTCATCAGTGCTATGAGTACTTTACGAGGTGGAAACAAAATTAAAGGATTTCTTCTTTTCAAATTCTGAGATAGCTGAACACTAAAGTTGTGGTGATGTGGCCATTTGCCTCCAACACCTGCCCGATATAAAATGTCTATACTCAAGCCTTACTGCTATACCCAAATTCCTCCTCTGCTAGAGCATGCAGCACTGAGAGTACATGGCCCAGCCTGTAGTTGTCCTAAACTGGGCACAGTAATGTTATGCAGATTTATACTACCTCAAGAACTGTGCTGGAGTGCTGACATCTTCCTGTAGTGAATTTTCTTTCCCTTTAATAACTTTGCCATCCGAGCTCTGCAGGCCCATTGCATTTTCTGCCCCTGATCCTTGCCTGTCCCACGGGCTGTTTGTTTCCCTTGCTTCACATGAATGTCCTCTCACACAGCCTCCAGCCTTCACGTTTCAGGAAAGCCTGGCAGGACTTTTCTCTGTCAGTGCCGTTTCTTAACTGATCAGAAGGAACGCTTGCCTGGCATTGCTTAAAAGTTTAATCCTGTAACGAATGCAGGTTCACCATGCGCAGGGGCTGGGGCTGCATCTCTCACATGCACAGGAAGGCAGAGCTGGAGCTGGGTTACTGTATTTCCAAACCAGCTTGATCCTCAGGCGAGCTTACGGGGCTCCTTTTGACAAGTTGTGTTGTGCAAGAGACTCTCACCTTCCACCATTGCATCATTTGTTTTTGCTCCCAGAGCAAATACATTAAGCTCTGTGGTGCTGTCTCGCCTCGCTGTCCTGGATGAAGAGAAATAGCTGGGATTAAATTCAAAACCCTCTGGGGGCAGTGCAGGGATGCTAATAGCAAGCTGGTCTCGAACTCATGGCTGCCAGGCTTGGCCATGCTTATGGAGATGGATCATCTAGGAGGATTTCCTCTGGCTGCAGTTTCATATCTCATTTTAATTAGCCAAAGTCCAAGGAGCAGTGCAAGGATGAAGAAGGACCAAATGGAGCATTTAGCAGCTTGCATGTGTGAGGTGTTGGAGCAGGAGCTGCAGGTTGTATGGTAGTACGGTTCCCTATGGGACAGGACTTCTCAAGTGTGATAGTGACTTTAATAGAGCCAAAGCAATTCACACTACTGTTGTTTTCCATTGCTTGTAGCCCTAACTCACCCTCAAAAAACGTATCCAAGAACAGAAACATTTCTGAAGAGGCTCAACTCCGATATGGCTTGGATATGTTTCTCGAGAAGTACATGCTGCCACTGGGGCTGTGGAGAGTTAAGACTGATGGATGGCACTTAAATGGACCACCCCTTGCTCAACATGGTGGAAGACCAGTTGCCCCAGAGGTGTAGTCTGGAAGAGCAGGGAGCAGGTTAGACTAGCACAAATTGAGGGCTGAAAAGTCACTAAGCCAGGCTGTTTCTAGAGAAGCCAGGACTAACAAGTGGTGGAGGGACTTGTTCTAAGCAGCCTGGCAGATGGCATTTGGCATGATCATCTGTGGGAGCTCACATCAGACAATTTCTAGAGCGCTTGTTTCCCATCTTCTCAGGAACCTAGCACACTGGGAAATAAATGAAATCCTATTGTTTCTTTTGTTTTAGATGTATCTTTTAATGGTGTTTTTGAGATAGCCTATGTCCTGCCAAGCGACTATCAGCATCCTCTGTATAGCTTTTAAACCCTTGTTCCAGGCAGCAATTGTCCTCTACCTGATGGAGAGTGGCTTAGAGGCGGGTGTCCTGAGCTTGCTCCCTCAGCTGGGTGCAGTGTGAAGACACCACTGAGCCATTGGCCAGGCAAGAAGCAGTGGGGGTGCTGGGTACCCTGTGAGCGATGTTCTTGTATGGCTGCAACCTGGCTCCTCCTGATCTCCCTCTGAACAGCCAGTGGGGTGCCTTGGTGGGACACTGGAGCAGGAAAGGGAGGTGGTGGCCACCAGCTGAGTCTCCTCTCACCAGCCAGAGATGCTCCAGCGTTTACACAGTGCACTTAGACCTTGACAAGCACTCAGAATCCTAAACCTCGTCCAGAAAAAAAAACACATGCCTACCATAAATTATTACTGGCTAGCTTTTGTTTAGCAAAATTATTGCACTTTTTTTTACTGTCCCTATGGATTTCTCTAGCTTTTGGCTTCTTCCTTCTCACGGGCTGCCTGTGGGTGGTGGGGGCAGGCAGTGATGTGCTAGCTGCAATCCAGACTGGTCACCTGGTGCAGGTTTTACACCCCCAGAAAGCGACTGGAGATATTTAATCAAAATGCTTAGGTTTGCAGAGTTCAAATTGAGATTTTTCCGTCTCCTTCCTCTCCCCTCCCCTGATTCTTTTGGACAGACCCTTTTCTTGAGGAATTAATAATTCTTAATGGCAATAATTTTGGAATTTCGAAGAGTGACTGTGGAGGGAAGGAAAATAAAAAGGAAAAACAAACCCTTTAAGACAGCTTAGGAAATACAGACCATTTCTTAGAATATTTTGGTGAGAAATAATGCAAAGTGCCTTTTTTGGCTTCACCTCAGTTTCTAACAACAAAATAAGTTACTCAAGGTAAACATATGACAGGAATATTTTTCAAAGCTGTCTACCGATTTTTTTATTTTTTATTTTTTTTTTCCTTCCATTTCAGGCCACCTTTTTCCTCCTGTTTCTAAGGCTCTGCACACCCACCGCTCCGGGATGTGTGGATGGCTTGTCCCGAGACACCAGTGCCTCACAGGACACAAATTAAATTAAGACACTTAAGAAATTATTTATTTTAGGACCCTGCACGCTGTTGGTGTAGATGGCTTGGAGGCAGAGCCACGTTCACTGCAAGGTGGGCTGGCAAGGGCTCTGACCTGAGCCTTTAACCTCTTTAGGGCAGAAGTTGGTCCATCTGCGTGGCAAGGAGGTTGTTGCTCTCCGGGATCCCTGGCTGAAAGGGAGTCTATAAGCACAACATCTTTTAATTTATATTAAACAAAAGGGTGACTTCAGCATCTTTATTGCTGTATCCCGTCTGCTGAGCTGTATAAATAGCAGAATTATTTCTACAATATTTTTGCTTCTGGTGTCTGTGCAGTGTAAGGCAGGGTAGCTTTAGTGGATAAAAGAGCACTTAATTTTTCCCTGCTGGACTTGGGGGTAGGCACACTCTTGGAATGACTTTCAGTGTGATGACTGACAGTCCATCTGTGCTGTGGGTGGTATGAGAAGCATCACCATCTGCGTGTGTGTGAGGCACATCACCGGCCTTATGTAAGAGAAGTCACCTCCCCCAGCATGTCCCCCCTGGGGGGCTTGAGCCAAACCCTCTGCTAGTGTGGGGCTGGCTGCCATGCAACAAGCCGGTGCGGATTTACGCTGACTGAGAGCCTGGCCCTCCTTTGTCACCCTCTCAAAATCATCCCTTCAGAACATGCTGATTACTAAATTAATTGTTGGCACATTCAAACAGATAAACCAAATAGCCTCCTGTTTGCCCAAAATAACTTGGCAGCAATCATCTCCTTTAAATGCTGCTTAGTGCCACCATTTGAAAATGTGTTGCCTTTAAAATTTAATTGAGTTTCCCTTTGTTCGGTGTTTATTCAAACAGCTCGCTCGAATCGCCTGATTTACCTTCTGGGTTAGCCATGTCCCTGTATGCATAATGTAGCATCTACAGACTTACCTACCCAGTTCAGCATCTCTCTTCTCTGTCCTAGAGACTCCCTGTTCTTTCGTTCTTCCTTACTTTGATGTTATTCTGGTTATTGCGGTCGCCCCCTTCAGCTCAGCAAGAGTGGGGCTAAGGCGGACAGAGGTGGGACAGCCTGTAGACACACCGTCACCAGCAGCAATGTCATTTTCTCACTGCGTGTGGCATTCCCGCGTTGTTTTCCTGTGGACATTTCTATCAGTGTGACATTTCCATGATGAGGTAGTTTCTCCTGCTTCTTCAGTCCACTGGCCTGCCAGGTCTCCATTTCCATCCATGAATGGGTACTGAGGCGGCAGCTGCTGAACGGACCCTGATGGATCTCTTGTTTTGGGGTGATTTCACCAATATTGAAAAAATCAGAGCTGAATACTGGCCTTTCCCTACCCTTCAGCCCAGGTGGCCACGTCTGCTTGTATTCGGGGACCATTTATAGCAGGAGTGTCCCCATGGACTCCTTAGAAGGTGGCAGTGCCTTCCCAGCAGATACAAGTCTCAGGCTTGGGCAAGTGTAAAGCTGTGCCCACTGCCTGGCAGCTCACCCAACCCGGCCACAGGGGACCTACCTGGGGGCAGAGAGGAGGAGCAGGGGCTGGTGGCTGCCCACCCCGCAGAGCCTTGTGTCTCCATCCCACCCAGGTGCAACCGGGTCTGAGCTGGCTGGAGGCATCTCTCCCTGCGTTTTGCTTTTCCTGACATAGCTACCGCCATATGGTCACGGCATGAAGCTGTGCAGGTTGGCTTGGACAGCCTCTTCACCTCCTTCACCTGCACCTTTTGGTGGGTGTTGCCCATTTCTCCTCATTCGAGAAAGCTTTAATACTTGATTTATTTACCGAGCTACATTGGACTCAATGATCTTAAAGGTCTCTTCCAACCTAGGTGATTTTATGATTCTACATCTAGGGTTAGGAAGTAGAGGCTCAGGCTGCTGTTTGAGCTGACTAGCAGGGCAAGGGGACTGGTGGCCATCTGACCAGTGCTTTCATGAAATGTGCCAGGGTTTTTATGGGATTATCACTGCAAGAAGCATGGAGGAGAGGGAGGTGGCATGTGGGGCACTGCTGTCTGGAGTGAGTTACTGGAGAGTCTCCTGTTTTTCAGGTGAGAGGCCAATGGAGGACTGTGAGTCCAAGCCAGTGGTTTTAGCTGGGGATCCCAAGATCTGCTGTTTGTACCAGCCCTTTTCCCATCCTGCTGCTCGGTTTCAAGGATTTATATCACCTTCTCCATTACTTTGTTCTTTTTACTCCCCATTGGGTAGAATCCATCTTCTGTTTCGCCATTGGAAGACACAAAATTTGAGCTGGACTTTGGGCAGTGGGGAACAGGGGCAAAAGCTCCATGGGAAAACACGGGCATACCTTCAGCTGTGGCCAGGGAGCTCCTGACAGTATCGCTTGTGCAGCCCGATGGAAGATGAGTGCAGCCCTCCATATTTCATAAACATATTTTAATTTCATACACATATTTTTATTTCATCTATTTTCTTCTGACAGAGAAAGGTGCTTTCCTCCACGCATGAATACGTTTCCATTTCAGAACCAGACAGTCGTGAAAAATCTCTTTCCTTCCTCCTTCTTCCTCCAAGTTCCTCCTCCAGGATTACGACGGTACTTCAGAGGAGCAATTTGAAATGTATTCCACTTGAGGGGAAGAATGGGATTCAGTTTGGGAATGTTTTCTGGGAGTAAGGGTTTGCAGGTGCTTTGGGTTCTTCTTCTTTTCCCACCTCCTGGTTGCTGAATTTTGTCCAGGAGGTGACTGCAGGACATTGTCTGGTTTATGGTGCTTCCCGGAAGATGCTGTCTCCTTGGAGAAGGGAGGACAAGGAGACATCACTGCTGCAGCTCCAAGGGACCAGACATGGCAGTTGCACATCCCAGCTGCTTCCAAGAGAAATGCTTTGTTTCTTTGACAATTTTTCCTCCCTCCCTCCCACCGTGAAAAAGCTCTATTGCGGAGGCAATCAGTTTTTAATTGAAAAATCTAAATTCCAGTGCTAGGTTCCCATTCAAAACAGGTTTTGAAACAATTTTCAACAATTCCTTAGGGGTTAGAGGGTGGTTTCTGACTAAATAGTGTTTTACGTAGACTATTTTCCTTTTCCCAGGCAAGAGGAAGGGCTGAGAAACCAGCGGGGCTGACCTGAGAATCCCTGCCTGCATTGCAGAATTTTTGGTGGAAATCTCAGAGCAGCCTTCCCCCCCCAAAAAGTGTGCTGCAAACCTTGGATGCATGCATGTGGACAGAAAGAAAACTACCAAAGAGCAGTTGGCTTCATTCTCTATATTATGTGTTCCCCTTCTCGGTGCCATCAGCTTTCACAGCAAGGACCTAATTTAAGCATGTTCCCATCCAAAAAGACAGAATTTCTCATGGCCCAGGCTGCGGAGATCTCTAGCCAGTGGATTACGGTTACTATAGCAGTGGTGTAGGCGTGGGTGGCAGGTATGTAATACCAGGCTATTGATGGACACAGCTGCCTATGTGGTTTTTCCCAAGGCAAGCACCACTGGTCTTACCCTGCTCCTGCTGAGCTTATCCTTATCTCATAAAAAGCAAGAGCAGAGCACGTCGGTGGCCAGCTTGCTGCGTCCTCACCGGTAGCTCAGATGAGGGCTGCCTAGGTAAGCACCACACACAAACAAGCCACCTAATTCTAGGCAAGGATTTTGGCTCTGTTTTCTCAGCTCTCTTTCAGAGCAGTAATATTTCAGCGGGGGGGGTGGGGGGGGGGGGGGGAAATTACTCACACAAAGCTGTAGTGCCACTCAGTTTCTGCTGCTCCAGGCCAGATAAACTGTTTACCTGGAAATGTTCTCTGCTTGGTTGAAATAGAAAGAACCCCTTAAAGCCAATCCCATATAATCTTTAGGAAAATATTACCACCATCAGGTGACTAACAGTTTCAGGAGCAAGCAAACATGCCTAAACCCAACCAGGTGCAGTCAGTGCATCCAACTGCAGCTCCGGGGAGCTTTTCCCCTTTTTTTCCCTGTTCTGGTTTGATAGCTTTTTTTATACCCTTTGCCTTCATGGAAACAACCACGTGGGCTGCAGAGGAATAAACAAAAATCAGGCCCTTGAATGCAATTGCTTACCGGGAAAAAGACCAAAGCAGAGAGCCATGAAATACGTGTACGGAGCTGCAGGCACAGCCAGGTTTGCTGGGGCTGTGCAACAGGGGGGCTCCCGCTGCCTGGGCTGCCCTGGGAGCCCACTTATCTTTACACAGATTTACAGCAGAGGGGGGAATCTGTAACTGGCTATAAAAGGGACCCATTTATTGCTTAACTCTGAAGCTCCCTGACTCACAGGGAAGCCCATCCATTGCCACAGAATCAAACCAGCCCCAAAACATGGTTTTTTTAGCCTGACCTTTTACGATTTTGCAAAGAAACACTCTGAAAATGTGAACTATCTGTAAATGCAAGCTAGCCGTAAATTGGCAGCTTGAAGCAGAAGCAATAAGAAGCATAAAACCAGTGCCATTTATTTTAATGGGTTTTGTCCATTTCCATTTAAAGAGTGTACATAACCATGCTGGGACCTCTAGTGGGAGCGCGCACTTGATGTGCATCTGCTGCTACCCCAGCCCAGCTCTCCAGCTACCAAGAGCTCCAGGTATTTTGGACCTCGATGTACAGCATTGCCCTTAACGTCCTGCCTGCTGAAAGCCACAGTCTTACAGCACGCCAAGCGACGAGGCTCCAGGCTGCTTCACTGAGCTTGATTTAGTGGCTCAAGAGCGAGCTGCCCGCCGTTCACTTGGAGGTGCGGCTCAGGGTTATTAATTTCCCAATTTAGCTAAGAAGGCAGCTCAAACCCTGCCAGGCTGGGAGGCCAAGTGTAATGGCAGGGCTTCAAAGGAAAATGCTGCTGCTGGTGGGGTTGCTGTTTTCCCCCTTATCTAAGCTGCCTCCGTGTTGATGCCAGGGCGATGCTCCAGTGCCGTGGTCAGCATGTGGTGCTGGTTTTCATCTGGCATCCCCCATCAAGCCCCCTGGGCTGCCTCGTCCTGGAGCCGTAAGCTGTTTTCTCCTCGGTTAACTCGACGCGACAGTTCCAGCTGGTCCCAAGCCATCATAATTAACGCTGTGTTTTTCCCATTTCTCTACAGCTTTCAGACTTGTGCCCAGGCTCCTGCTAGCTCTCATCTACCACCCCCCCCCCCCCCCCCGCCCAGTGTCAGTGGAGCAGCAAGCAAGGGGAAGGACCAAGGGGGCTGCCAGGAGATAGAGGGAAAAAAGGAGAGTCACCCTGGGGTAGAGGCTCTGAGAGAGATGCCCTTGGAGATCTCCAGGAGGCTGGTCCCCAGGTTTCAGATGCCCAAGCAGCCAGGGAGAGCAGCACGCTCCACCCGTTGCTGGAAAACATGATGCTTTGGGACTGGGCTTCTGCCAAGCAGCTTCTCTGTGGTCTGCTCCTCTGTTTCCTCCTTCTTTGACCAAACCAAGCAAGCTGGCTGTTGGCCTGAGCAAAGGAGAATCAAGAAACCATGAATTTGCAGTGGTGCGTGGTCAGACAACGTGCACACTCTCCTTTCCACCGTGCAAAATGGCACACGTACCCTGGCTGAGCACAGTATGTAACACCCTTCCACCACCCCTCTGAGCCCACTTTGAGACCACCTGGGACTGTGGGTCCTGGGCTAACCGCTTTGTGCAGCCCGGCTGCACACCAGGAGCCCACCACGGTGCAAGGCCAAGCTTTGCCAGGCCACACTGGGACCAGTGCATCACCTCCCACCTCAAAAGTGGGATTCAAGTTTGCTTGTAGTACTAGAAGTCTCCCTGCATTTGGTGGCGGCTTTCCTGTCCTCTCCCATGGGTTGTTGGTCAAGTTGAAAGGCTGTGGAGCACTGCAAGCAATAAGCAGCATGTCCCACGGGTGTGCTGGCCTCGCTGCTCTCCATTTATCAGTCGTTTCCTCCTCAAGGTGTGAGTTTCAGGCTCTCTGTCCAGAAAGAGGACCTTTGCCACACGAGAGGGTTGCCTCAGAGGAGCCACACGTGTTCCCCTTTATTCTTCATCTTTCTTTCTTTCCGCCTGTCTTGAGAGACCCCATGATGAATAGCAATGGGCACCTGCCAAAGGGTTTCTTTTGTGGGGACTATAAAAGAAATTGTGGAGCAGTCACTGTATTTTTCCCCCGTATTGCTAAAATGTAGATAAAGTTTGTCCAAACCCATGCCACACCTGGAGATGAAAACTGCTCGATGACTTCTCTGCAGGAGATCAAAGACCTGATTTTAACTACCAGGTTTTAGGTGAAGCATTTTGATCTGCCTGATGGCAAAAGGGAAGGAGCAAGCTCTCCAAACCCTGGGTCTTCTCAGGCAAATTGGGAAAAAAGCAGTGGCATTCTCACGTTTGGGGTCTGGCATTTCTGCATCACATTCAATGCTTGGATTTAAGGATCGCTTTGGTATCATCTTCCTGGGATTTTATTGGGGTTGAAAGACAGAGCTTGTGAGTGTTTTATTAGCTGTTCCTTAACCTTTGAAGAGAACATCTATTGTTTATTACTTTAAGAGAAGTACAAAGGATATATTGAGTTCTTATTTAATAACTTCCCTCAGTGCTCCAGCACAGCGGCAGCTTAATCCCAGTGCAAGGTCCTCTCTGGAGCAGGAGAGGATCCCAAAACCACGGGAACATGTTCTGGAAAAAAACGTGCAAACCTCCGTCTCCCTGCGCAAAGGAGATGGGCAGGAGAAACCTGTGGTGGGGGGGCGGCAGAGGAGCTGCGGACGCAGGTGGAGGGGGGTTACCTTGCAGGGTCACCAGCAGCAGGGTGAAATATGATCATGTGGACTAATAGCTGACTGTAAGAAAACACCGTGTCGAGGTCTCTCCTCATGGATAATTCACAGGCAGAAATAAATTTTTTTGCTGGGAACAGCTTGCCTTGTTCTTTTTATCACATGTATCTTGTGTATGTCGCCACGTTAAAAGCAACATGAAGACTTAGTTGTCCGCATGTGCTCAGTACGGGCATCTCTATAAAATCCAAGAAAAATGAGCTGTGAAGAGCCAGAGAGCTTTTAAAAGAGGAATGCTTTACAGAGGGGAAAAAAATCAGCATTAAAAAGACATCCTGCAGATACTTCTTCTCTCAGGCTAGTTATGTTTTAAAATTTATTTGTTATGGGAGGTGTGAAGCTGGAGCCAAGCTATTAATCCAAACCAGAGGGAGAGTGTTCAGCTGAGAAATATTTTCCTACCTGCCAAACCTCCCTCAACACATGGAAGAGCTGTTTCCCCACTCGCGCGGCTGGTTGTAGCTGTACTTTGTGTCTTAAGAGACCTATGATTTTTTTTATTTCTCAGCAGGGTTTGATCTTTAAATTCTCTTCCTTTGCAGAGGAAGAAAAAAGGGAGAAATGACGGTGCTTGTGAGAACGGCCACGAGTGAAGGATCTCATGGAGGGGTGTAGGACAATGCCAGCCTGGGTGATAGCTGTCTGGGCTCTGGTGAGGTTGTGCTGATGTCCTCCTGGCCAGCTCCTTTGCTGTGGGATTGCTCTGGGCTTTCAGCTACAGCTGAAGATCAGAGTTCAGAAACAAAACCTCCCTCTCTTTGACTCCTCAGCGAACCCTGTGAAGTCCTTCTGGGATTGCTGTCCCTGCACCAAGAGAAGCATGAGGTTGCCCTGCCAGATAACCCGTGGTGTGGTGGTGGGACACCTGCACCTCTGAGAGGAGGCTGAGCTCTGGGACCTTTCTCACCTGTTGCGTAGTGCTGAGCACAGCATCTCGTTCCACCCGACAAGCTGCACCTGAGGTGAGTGACAGGATGTTGGATGGGTCCTAACACCAACGCTCCTGGGAAACACCCAGGGGCAGCACTCTGATGGCTCCAAAGTCCTCCAGACACCATATAGTCTCACCTGGAAATAGGTGTGACACCTCGGTCCTGGCATCCTCACAACTGAGGCTGGACTGAGCATCTGAGTTGGGGATAAGGATTTTGGGGGAAGAGCGGGGGTAAGGAAGACTAATAGGGCTTGAATGGAAAGTTTATTTTGCCCCAGGATTTTAATTTCTTTGATCCGCCTGGCAAAGCTGTAGCAGGCTGATTAGAAACCAGCTCAATAAATGGTTTAATCCGTGGTCTCCTCTGATCCTCTGAGAAAGGGGTGTCCCGCCTTCTGCGCCGCCTCCCCAGTCCTGCCTCCACTGCCCTCTCACCCTCCCACCCCACTACGGGCGCTGCACCTCCTGCTTCCCCCTTTACCCAAACTGGGGGGACTGAAACCCCGTACAGAAAGAAGCCTGAGCCACGTCCTCAGAATGGGGTTAGAAACGAGGTCTTAACTCCAGGCTTGCAAAACTGCTAGGAGCTAACAGTAATCATTTTTGACAGCTATCACAGAGAGTGTCCTGAGCTGAGATAAAGGTTTTTTTTCCTTATATCATCTCCACAACCACTAGCTGTACAACAGAGGTGGGGTTTTTTAACATTTAGGTTAAGTTAATCATTTTGAAAATAATTATTCATGACACATCCGTTGGTAAAGTTGCCTCGCCAGGGTGTTGGTGGAATAAATGATTGCATCTTTATGGAAAAAGAAGGGGAATATTTTCTTCTCCTGCCCAGCATCTGATTAAAATGCATCCCAGCGCAACGGAGAGCTTGCACTGTCAGGGCAGTCCACGAACCAGCAGGGGCTGGACTCTCCCCGTTAGCTGTACAGTGCGCAATCCCTCATTGGCATGTGTTTACAAACTTGCTTTGATGCCCTTAGCTCCAGAAGCTGCTCATCAGACACTGTGTACCGGTCTCGTGAACCCTGCCCAAACCTTCAGAGAGCTCCGTCACAAGCACCTCCATGGAGATGTCCTGCAGAACAGCCTCAGGGGGGNCTTCCATATAAGCCCTACTGCCTTTGTGCCCTCCACCCCATCTAGTCAATTAACATTTGGCCCAGCTGCAACCGCTGCTGCGCTGCAGAGGTGGGGGAAGAAGATGTCATACGAAGCTGACAATGGGTGCCCCCACCTGTGTGAACCAAGGGTGCGTGTCAGAAGATGCTAATGTGATGCACCTTCCTTCTCCTGTACCCTTTCAAAAGCTTAAAGTCTCATGTTGCCAGGTTAAAGGAAATAGTGGATTGGATCATTGTAACCATTAGATCATCCTCAGACTTTTTTCCTCCTGTCTCATGCATCGTTGTCTTCCTTGCTGGAGTTTGGGGTTTTCGTGAGCTGACAGGACTTGCCTCATCCCGCTTTATGACTGAGCTAACCACTCTCTTGTGGTTTGACGATACTCAGTCCGGAAAGCTGCATTTCTTGCAGGTAAGGTGGCAGAGGTGAGTGAGCTGCGGGCTGGCTGTGGGAAGCCAGCCTGCCTGGCAAATCCCTGGGGCGAGGTCGGAGGAGAAGGAGCAGAGGTTTGTCTCAAAGCTTCCAGCAGTTAACGCTGGGCTGTATCAGCTCTGCCCCCATGGGTATCTCTGTGGGGGTCAAAACTTGGCCATGATGACTGATAAATAACCACGTTTTTAAATAATGTTTATAAAGAATAAATAAACAACCACCCTAAGCTCTTTTTTGATAAATAAGTCCATAGTCACTGTGGATAAGAGAGCTGTATCTCCCCATGGGCAGGCTGTGATGAGCCTTGTCATTTGTGCTCGGGGGGGTACTGCCTTTTTAATAAACCGATATGATTTAATGGTATTTTTTTCATACAGGGAAGAAGAAGAAAACAAATTATTGATTCTTTACTCACAAAGAGGCAGCTTTCCAGCCTCCCTGTAATACCAGCAATGATTTTTCAATATATAATGACTAAAAAAAAGGGATAAGGACAATTCACTGTACTTTTGAGCATCCTTGGCAGCCCATTTTATTATTACAGGAATACGCCATTTGCCTTATAGAATTGTATAAGGGCTGCACGACATCAGACAAAGTCTGACCTTGTGCTATTTCTCTCCCTGGCTCTCTCCTCCACTGCCCACTGTAACCCAGCACAGCATCCAGCAGCTCTCGAAACAAATGCATTATCTGCTGAGCGAGCCCATAGCTGGTGTGAATCAGCCCACTGGCAGTGCCGGAGGAGACGGCAACACCGACACCAGCATCTCTGCGATCTGTTGCTTTGGATTTTATGGAGCAAAACCAGATCTCAGAGGTGCTTCTCTTTGTCCTGGCTTGAAGGTGTCCTTCGTCATGGGAGTCCCCCTGCCTGTACTGGATGCAGACGTGCTGCGGTGCGAGCGTGGTGGGGAGGAAGGTCAACCGGGAGGTGAAAACCAGATCTGCACTTACCTGATTAACATAGGCATGGCCTAAGCCACTTTTCACCATCAGCCAGGAAAGCTATGAGAGGGGGAGAAACTGAATTTTAGCCTCTTCAGCAGGAAGCTGGAGCCCTAATCACTAACCCATCTCAGAAATGTAAGTTTTGCAGAGTAACTCCTGCAGACCTGGTTTGCCACACGCAGCAGGAGACAGCCCTCTCCCCGAGACGATTAAAATCTGATTTACAAGGCATGCTGGACAGATGGCATCTGTTTTTTGCAGTCAGTGGTCCCTATGGAATAAAACAGGTGAATTTCAAGGCCGTAGCTCTGCAAAGACAGAGAAATTAGTTTATTGCCCACATCCCTGCAGGTGCCTGTCTTGACACCTCCAGTCCCACCACGCCAGAGCTTGAATCTGCCAGCCCAGCAGGTACCTGCTTTCCCCCCCTTTTCTCTGCGTGCTCGACATCCAAATGTTCTCTATTATTTCCCAGCCCTTCCGCTGCCCCACATCCCCTTGCCAACGTGGCGCTGTGCTCCGAGGGCAGCAAAAGGGGTGGGAGAAGGCAGTTAAAACAGAAAGTGCCTGGCTGCTTTGCAGACCGTGCAAGGGGCAGCTCCAGCATGCAGGGGCAGGGAAATGATAATGCTGCAGGCATGAAAAAGGTAGTCTCTACTGAGAGCAATCGAAACGTCTCGAGAACCCAAGATAGTTTTTTTAAAGGGCAAAAGCATCAGTGGATGGGAGAGGCAGGGAAGGACCGAGCAGCCTCTCGCTCTGCACAGCCCGGGGCAGGCTGGAGTGGAGCCCTGGAGAGCAAAGCCAAGCTGACTTCATGGAAGCACGCATGTTTTGGGGGCTTTGCGCATTTTCTTGCACCTTTTGAACTGTGATCAGTCTTGAAAAGTCCCTGCCCAGCCGAAGCAGAGACAGCTCCCACATGTGTTGTTTGTTTCCCATTTCTAGAAGAGGAGGAGAAACTGGGGTCTGGAGCACAAGTCTTATGAGGAGTGGCTGAGGGAACTGCAGTGGTTTAGCCCGCAGAAAAGAAGGCTGAGGGCAGACCTTATCACTCTCTACAACTACCTGAAAGGAGGTTGTAGAGAGGTGGGGATTGGTCTCTTCTCCCAAGTAACAAGAGATAAGACAAGAGGAAAAGGCCTCAAGTTGCATCAGGGGAGGTTTAGGATAGATATTAGGAAAAATTTCTTCACAGAAAGGGTTATCAAACATTGGAACAGGCTGCATAGGGATGTGGTTGAATGACCATCCCTAGGATATTTAAAAGATGGGTAGACGTGGTGCTGAGGGACATGGTTTAGTGGTGGTTTTGGCAGTGTTACATTGATGGTTGGACTCGATGATCTTAAAGGTCCCTTCCAACCTAGGTGATTCTATGATTCTACGAAATAAAGGCAGGGAAGAGACTGCAGTGGATATTGTGTGCTGGCACAGCGCTCCCCGAATATCAGCCAGCTCTTCCCAGCTGCCTCCAAACCTCCCTGGCACATTCAAAATGCTCTCTTGCTCTGCGCTACAGCAGCAAGGAATTAAAAAAGAACCCTCGCACAGGGACAGGGTGGGAGCCTGGGGTTTGCCTGGTGATGGAGGGGGTGGATCTCATTGCTGCAGGGACCACAGCACAGGGCTTCGACTCAGGTTTCTTGTCTTGTGCTAAAAATACCAGCTTTCGCCAGGGAAGTTTGAGTCTCTGAGGACACCTCAAGATCACAAATTATAAGCTCAGACGTGTTACCCTAATACTTTCTTCTTACGCATCTGCTCACACAGGCTGCCCGCTCTCCTGCTCTGTTCTTTCACTTTCCTTCTTTTCTTTCTTTTTCCAAGTCCCTTCAAAGGAAGATTAAGCAGCAGGACTTTCTGATGTCCTAATCCTGCCTTTGTGGAGGCAGAAAGCAGGACAAATGTCACCTCACCGCTGCTATCAAAAGGCTTATTTGAGCGCAGTCAAAGTACATGGCTCCCCCAGGTGGTACCGGCATCTCCACGGAGCCTACAGGGGACTGTGGTGATGTGGGGCTCGTGGCACTGTGTGCCCCAAACCGCCCTTGTGAAACAGCGCTGACCCTGGCATCACCTGGGGGGGGGAGGGGGTAGCTCAGTGGGCAGGATGGACCTCATCTCCCCTGTGGGTTACTTCCTCTCCCTCTAAAATCCTGGGCAAGACCACACCAGCTGATTCGGTCCCTCCACAGATATCGCCTGCCTCAGCCTAAATTTCTGGCGGAGTTGAGGCCAATGAGGTAGGCTGCATTTCTCCATTGATATTCTCTCTCAATCACCCGGAGCCTGTCTCTCTGAAGTCTTAAATGCTGTTTGCTCAGGAACATCCATGTTTGATTATATTTGGCCACAAATAACAACAGAGATGTGGAATGGCAGCCAAAGGGTTTCCTAAAGCTGCCTCCTAAACCTTGGGACGGCAGTAAAGTGGCTGGGCAGGTAAGCTGGTCCTGTGCCACCAAGGCATCCCACCCCGACGTGCTCCAAAGTCCCCTCTCAGCTCAGTGCTGGAGCTCAGTTGTGCTGTACATCAATGGTTTTCCGGCTGTTTCCAGCATGGGAGAGGTGAGATGCCTACGCGAGATGCCAAGAATCACTTGCCAGCACTTTTACATAGGCGAAGCCACCCTAGTTGTTGAGCATCAGCCCTTCCACTTCATCCTCACTTCAGCTAGCAGCTCAGCTCTGAAACCAGCCCTTCGGTGGGAAGCGCAGGCAGGAGGCTGGTGTTGAAATCAATCCTGAACACTCTCCAGCTCAGGGCTTGCAGCGCCCAGCGGCCCGACAGGGGCAGCAAGCACTGGCTTCTCTTCTGCTGTTTGCTCTGCAAATAAAGAACTATCTGGATTTCATTTGGTGGGTGTGCTTTTGCTCAGCCCTACCACAGAAACTGCTTTTTCTTAATGCTGAGGGCTAGCTAGGAGGGGCTGAAGGCACACCAGGAGTCCTCGTCGCGGGGTGACCCCACCATATACTTCCTCTGTGTAGGGGGAAAAAAACAAGTTTGCAAACTTGTGTCTGCAGGGAAGGTCCTTTATCGGGCTGCCACAGTGGGGTGGAGATGGAGAGGGCTGCTCACACTTCGCAATGAGCTGCAGCACCCTGCAAAGCCTCCCATCTGTCCATGGCAGCGCATAGCTCGCCTGTGCCAACATGGGCGGCCTTGCCAGTAGAAGAGAGCAGACTTCTGTGGCTCCTCTCCACATATGCTATGGGCACATGTCTGCATGCTTGACATTTTTGAGATGAGTTAGGGTTACTAAAGGTTCTGGAGACCTTCATGTCTTTTATCTGAGGTGAGGACGAAGCAGTGCAAGCTACCCCATCTTAATTCTCCAGCTGGACCCCAACCATTTGGGGGACCCAACACCAACCTCTCACCCCTCTTGCCCTACAAAAGATGGCAAAGATGCAGGGATGAGGACAGAGCTGGGGGAAGGGATGGAGAAGGGAAGAGCACTTGGGGTGTGCAAACCCATTGTAAGCTGGGCAGGGACCTGGCAGCAGCAGGCAGAGGTCACCAGCCAGGTGTGACAACCAGCTTCTGAGTGGCTCCTCGGCAAGTTGTTCTGGTCTTCAGCGGAGCAGAGAGGGAAGAGAGACTCCTGATCTCTGTACCCTTAGCTTTCAAATTCACCTCCAATGGCCAGGATGAACTCTTTCTGTACCCGTTACTCTGTGTCTTTGCATGCAGTGCCAGGTTTCACACTCAAAAGATAAAGTGAGAAGTATCTGACCTAACCTGACCATTCTGTGCATACATTTTGTGCCATCTCTGCCCCTCACCCCAAGTCAAGGAAAACTGAGCTGAATCACCTTAAACTGAATAAAATTACCTACTCCCAGACTATTTATTGCGGCAAGGAGCAGAACTAGCAGACCCTGGTGAACTGAACAAAAACTATTAAAGATTTGTCCCAATTGTGGCAAATCTCAGCATCTTGGTATCCTATCAGCACCCAAATGCAGTTCCTAGAAGCCAGATCTGCTGTTCAGCTTAATACATCCATCCCTTTTTCAGATTTAACTCAGAGGAGCTAAGAACTTGTTTCAGGAAAGGTCAAGACAATAAACCCCAGGTTGTTTATGTACACAAACAGCCCTGGGATGTACCGTGCTTTTCTTACTCCGTCTTTTCTGATGCAGCCAGAACAGGCAATTAAAATCGAACACCTGCAAAAATATTTGCAGCGAAGCCTGTGCCACCGTACCCACTAGCCTCATCCTGCAATAAAAACTCCATCCCTGTTTGGGTATGGCCAAAAATTAAAACCAGTGTAGCAAAACTTACCCAAAAATCATGACTGGAAGAGGTGGTGCCATGCCTGCTCAAGCAGAGAGCTTGGCCAGCAGCGCTGTTGAGTGATGCTCACCCCCCCTTCCAAGGAAATACCCCCTGTGTGGGCACGTCCTGTCCCATTTCCATGCAGAGCTGGGACTCACATTTTCCTTGGGCTCTTCTCTATACATAGAATCAGAGAATCATAGAATCGTCTAGGTTGGAAGGGACCTTTAAGATCATCGAGTCCAACCATCAATGTAACACTGCCAAAATCACCACTAAGCCATGTCCCTCAGCACCACGTCTACCCATCTTTTAAATATCCTAGGGATGGCAATTTCACCACTTCCCTGGGCAGTCTGTTCCAATGTTTGATAACTTTCTGTGAAGAAATTTTTCCTAATATCCATCCTAAACCTCCCCTGATGCAACTTGAGGCCATTTCGTCTTGTCCTACTGCTTGTTACTTGGGAGAAGAGACCAATCCCCACCTCTCTACAACCTCCTTTCAGGTAGCTGTAGAGAGTGATAAGGTCTGCCCTCAGCCTTCTTTTCTCCAGGCTAAACAACCCCAGTTCCCTCAGCCACTCCTCATAGGACTTGTGCTCTAGACCCTTCACCAGCTTCATGGTTTGAAATTCCCCATATTCATCTGGCTGGACTGGGGGGAACTGAACCATCCCTTGAGACTTTCTCTCCGCTTTCCCAAGGCTGAGTATCTAGTGGGAAAAATCTTCAGCACTTTTGGGCACATTCTGAAGGTATCACCGCACACTGCCACCTCCAGCCAGCCTGGGAAAGGTCAGGCAGCCCATCTGCTGACTTAACACCCCTGTGGACCGAAATATTAGTCCCTGGTACCGGTCAAGAAAACTCATGGGTTTAAAGAAAAGAACTGACATCTCTACCCTTCTTCCTCCTTGCCTCTCCTGCTGTATGCTCGAGGCAGGGACGCCAGGGGTGCCATGAGCCCCTCTTCTGCCTGGCCATGCACAGGCATCACAAATCACAGTCGCCCATCCCAAAAGCAGGTGAAATGGTGAGTTCAATTGCCTAAACTGCAACCTGGCCAGGGGAAAAACTCATGTGGCATCCAAAACCGAGCAGCAGACGGAAGCTGAAGGCACACACCCTGCCTGTCAGCTCCATGCATGGGGGCACGAGCAGCACCCTGCCCACGGGCTGGCAGCAGCGGGTCCCCAGATGGGGAGTCCCCAATGTGCCAGACCCGAGAAACCTCTTTGCACCTGCATTATGTCTTGGATTGGTGATGCTGGGTATGGCCCAGGGGAATAAAATTTGATTCAGCTTAGAAGAGAACAAGTGACGCTGATCCTTCAGTCAGGAGCGAAACAAAAAAGAAGAAAATCCCTAAGGACCACATGGATGCAGTCTGGGGAGGGAAAACCCTCCTGTTTGGGAGAGGATGCTCGTCTCTTTGGCTTGCCTTGTTTACAAACCAGTACATTTCAAAGCCCCAAAGCACAGCATTGCTTTATCTGCTGGTTGGCAGCACACAGCTCTAAGAACTGTATCATTTTAAAATTCATCCTGGGGACAACCACAGGGTCTATTTGAAAAGTCCTGAAGTTTAGGAGTTCTTGGGAACAGAAATAATCCTACCAAAACAGCAGGTATCCAAAATAGCTCTAGGGCACGAATTCTTAGAAACTTGACCTTCACACCTTTTCAATCCAGAGAGAGCCATCAAGATGCCCCTTGCAGACAGCTGAGACGTGGGCCAGCATAGCCCTGCAACGGCTGATCGACCGGAGAAAAACAAATGCCTGGGTGACCCCAGAGAGAAAGGCTTGTCCACACCCAGATGTGGTCCACCTTGTCAAAGCCTCAGTTTTACCTCCATCACTTCATTAATGGTGCCTGGTTTTGGGTATTGTCCTTACACTTCATTTGCAAGCCTGGAGGGACTAAACCCCCCCTCTGTGCTGCAGGAAGAACAGGCACGTAAGTATGAGTAGGCATGACGGCAAAGTCAAGTTTAGGAGACCTTGACCTCCAGAGCTATTTTGGATAGTATTTGGATATATTTGGAAGCCTGCTATTCTGGTAGAATCATCAGCGCTCCTGAGAACTCCTAAATTTCAGGACTTTTGGACTGGTCCCCATAGTTGTCACTGGGATGGGGTTTTAAATGGTAAGAGCCATTCCTACATCTCTGCACAGTTGATACAGTGCATTTTAAACACCGTGCAGGGAGGAAAGGTGGCTTTCTCCTGCGGCTGCCAAGCACCTGGGACCACACTTGGGCAGGCAGAGCCCCATCTATTGCTGCATGTTGCCCTCCAAGTAGCCATCCTGCTCCATCCTGCTTCCCAACACTGCTGGCCTGGAGCAGCGCACTGCAGCAACTCCTGCAAATCTGGATTTTAATTGGAAATAGACGGTTAACAGAGGGGAAAAGGTGGTGATGGTGGGATATAAAGGGCAGCTGGGCGGATTAGGCTGCAAGGGAATTAGGGAATTACTAGTGCTCCAGCAGCTTGAAATTTGCCGATGCGGAAATGAAACTTTTAAGATGCTGTTGGCAAGCATGGGGAAAAGACAGCCTGTCGAGCCAATGCCACCTGCTGGAGACCGCACTCGGAGTCTGAGATTCACGGCACCAGTTAAATCAGTGTTTCTTAGTCATCCTTGCACCCCAAATCCTTCTTCTGCAGCTTGAAAACCTGAGCCCATGCCAGAGGGAGGCAGAGACCTCGGAAGCCCACAGGCGCAGCCCCTCTGCCGTCGCAGGGAAGGTTTCCTTTCCCCCAGGTTCCCGGTCTTTTTTCCCCCATTTGCCTTATCTGACAGCTAATTATCATTCCAGAGGTAATTGCTGGAGGAACCATATGGGATCCATTAACCGCTAATGCTGGGGAATTTTTCCAAAAAATCGAAAGACCGGAGAAGTCCTATATATTATTGTTGTTGTTATTGATATTATTATCACTGCTGTAATAGCAGCCAAAATCGCCAAATTAGGTTGTGGAAACCATTAGTGCTGCGCAGACACGAAGACAACCTTATATTTCCTGAAGCCGTTAGAGTCTAAGAGGTTTTTAATTGGGAGGAAATAATATGTTCACAAGCTCTAATGAGAGAGTTACAGAATAAACCCAGACCTAAGGGAGGGAAGGAGGAAGGAGGTGAAGCCTCAGTGCAGAGACCCCGCATGAAGGGACGATTTGGGGAGCAGCCGCTGCCAGGGCAGCAGATCTGGGGGGGGCTCGGTGCTTCTGCATGCGTGTACATGTCAGTTATCTAATAAGCCATTTCTTAAGCTCCAGTGATACTGCTACTTATATCATAAATTCAATGATCTTCCCTTTACTGGTCATTAATCTGCTTAGTTTCCTGACAATTTTATACTCTTTTGATAAACTGTTTGTCTAACCGCTCGGAAGAAACGACGTCAAAAGCTGTACCTTAGGCGTTCGCCCAACTAATGAAGAAAATCCATCACAAGGAGAGTTTATCTATTGCTTTGCTGGATGTAAATAAAACATCAGGCTAATTTACTTCCATTAATCTTAAAGGCCATTGCTACAATGATAGTCCTATGTCAGAATGGACTTTTTTTTCCTTTCCCACGTAAATATTTAAGCGAGTACTGAAAGCATAAATAAATTGCTTTCTAAAAGCCAGATTATTTTTACATCCAGTGATTTAACAATAAATTTGGATTTACTTGCTGGCTCTTAGCTTTCAGGCGGCAGCCAGCCCACGCTTCCCCTGCGTGCACAGGGATGCTTGGGTGAGTTTTACCAAGCTTCTTGTGGCGTCTCCGAGTGTCAACTCTGAGTGCGACCCCACTGGTGTCACCCCCGGGCAGTGGATGTCTTCAGTGAGTGTTCGGGCTACTCTGCGAGATCTGTATGGGGCTGCTGCAAAGGCTATTTGGTGTCCCGTGGCCCTTAAATGCAGTAAAATGGCATTTTTTAATGGAGGGTGCAGCCCACAAAGCACTGGAACAGGCTACTGGGGAGCGTTCGGGGGTCACCAGCTTTGGAGAGGCTACAAACAGGCTGAACAGAAGTCGTGTGCTTGAGGGGGGGGCGTCTGGGTGGGTGTCTGTGTGCATGGGGGGAATGCGTATGCATGGGCATGCGTGCGTGCACGAGGGATTTGCACGCATGTGTGTGCCTGCATGTGCATGCACACGCGCATGTCTGTGTGCGTCTGTGGGTGCATGCTTGCACGACGGTAGGTGGGTGGGTGCACGCGTGCAGGTATGTGAGGTGGCATCCATGCATTCGCACGTGTGCATGTGTTCAGTTGGTTGGAGCCGATTTGGCACCTGCCTTCCTTCCCCCAGCCCTGTTTTCTGCCGGCTGAAGGGGGATGCGTGGCCAGAGGTCTGTTAAACGTGGATGATGCCACTTCGGTCTCTGTGGGAAGAAACAGTTTCCTCCATGTGAGGCCCGGTAAAGGTGAGTGCCCATGCTCCCAAACATTGTCCCCCTGTGCGCTGGCAGCCAGCAGCACATTCCCACGGTGCCAAGGACGGGCACGAGGGTGCTGCAGGTGTGCCCTCCTGCAAGGAGCCCTGGCGGGAGCACTGCCTGCCACCCTGGAGAAAACCTTACGGGCTTTTCTGGCAGCTCTTGCAGTGACAAAGGGAAGAACAAGGCGGAGGATGGCTGCGTTGGGCTTCTGCCCTGGGTGGTTTTGGGTGATGTGTGGAGCAAGCGGCGCCTCATGCCCATGCTGCTGGGCCCCTTGGACACTCGCACGCAGTCGACTTCTCTTTCCCAATGGTCTTGGCTCCTTGCTGCTGCTCTTCCCCATGCTGTCACCACTGATGCTAGCAAGAGCATCCTTGGTAGATGGGGGTTGCCCCCGCTGGGAGCCATCTGCACTTCAGCTCTTGCAAGCCCAGGGAAGGTGCCTTAACTTGTTTCTCCACTGCTTTTTCCTTTGTTTAGCTGCTGCTGCCTTCTTAAAGACAAAGCATTCCTACCCCAGCTCCACAGCCAGTTGTACCATGTCCTTCTTTTGTTACCCCACCCCAACAGGATCCATGAAATTTGGTTAAAATAGGTCACTCCTGAGATGAGATCTTGTTTGTCAGGCACAGCTCCAAGTGAATTTTTATAACTATGTTATAAACCCATAAAAATAAGTTTATCATAGGAAATATGACACGTTCGTAGCTGGAGCAAACCGAACCTGACACTACATGGTAAAGGCTGATACAGGCAGAGCAGTGCATGGGATTTCTCCGAATGGCTGTGACCACAGTTCGGAGCCTGTGCACTTTGCTGGCAACATAGACAAGCCCATGGAACAAATGACTAATTAGAGGAGACTAATGATCAGTCTCAGCAAGATCATGGCTTTTATTTCTCTCATTTATCCATACAAGGCTCCTTGTTAATTCAAAGACCAATTTTTATTCACATGCATAAATGTTTACAGATGTTCCCACACGTATTTAGCCAGCAAACTTACATGTTACAACTAAGGAAATGCAAAAAACCTTAGAACAATCCCCACTACCTTGTGCAATGTTAAGGTCAAGCAGATGCAACCGGAGGCAAGAGATGCAAGTAAGGGCAAGGCAAAAGCTGCTGTTCCAGCACAGCCAAGCCAACAGCTTTGACCACCACGCAGTGCCCCACCTCCCTCTCACTTCTTGCTGAGGACTTGGCTTGCATGGGATGAAAACCTCTCTTTTAATGAAATTTCTCATTGCAATGAGAAAAACAGGACTATGACTGATGCCACACATCCTAACTAATGCTCTTGTTACCATGTACCTTTCCACAGCATATTTTCTGGGTTTAATTATGTTACCTTTAGTTTCCTTTATTCATATAAGGCCGTGCCTGGGCATGGCTTTTCACAGGACGCAGGATCAATTATTTTGTTCTGCTCTGTGCTTACAGGCTAAGATCATGTCCTGATAACGAATCCCCATGAGTTGGGCTTTAGCGGGGCTTCCCTGACAGTCATCCATCCCACAGTGCAGCAAAGGGGGTGATAACTCATGGGGTGGAGAGAGTGGGTGGGGGAAAAGGCTTTCCCTGGCTAACTGGAGGGCAGGACTCCAGGAAGATGCTGCCAGCGCTCTGGATGCTGATGTGCCCATGACATTGAACGCCGATGCTTTCTGAGAGCACTTATGCTTGTTGATTCATGTCACCCAAGCCTTGCTTCATTTTCTCTTAAGCAAGAGGAAAAAGGAAAAAAAGTTAATTGCTTGTGCTTATCAGCAAGCGTGTTAAAGTATCCCCTTGCAGGCTCTAAAACTGACACACTGCTGAGAGGGATGGAGCAGGGAAGGCATCAATGCCCGCCATTTCTGCCTCTCCCACTGCACGGGTGACCATATTCTCCAAAGTTAGGACAATGGGACAGCAGCAGAGCGAGGGTGCCCACGCTGGTCTCACGGAGACTTTCCAAAGGCACAAGTGACATGGGGTGCCTCAGGCACAGAAGCTCCATGTGCAGCACTGCAGAAATGGAGGGTTTCTCCCTGAGGTCCCTTTATGAAGCCTTCTCCTGGTGGCAAACCATCAGCCCTCAGGCCAGCAACTGGCCGCTCCTGGCAAGTAAACACTGACTGCATGCCTCAACTGGGAAACACACTGCAGAGAGTGAGAGGCTCTGAGAGAGCCCATCCCTATATTTTTTGCCACCTGTTTATTTTGCTTGTGAATTATCTCTCAGCCCTGACATTTGAGGACCTGTCTGGCTTGGGATGCTGCTCTGCCCCATCACAGTGGGCTGCTGGGCAAGAGCATATGGAGGTGACAGGAGTGGGATGGGCTCTGCTGGAGGTGCCAGCACTCTCAGAAAGCATTTTGCACTCGATTGCCTTCTGCTGAAATAGCCTGGCGTTTTTGTTAGAAGGTATTTCTGCAAGTCTTGGAAAGAGTTTCACACAGCCGTGCCTAAGAGAGCAGGCAGGAGCACTTTTCACAAGCGACAGAGCTCAGAGTAGGTTTGAGTTTTAATCCCCTGACAGTGAAGGGAAAGAGCGAGCGAGAGGCTGAAACCTTCAGATCGCACATTCAAAATGCACCTTGGCAGCAGCCCAGGCACAGCGTGCCACACACGGGGATGGCACTGCGGGCTCCGTGGTGGCAGCTGCTGCCAGGTTCTACCTGTGGACCGGGGTCCCATCTGGCCCCGGCGTCAGGCGGTGGCCAGCACTCGCTCCCAGGCACGCATCACCTCCTCCACGGGGGGAAAGGCAGAGCTCAGCTCGGGCAACTTGTCCCTGCTTAATCCACTTAGAAAGCTCCCCTCTGCTTTCCCCCACACCGCTGCAACCTCTCTGCCTGTCATGTTTTAGAAACAGCAAAGGCGTCGTCAAAAAACCCAGTGATTTCCCCGGTCTTGAGCAGTGCCTCTTACCGCTTCTTTAACCCTTCCCAGGGTCCCTTGCAGACAGTTCAGCCTGTCCGAATCTCCACTTTTCAAAGTTGCTGCAGTGGGGGGTGGTGAAGGCACCCAAAAAATCTCATGGATGTGCCCCTCCTTTGAAAAATCCATGCTGAGACCATTACTTGATAACTGTTGTCTTTCTGAAAGAGTTGTGGGTTGTTTCAGGAGACGTCTCCTCCTCCTCGTTCCTACTCCCCATGATCCCATCTCCTTCTCCAGGGCATGCTACAAGGAGAGGAGGAGAACACCTTTTGGAGAGCCAAGCACCTGCACATAGTCTCACACTGCCCATGCTGAGGGCGTGAGGTACATCCATTGCCACTGGGATTTGCAAGGCCGGCGTGCCGTGCTGGCTGGAGGTCGGTTCAGTGAGGTGAGTCCTCAAACACCGTCAGGTTGTGCTCCTGGATGTACCTCAGCAGGACACGTGCCCGCCTGTCGATGGTCCGAAGCAGGGGTCTCAGGCCCTCAGCACCACCCTGGCTCTCCCAGAGGTCCCGGTCCATGCGCAATGACTCTAGCATCAGGCTCTGCAACCTGCCTGACCGCAGCGTGGCCACCGCCACCGCTGGGAAGCTGCAGCAGAGGAGCAGAAGAGAGAGGGAGGGAAGGGGTTACCCAGGGAAGGCTGAGCAGGGACGAGGGGAGCAGCAGGGTACCTGAGCAAAAGCCACCCCAGTGCTTCAAGAATAAATGCACATCCACCCAGAGGAACACAGGATGAGGAACCTCCTGTTTAAAACTGTTCCCACAGCAAGTGTGCAGGACAGCTCCATCAGAAACAGATCCAAACAGTGGTCTATAGTGTGTCAAAATACCTGACTGGCAACAATGCAAGAAATGATGAAATACCTGATAATTTGGGGGTGTGGGGTGTGTGTAGCTGCCAATTAGAGAGGGAAAAATAGGCTTTGGAGACTGCCATCAGCCACCCAGAGCAGGATGAAGAGCCAATTTCAGGGCAAGGGCACATGTGATGGGTTTGCAAGCCCACCCACCTGCCCCATCCTGGGTGGAAGGTGGCTCCCCTTGACAGGGGTGCCCAACCAGGGACACCAGGAGTGGCAGGAAGGTGTGCACATAGGGCTGCTGTCCGCCCCACGTGTGTAAACTCAGCCTTTGCCCAGGATGTGTCCCCTAGGACAGTGCACATCGCCCTTCCTACCTGTCTATGCCTTGCAGGAGCCTGAAGTTGAGCTTCTCCTCAGGGTGTTGTGGCCTGCCTGCGTTGTCGATGAACACCAGGTGGGAGGGTGAGCTCCTCCGGACCTGACAGCAGGATGGGAAGGAGAAGTTCGCTTACTATGGGGAGTCACCAGTTTGGAGGTTTAGGTTGTTTTTTTAATGCATTGAGAAATCCTGAGAGCATCTGTTGGCCAGCAGCTGCCAAAGCCCAGGTCCTTCCAGGCTGAGGAGCACCTCCCACCACAGATCCAGCATCACCATGGGACCTACATCCCCCTTGCTGCAACATCACCCCTGCAAGGGCCTCCCAGGCACCTTCATCTTAGCCCCGAAGCAGTACCTGGGCAGTGGGGGGACATACCAGGATGTGAACGAGGACCAGCTCCGCTGGGTTTCGGCACTTCTCGTGGAGCCTCTCCTCCACACAGGGCTCAGAGGGATCAGGTTGAAACCCACAGCAGTAGCGGTCCAGGCGGTCATGAACCTGTGAGAGACATTTGGGGACCTTAGCAGGGACAGGCACCCAGGGCAGGGTGGTCCAGTTGTGAACTTTTCTTGCTCAGAGGAAAAGAAAAAGGTTCTAAGCATCCTCAGTAGACATGAAATGGAAAAGCTACGTACACCAATGAGTGAGGGAGAGGCATGGAAACATTCAAAAGCTGAGCTGCCTTGCAAAACCCCCTTGGCTTGGAGAAGAGACTGACAAAGGTGATGGTGACAGGCTTTCTTGCTGAACCTGAGACACTTTCTGTGCCTGGTACTTCCACACTCTCTATTTGCACAGAGTGAACAGATCGTGCTTCTAGCTGAAACCAAGGGAAGAGGTACACAGCGATGAATGTAAGTAGAACAAACAAAAGCACCCAAGGAAACCTAGGTTTGGAAACCTAGGTTTTGAAACCTCAAAAAGAGATTATTTTTTTGCTTGGGCTGAGGCTTGGTGCACTGGATGATGGTTTCCTCTGGCTCCCAGCTCATATATGTCCTTTCATCCATCCCTACTGGCAACCTGAGCAGCTCTTAATGGAAAGAAGATGAATGGAAAAGGATTGGCAAGGGAAAAAGAAATCTGTGCATTTAATTTAGGCCATGGTGACTAGTTTTAACTGCATTTGTGTTTATTTGCAGGCACTGCTAAGGCTGCATGTTCTCAAGGTTGTCAAGCAGGGGGCTTGACAGCCCTTCCCACCTCAGATCCCTGCAGAAACCCCAGTGCTGCTTGGCAGTTCCAGTGTTTCACCCACACGCTCAGAGGGACAAGTGACTTTTAAAAGACATAAATCTCTGCCAGGTCTGGCTTCAGTAACCCTGCCTCAGTATTCGTGAAACTTCCTCGGCTTTGTCAGAAGAAGCCAGCGCGTCCTCTGCGCTGGCCTGTGGGGCAGATGGGACCTCGCTGGCTGTCAACAGCCCTCCCCATGGCTGAGTACTGCCATGGCTGTGCAGGGGGGGCTGCCTCACCACCTCCAGCTCCGCAGGCCTGTTTACAACATTACAGCAAAAAAAAAACCCCATATATCTATATATATAAAAATCTCCTTTAAATATATAAATATATATATAAAATAAACATATTTTCCGGTTGCAGCGCAAAAGCATCCAACTCGCTCATTTGCTTGGGGTTGTTCGTGCCAACCCAGGAGCCACGGCTCAGGGTGCAGAGAGGCTCCTGGAGCTGCCAGGAGGGCTAGAGCAGGTCTCAGGTGAGCCCGGGGAGATCTACAGGTGACGACTGGCTGGAAACCAAGTGACCCACAGAGGCTACCCATTCATCTCATCCTGATAATTAGGAAAATTTATCAATTATAGGCTGTGCCTCAAGAGGGAGTTCAGTCTGAACTCAAACAATAATCAAGCGCTGGAAGCTATGTTGCAGGAAACACAAAGTTTGATTTCCATGGCCATTATATTAAAAACACTTTGAGAAACAAGCTTAGTCCCACACTGGAGCTCCTTAACAAATCCCTCTCTTTCCTGATGTTTAATGAAGGACTCAGGTCAGCGTTTCTCCACCGGGATACTCACCAGTTAAATGTGATCAAGTATCTTTTGACACGAAATGCATTGAATGAAAGAAAACATCACATTTTCTCCATGCACTTCCATTTGTCTCACCTGCTGCATTGTTTTCCAGGCTGCACAGAAGGTGAAGACAACCTGAGATGACTTACAGAGACATTAAACGCGCTCAAGGCCTCCATTCATGCAAGCGCCTGTGGAACTGAAATGTATTGGTGCTGGATCCACAGAGGTGCAAGGTGGAGGCTAGACCTGGTGTCCAGGTGGAGCTCCAGAAGATAGACCAGCCAGTTGTGGAGATGATGAGAGTGCCTGTGACATGTTGATGAACCCTCCCTCCCCCTGGCCCTCCCCAGGTCATTTACATTAGTTTCTCCTCACCGGAACCTAAATGGCTCTAATGAACAAGACACTAGGTCTTACTGCTGGAACACAAATACATGAGCCACACCTTCTCCCATTCAAGCTGAAGCCTTGTGAGAAGCTTCCTTTCAGCTCCTCTTTGGTCCCACATGAAGCTCAGCTGCCCCAGAGCATCCCCTTGGGTCCAACAGGGCTTTCCAGCCATGACTCAGCCTGGGATGGCTTCCCCCAGGGAAAACTGCCTTGCTCCCTTCCTGGCTGGGAGGGGGTGCCGCAGTGTAGGGACGCGGCTTCAGGGCTTCAAAGCTGATGTATTTTTGGCCCTTTTTAAAATGCAGGACAAAGCCATCAGAAGCTGCTCCCTTTCCACCGGGCTTGGCATTTCGCCCCCAGTAAAGCTTCGCACCGAGAGGGGTGTTCCTTTAGGGCAAACACCAAGAGAAATCAATATAGAAGAAGCCCAATTTTAAAACTAATTGAAGAAAACAACCAAGATTTCAATGCCAATGTACAGCAGGGCTGAAAGCTCACAGCTTCTCCTTCCCCAGAAAGGGCTGTGAGAGGCTAAACCCACTTCTGAAGGATGTTATTTCACTTCTATAACAACCTGCTGACTTGGTGCCTCTTTATCTTTACGTGACTTTTCCGCATGGGAGGATCCCATTGGAGTCATTCAGGAAAACCTGTGGATTGCCCTTGGATTTATCATTGCACTGCTTCGGCCCTCCGAGGGAAAGTCTGCTTAAAACTAGATACTTTCTCCTGGAGACTCAACCTTTCCATTGCACTCGATGGCATTTTGGCCTGGGGAAGGGAAGGGGGGGTTGGTTAATCTTCTCATTTCTCTGGCTGTTTCAGCTAAAATATTTCCAAGCCCAGCCAGGACTGCTTCGCCTCTGCCAGCCATAGTCTGAGGTTGTAAAGATTAATGGTCAGGCTTTGCCAATAAAAAAGAGAGAATAATGAGAACACATATTTTAATAGTCTCTTTTCTTTCTTTGCTTCTTTCTTTTTCTTATTTTAATGATTGCCTTTTCATATAGTTCCCCCTTGCCTGATAACCAAAGCTCCAGGTCCAAGGTGCCTAAACAGGCTTTTGTCCATAGAAACCACTTTTACCTCCTCGCAGCTGCCCTCTAAGAAATGATAACTCTCTGGGATGCTGTCGTAATCCCTTGTAACAGCAGGGTATGATTTTCCAGACAGAAGATTAAGCACTATCAATGCTGAAGAGGAGGAGGAGAGGAAAAGCTGTGCTGTATGAAGGGGCAGGGTTCCTGATTTCCAGCACCACCAGTGCATCCCCAGAGTTGGATCTGATGGGGCTGATGCAGAACACGCTGCTTCTCCCTAGGGATGCCCTGTCCTGAACCACTGCCGGCATCTGCATGAAGCGGAGCCAACGGAGCCGTGCCAGGGGAAAGCTCGCCCACATTAGAGCAGACTCGCTGCATCTGAAACCTGCCTGTGTTTCCCTGCAAGTCCCAAGGGGGAACAGGGTAGCACAGCTGGTGGGACAGGTGGTGTCCATCATTCCAGCCCTACCTGGAGGAGAAAGTCGAAGAGGGCCAGGCGGCTCCACTCGCCATGTGGGATGCTGGAGCAGGGACCGTCCCCAGCCACCGGCATCGGTCTGCGGGGCCTCAGCATCTCCTGGTACTGCAGCCACCCCAGAGCGCAGGAGTTCTGGTCGTTGTTGGCATCCTCCAGGTGCTGGAGGTCGGGTGCCCACCAGATGATGGGTCGCAGGGAGCCGTTGGTGTAGCTGTAGGGCAGGAGGTGGCTGGTGAAGCGCCGGGCCACAGCAGGCAGGCTGCGGTTCAGTCCCAGCACCCTGTCGAGGTGGAAGGCCAGCACCTCGTAGAGGTCACCAGGGCGCTTGATGAGCCCACAGCGCCCATCCCGGCAGTCCTCCTCCGGGCTGGCTGGCAAGGCATCCTCCTCAGTGTCCCCCATGGCCCGCAGTCCCACTCGCAGGACTTGTCCGTGGGCTGGGACACGGGTTTTGGAGACCACTCGCCCACTGGCCAGCAGCTGCATCTTCTGGAGGTCATCGCTGGAGAGCCATGGGGGAGCTTCCCCCACCACCCCTCGTCGTCGCCTCCTGCCCTGGCTGGGTTGCTGGTCCTGCTGTGGGCCTGCGGGGGGTGGGGGTGATCTTTTGCTGTGGGCTTGTCCCCCAGATAGGGGGGCAGCCATGTCCCGCCGGGGGCCTGGGAGGGACGATGCTGGTGGCAAGTAGGGGGAGCGGTCCGGTGATGGGGGGAGGCGGGCCAGGGCCAGCAGGGCCAGGGCCAGCAGCACCCCAAGGGCCGCCGGGGCAGGGGGCTTCAGTCCCGTCATTCTCCACAGTCGCTGGGCCTGCAGGGAAAGAAAGGGACAATGTTACTGGTGGTCCTCACGGGGTGCTGTGGCTGGGGATCCCCTAAATCTGCCCCAGGCAGAGCTCTCAATAAGTTCAAAGAGGTTTGCTTTGGCGGAGCAGCCCCTCTGCTTGTGTGATCCCTGGGAAAGATGTTCCCCAAGAGCTGTAACAGGGGAGGTACAGCTGGCGACATGATTTGTGCCAGAAATTAGCCACAGTCTCTTCAGAAGCCAGTCAGAGCAAGGGTTGACCCACCACTGATGTGGCCGCGTCTGCAGCACTGGTGTACGGAATCACCTTATGGGAGATGAATTCTTCATGCTCAAATATTTTGCTTTAAAGACTCAATAAATAAATAAAAAATTTAAAAAAATAGACTAAAGCAGAGCAAATTCCTGGCTGGAGGCAAATGTTTTCCAGTTCCTAAGACGTTTTTGTCTTCAGACCTTACTCCGGCCACCCTCAGTGGCTCCTACCCCAGTTGCACACTCAGCCCATAACCCGGATCCCCCTGCCCTTGCTCAGAGGACATCTCAACGCGTGCCAAGACACGGCCTCTGGAGCTCTGCCCACTGCTGCATCCGGCAAAAGCAAGGCAGCTCCAAGTGCCAGTTGGGAGCTACGGCAGCCTATATTTAAAAAAGATGCAATCTGCTGTATCTGAAACCTAAAATATTCTGATTCCCAGCACTAAGGAGCTGCCTTTAGATGGGTACTACCAAGATTTTGTGTGTATATCTTTATACACACAGCTTCTCCCCTCCCCCCTTTTAGTCATACTTTCTACTCTTGAGGGACTTATAAAAATTATATAGCCTGGAAAGGCAGCTATGAGCAAATACTGTGCAAGTCTCTCCCTATTGCTAAGCCAACGTATCTCCGCTTTGACCTAAAGCAATCCCACGCGTACAGCGCTGGGTCTGCTCTGAGCACAGCACCTTCCCCGCTGGGATGAGGTGGAGGGAAGCGAGGGGCAGCACTGGGAGATTGTCCCAGCCCACCCCATCCCTGGGCCACACTGCACCCATGCCACGTTCACCCAGGATGGGGCGGTCCAACATGCTGCCAGGGGCTGGAGCGGCAAAAGGCACCTTGGCGTCGCTTCTCCACGTTACAACAGGCATTTCCAAGTGGCTGGAACCCACATTGAAAGTCAAGGCAACATTCAAGTGGATACATTTTTTTGGAATTATTTATTTTGGAAGCACAAGTATATCCGTGGCAGACACAGCGGGACAATATATTGCCAAAGAAGGGATAAGAAATTGTTTATAAGAGGAAAAGCTTGGAAAAAAAAAAAAAAAAGAGCTAAAACGCTAGGGGGGGTGTGAAAGCCAGCAGCCAGAATGTCTTCCAGAAGGCAGCTGGGTGAGCAGGAACATTTACAGCCATGGGGCTTCTAGGACTGCAGGCTCCTGCCGACTGCAGGGACCCACCACCAGCATGACTCTTGCCCTGAGAGGAGATGCCCCAGGCGACCCCAGCATGTGAATCCCTTCATAAGCTGATCCAGCACTATCCTAAAATCCATCAAACTTTGTGCCCTCACTGTGGGGAGGTTGCTTCAGACAGCCCTGTGGTGAGGAGCCACATCTCTCCCAAAGACACTACATCAGCAGCGGCAGATGAGAAGAGCTGCAAAGCCACCAACTCGCTGGCAGCAACCATGGGGCTTTCCCTTCGAGGTCTCCCTCTCAAGGACTGAGCAGACTTAATGCAGCTTATAAGAGGTAGCGATGGTGCATTTGGAGTGATTCATCTTTATAGCTCTTGTTTAATTGTTTCTGTCCTAGAAATACAATGTAGTGCAGCAAAATATACCTGCTGGGCCAAATCCTTTGCTCACACATTGCTTACACTGGCCTCTGCAGGAGCCAAGGCTGTCTGGTGCAGGGCTTTGGGACCTGCGGGGGGACCTCTGGATTTAGCTCTTCCTTAAAGCCCCAGAGTGAAAAGGAGCTAGTTCAGGGTGAGTCTGTTCAGAGAGTGATGTCCTGTCCTCATTTACTGGCAGGGTTATTGAAGGCTTGGTATTAACTGTCCCAGGCACCATACTACATGGCTAAATCATTGCCTTAGGCACCTTTCTGAGCAGGGGATGAGTTTGAATACCCTTGAGCAGCCCTGGGGGGCAGCAGAACTTCTGGCAAGCAGCTGGTTGTGATGCCTCCCCAGCTAGCTTGCTCTCGCTTGGATGGGATAATGATTTTCTGCAGTCCCATAGCCAACGCCAGCTAACGCAGGCAGCACCCGACCTCAGCTACCCAAAACCTTCATGCCCTGGATTTCAAGCAAGTCCCGCAGAGCGCAGACACACACTTATTCCCAAGCACCTGCAACCCAGGTCTGGTATCCTGAGCAAGAGTTTAGGGGAGATGTAATGTCTAAATCATAGTTTAACCATAGTAAAATAATGCTGTGGCACAAAAATGCCAGATCCTGATATCCTGATATTCCATACTCCTTTCAAGTTGTCACTGTAAGTGCTTCACAGTCTGCCTCTCAAGCCTCAAAGTATGCTGAATTAACTGCAATCACATCTATGGAATTAATCCTGATGGACAGGATTAACTGTAAATCTCAGTACTCCCATCTGCATCCAGCTGAGTTCCCTTCCCAATCTGTGCTTTCCCGAGCAACGTTTCCCAGCACCTTCCCCATCCCACCCATCTGAAAAGACACGGCCCACCCCACTCTCACCAAAACCCCCTGTAACCCTCTTCTGCGTGGAGGATTTGTTTTTATTGTTACCCTGATAATAACCCTTTGGTTGCTTACACCATCCCTGGGCGTGCAAAGAGCCTGGCTGCCAAAAATCCAAGTATCCTGAGGGGGGGGGTGTGGTGTGTGCATGTGGGAGCCATTTGGAGAACCTTGGAAATGCTGCAGGAAAAATCCTTTTTAATCCACAGCTGGAGAGCAGTGGATGCCAAATGGATGGCAACAACTGCTGGGTTTTAATGTCAAGTCAGTTTACAGACCAAGTGGTTAAAGCATCATTACTGTCCAAACCCGCTTTGTCTTCTCTGTCAGCGAGCTCGGGTTTGGGCACCACAAGCTAAAGCTTCATTTCTTTCCCACTCTGAGCTTGAAATCCTGCGCCGTGAAGCTGGGCGAGGGCCACCGCAGGCTCCCTTCCCCAGCCCCGTTCAGGGTTTCCCTGCCACATCAACAATAAAAAGAAAAGAAAAAAGTGCAAGTACAGTCTCGGTGTTATTTCGGGCAGTCGGTATTGCAAATTTAATAATAACGTTGCAGAAATAATACTGTCTTTACAAGCCCAGGGTAAATACTTTTCCAAAGAGACTTTCTCTGAGTCCATGCTGTAAAAAAATGCTGCAGTTTAGGCTATGGCTTCGATTCAGCCTGAAATGCAAACCATACGTACAGCTCTGCTTTGCCAGTCTGACACAGTGACAGCACAGCACATCTTCTCCAGAAATTAGGTCCATATCCCAAGGGGGCAAGCTACAGGCAAAACCCATAAAAAGGCTTAAGAGAGGTACTGCTTGTTCCAGGATGCCAGTAAGTAAAAAATATGTATCCTGGCTCATCAGAGGGACATGCAGCACGGCCCGGGCTCCTGAAAGCACAGTGGAAAACCTGTGCAGCCTGGCCACTTGGCGATAAAACTTTCTAAGTGTGGTTGGGAGGGTTTTATCCTTGACATGGTATTCCCAGGACGCTTGAACCTTGGCAGAATTTGAAGCAGAGAAGCCTGTTTTCATTTCCTTTTCAAAGTGCATCAAATTGGCTTTGTTGAGCTCAAAAGAAAAGAAAAACAAATGCCAAACTTCATTATCCAAGAATGTAAGAAATAGCCCTAAAACTAGAAAGATGTCGTGGAAATACGTGGCCTTTAAAAGTGGGTTTCATCCCTGTTTTCTTCTGGCATCCGAAAGAGTGCTCCTGCCCCTGCACCGGCATCACCAGACCCCTCCAGCAGCAAATCCCATCGTCCCAAAGAGCTCCCTGAGGGACCCAGGATGGCTCAGCCATGGCTATGTCCCTCTTGGCTGCCTGCCCACCCTAGGCTCCCAAGCTCAGAGGATTTTGCCACAGGCCACCACTGAGTAGGTTAAAAGCAAGTACGTGCATTTATCTGGATGCACACCGTGCGGGGTACATTTTGCAGGGGGGGTGCTACACACAGAGCTGTACTTACCCTCCCAGCACCGTGCTCGCTGCCCGCCCGATGAACCGCAAAACTGCTTGGGCAGCAGGAGATGCAGTCCGCCGTGACCAGTTTTAACAAAGACTGCTTGAAAAGCAATTGGGAAACCTCCTCTGGCTGCCCACCACCTCCGGGAACATCTCCAGAGCCTTGCACCCAACACGTGATGCTCGAGGCAGCTCCCAGCATGTCAGGGAGAGATGCTGAGAGCAGGTACATCAACCAGATCCAGGAGGGAAACAGCCCTTTCCTTTTGGTTTTGACCAGGAGGGTTTTTGGCTTGCAAGGGGAGGGCACATGGGCTAAGCTCGCTGCTGGGGACCCATAACCGTGCTGAGGACATGGAAGGAGACAAAACCCTTCCACCCCCGGGGTGAGCCTGAGCAGAAGGAAATCCTTGGCAGCGTTCATCACCCATCATTCAGGTGCTTAAGTGCCTTCCTATATCATCCTGCTCAGGGAAGACAGATGGCTTACAGAGCGGGAATTTACTAAAGACAGCTATTAAATTATGACCTCCAGCCTCAAAGGTAGCTCCCGTTCAGAGCAGGGGGCTGAGCTCACCCCACACAGATGGCCCTGTGGTAGGGGCCATTATGTTCCCCCCACATGTGGGTCTCACCACCACCCACCTGCACCTGCGCCGCCATGGGGCATGAAGAAAGGACATCCCTTCACGCGGCCTCATGATCCATCAAAGTGGCCGTAATTCCTAGCAGACCTGCACCAGCTCTGTGTCTGGGGTTGTTTCCACCAGGGATGCAGTTTTTTTCCTCCAAAATGCCCTTCGGGGGGGAGGACCATGACCTCATAGCATTTTGGTGCTCTGCAGACACCCTGAAGGATACTGTTCAGTGCCAGGACAGGGATGCATCAGGCAGGTGTTGCCTGCTGGCTTAAGGTGCCCCTGCAGACCTGCTTCCATGTGTTGCTCCTCACGAGTAGCCTGGGAAACTGAAGCCAGGCACTGCGGAGGTGGGAAGGGGGACAGTGCTCCCACAAACCATATGCAAGGGAGCTATAACAAATGCTGGGTCAGCTGAAGCCCAGGAGATGGAGACCTTATACACCACCACATGATGCTGGGTCTTTCCCTGCAGAGTCAGCAAAGTCCTCATAGCTGGCACACAAGCCTTCCTACCACCGTGTCCAAAACCAAACCAGAGAACGACCAAGTTAAGTTGCCTGGGGCGAAACTTTCAAACATGCTGGACTTCACTAAATTTTGGACAGTCTGCAAAGCTTCTGCCTCAAGGGGACAATTTATAGTCTAATTGCGAGACAAGCGTGCTTTGCAGTAGCATAGGACAACACTCCAGCAGCAGCACAAAGGGATCAAACGGTGTTGATACTGTTCACTCTGAGGACTCACTTTAAAGTGATGGTGACAACGGCTTTCTTTAACTTCTCAAACAATGTTGTCTTCACGTTTCTTCCCAGTTATTGCTACAGCCTTGGGGCAGCAAACTATAAAACCTTGAAACCTTCCAGCTCCACAGTCTCCCTGTAATAATAATCTGGCGTATCTTTGGCTCCAGGCCCTGTGTCAGCTACTTGAGCTTTTTGCTTCTGAGGGGTGAGATGACTCTGTTTCTTGCTCGATCTCCTCCCACCCAGATGCGCTATTTCTGGTTTTGGGAGGTCCCTCACCCTGGAGGTGCTTCTCTGTTCAGCCATGGGCTGATCACTGGCTCTACTCACACACCCCATCATCCAAAAGACCATTTTGAACGAAATCTTCAGTCGGTGCTGGAAACTGCTCTGCATAACAAGAAAATCCCAGTGCTTGAACATAACAGTGCTGTTCCCATTGCACTGGCTGGTCCCAGTTGAGTTACAGACTAAACAAGTACAGCTGAAACCTGGGCATGGAAAAACCCTGGGAGCAGCTTACAAGAGCAGCAAGGCTCCCAGAATCCCAAACATCCTGTTCAGCATCTTTACAAAGGACCTGGAGCAGGCAATGGAGGACACCATGGAGGAGATGGATGGCCATCAGCTGGGTGGAGGACACTGCACTACGGGGTGCGGCTGATGCAGATGAGGGCAGGGCTGCTGCTTGGGGGAGAGGACACACGCCACGTCCTGCACCTGGGATGGACTAAAGCCCTGCAGGATACCGGCAGGGACTTGGTCTTCCTGTGATGACACTGTTCTTACCCCTAAATTGTGTGATTTTCACTGAGAAAAATGAAAGATTCATAATTCTCCTCACTCCCATCGTGTAAATCTTTTGGCTTGCGTGAATTTAATATTCAGCTCAGTGAGGGATGGACAGGCTGCTTTTCATCCCGATGCAGTGTACAGTGCAGCTCAGGACCCCTCCGGTTTAATCCCAGAAGCCAACACAAAGCACCACAAAAATAAACAGTCTCCAGGATGCTATACTTCTTTTGCTTAAAGTAAGCAAACTAAAAGCTTTCAGATGCCTCGTCCTTCTCCTGCTTAAGTTCAGAGTCAGGGCTTTTACTGCAGACTCTTGCATTTAACTGGGTCTTCTGCTTCTTGGAGACACATCTCCAAAGAGATGACTGGTTGTCTTTCAGGACATGTCACCGAGACGCACGGGTTTGCTGCCATTTACATGTACAAACATCTCCATTACTTTTCACCACTAAAAGCCTTATATTGAGCAATATCAACCTACACCCAAACCATCCGGGTCCCTGTGGACCTGAAACAGCACCTCCTGTTCACAGGACGCAGCAAGGATCTGGGCAGCCCTGAATGCATGACTATCCTGCTAGCATCACGGGACAAGGGAGGTCCTCCTCATCTTCCCTCCTCTCTATCTGCTCGCTCCTCTAACCCCTGTACCTACGTGAGAGCAGCACAACCTAGANGGCAGGGCTGCTGCTTGGGGGGACCCAGAGAGGACACACGCCACGTCCTGCACCTGGGATGGACTAAAGCCCTGCAGGGTACCGGCAGGGACTTGGTCTTCCTGTGATGACACTGTTCTTACCCCTAAATTGTGTGATTTTCACTGAGAAAAATGAAAGATTCATAATTCTCCTCACTCCCATCGTGTAAATCTTTTGGCTTGCGTGAATTTAATATTCAGCTCAGTGAGGGATGGACAGGCTGCTTTTCATCCCGATGCAGTGTACAGTGCAGCTCAGGACCCCTCCGGTTTAATCCCAGAAGCCAACACAAAGCACCACAAAAATAAACAGTCTCCAGGATGCTATACTTCTTTTGCTTAAAGTAAGCAAACTAAAAGCTTTCAGATGCCTCGTCCTTCTCCTGCTTAAGTTCAGAGTCAGGGCTTTTACTGCAGACTCTTGCATTTAACTGGGTCTTCTGCTTCTTGGAGACACATCTCCAAAGAGATGACTGGTTGTCTTTCAGGACATGTCACCGAGACGCACGGGTTTGCTGCCATTTACATGTACAAACATCTCCATTACTTTTCACCACTAAAAGCCTTATATTGAGCAATATCAACCTACACCCAAACCATCCGGGTCCCTGTGGACCTGAAACAGCACCTCCTGTTCACAGGACGCAGCAAGGATCTGGGCAGCCCTGAATGCATGACTATCCTGCTAGCATCACGGGACAAGGGAGGTCCTCCTCATCTTCCCTCCTCTCTATCTGCTCGCTCCTCTAACCCCTGTACCTACGTGAGAGCAGCACAACCTAGAAACCCTGGCAGGGATGTCCAGGAGGGAGAGAAGCAGTTTTGGATGACCGTTGCTCCCCCCGCTGCTGCGCAGGATCCCACCAGGTTTCCCTTTTCGCCCTTCCCTTGTTCCAGTTTCCCGGCCAGCCTGTTGCACTCAGCTCCAGAGGTTTTCAGAGCAGTTTTCCCATCTGCCTGCTGAAACAGCAAGAAGGGGGCCCCTTCCCCGGCGAAACAGATGTGGCTCGCCTTTGTGCAACATCTGTGCCTCGTGCTCCCATTCATTTTGAACAGTCTTGCCTTTGTTTGTGAGGGGTTGAGCAGGGGATGCTTTGGAGGAGGGCAGCAGCCCGCAGCCCACAGGCTGGACTCCTTCCCTTCGAGTCCTGCACACAAACTGCCTTGAAACACTCATGTTTCTTCTGGTGAAAAACTATACTTTTTGTTCCCCGCGGCAGTTGGGAATCGACAGTCCTCAGCGCTTCGGTTCCAGTCGCAGCAAGTGGCTCAGGTTAAGGATTCCCGTGGGATTCCCAAACCCAGGGAAGTAAGAGCAGGAACTGGGGAGCCACCACTGATCCCTGTCCTCACAGCCCCCCTCACCCC
>VYXH01010793.1:82672-92934 GCA_013397275.1 Burhinus bistriatus
CATGTTTCTTCTGGTGAAAAACTATACTTTTTGTTCCCCGCGGCAGTTGGGAATCGACAGTCCTCAGCGCTTCGGTTCCAGTCGCAGCAAGTGGCTCAGGTTAAGGATTCCCGTGGGATTCCCAAACCCAGGGAAGTAAGAGCAGGAACTGGGGAGCCACCACTGATCCCTGTCCTCACAGCCCCCCTCACCCCAGACAACTTCTCTCGCTGCGCTCACCAGCTTTGACTTGGCATCCCCAGTGGGGCTGCACCGCTTCGGCTCCTCTGCACACAGCAGCGAAAAGCAGAAGTGCTAGGAAGCCACATCTTATTTGTTCTGGGCTGCATTTAATGTGGGGAGGAACACGTTAAAATAAAATCAAACTTTATTTCCTTCTCGCTCTTGATGACTTTACCAATCCTGCTGACGAATGCCTGAGAAGCTGCTAAAAGTCTCTTCCGCATTTTGGCACTCAGTCCTGNNATTCCCTCGTTGGCACTTCAGCGGAGGTTGGTTGGCACTTCAGCGGAGGTTGCCCAAGTCGGCCGGTTGGGTTTCCCCGAGCTGGCTGTCAGGTTTTTTCCCTTCCTGGAGAGCAGGAAAGCGCATTCGTGGGATTCCAAAGGGGAGGGAGGAGGAGGACAGCGGGGCCTTTCAGCCCTGCGGGCTTTCTTCAAAACAGAATTGTTCATACAAGCCCTGGCCCCGGTTGCAGAAAGGTAACCCCCCTTTTCCTCCATTTAAGCCATCCCTTTTTAAAGAGAAAAAAAGGGGAAGAAAGCTGCTGGCTGCTTAGCTCTGAGTGCCGCCTGTGTCCCGCAGACCCTGTCCCGGGCAAAGCCTGCTGGCAGCTGCCCTCCAGCCCACTTCTCCTTGTCCCAGCGAACCCCGTGGGGCGAGCGAGCAGAGCGTACACGGCAAGAGCACCGGTGCCACCCAGCTCTTAGAGAAAGGGCTTTTCCTTCAGGGCAAGGCAAACAGCTGCAGGCGTACCAGAGTTATTGAGCATTTGAAACAGAAGGGGTAATTAAGGCATTTGGCATCTATGCCAGAGGATTAATAAAGTGTAATCAGTCCCTCTTATTTAGACTGCTTCATGCTAGGTGAATGACAGAGTAGTTGAAAATTACTTGCTGGCAGATCTTGAAACCAGAAGAAAGAAGATGTTTCTGTAATGCAGTCATCCCCCGGCCCTCACTGCTCCGGCAGGTCGGGCACGTACAGCGGCCGGATCCGACAAGCAGCCGGCCGCAGGCGTGTGCTCCACACTGACAGCGAAGCTCACAGCTGGGATCTCTCTGGCTTTCTGCAAGTGGTCACCCTCCCGGTGATTTTGAAAGAAGTAAAAAAATCCGCTTGAGTATTTCGCTTAGGGTTTTGCTGCAAATGAAGCAACACGACAATCAGCTTAGGGCACAGCCTGAATTCATTCCTCTTGACCGTCACTGCCCTGCCTACAGGTGAGCGGTGCCCAGAGCAAACCCAGATTATGGGTGAAATCAAAGCAAACAATACAGGAGCTCACAAAGGGGAAAGGGCTGCAGAATCAGACCTTCCCTTGCCAAGGCAAAATGGAAATCCTGGCAAAAACTGAATACCCCGCTCTTGCAAGGGAGACCACACCAGGTACCTGGCACAGGCTCTCTACTCTTTGAAAGGCTTCATAGTGAAGGCTCGTATGGGAAAGCGTTACTGTGGATGAAAGGCTGGTGCGGGGAGAGCAGCCTTGCTTTTTTCTTCGACAGGGAGGAATTATTTCCAGCCCCAAAATGGGTGACAAAAGTCCCAGTCCTGTCTGGTTTTCCTGCTGCCGAAGTTCATGAATTAAGACACTCAAAACAGCCTATAAAAATTGTAGGATGGAAACTATAAAGCATGACATCAGTGTCCCCCATACACACACACACATACACACACGCACACACACGCACACTCTGGTGAAGGCTGGCACGGTCCCACTGCTCCCAGAGTTGCTCTGCCTCATAACCACACTCTCGAGGACATAAAAACATTTCAGCAACACAAATGACAGCAAAGCATGAGTTTCTGGCAGCAGCACCAAGCGCCTCAGCTCATTCATCACACACATTCGCAATCCCTGCCTGACAGGAGCTTTGGCAAGGGCTGAGACAGCAGAGCAGAGATGGACCCTCCGGCCCCGGTGCAAAACTCTCAGCGTGATGCCCCAGCTGCCCTTTGGTGGGACGGTGGTGATGAGGAGTTGTGGGGACCCCGTCCCAGCTCAGCTGGCTAGTGCTTGCTTAGATGGGTCTGGAAGCCGATTGCCAAGGGATGTCCCAAACTTGAGTGCTAAAACCAGACGACTTGACAAACCACCCTAAGGTTCAAAATGTGCTGTGGATGTGGGGAAATCTGCTATTGCTGGGGAAACACCCTGTTTCTCCCAAGGGAGGCGTTTTCCCTTGCCAAACTGGCCATTTTAGTGACTTTTTGCTGAAAGCACTGCATTTTGGGAGGATGAAACGGAAACTATGGAAGGGCTCTTTGTGCTCTCCAAGCCTATCTGCACTTTGCTGCCTTCACCCCATGCTCTCTGCCTGCCTGAAGCAATGCCACCTGGGCTCTTAAAAAAGGTGGATTTCGGCTGAGGAAGTGTAATAGCCTCCCTGGCTGACAGCAGTCCCTTTAGCTAATGCAGCCCCAGGCGCTGCCTTTATGGGCATCCTTACAATCGGCTTTGTCCACCCCTAGTGCCACTAAGGACAGACACGTGCCGCAGCGGGTCTGTGCCTTGCTTGCCCCGCCATGCCCCAACCCTTTGAGATGTCCCACTGGACTTGCCCCCAGGATGGACACAGCCAGGTACACAGCCTCACACCTCGTCCCATGGGATTGGTGTCCCTGAGCAGATCCGGTGTCGCTTCCCATCGCCAGCTCAGCAAGGAGACCCTTAAATCCTACCATGTCTTGCAGTGCTGATCAACGCGCTCCTCCTCTTGTGCTTCACTGCTCACAGGCGATGTGGCAGGGGGTCACCTCCCGAGCAGGGTGCCAGCTGCCTGCAGCACTTCCATAGAACACCAGGAACCCCCACAAAATACAAAAATTAAAAAAAAAAAAAAGCAATGATAAAAAAATCCTCCAGCAACTAATCACAGCTGGGAGCTGTCACCCAGGGGTGTTGCTCCAGGCTCTCCGCAATCCCTGCCAGCTGACTCCACGCTGCCGGGGGCTGCCAGGTCCCTGCCACGATGCGCCCGCAGGCGCCTCCGGTACCCCCCCAGGCGGGAGGACACCCTTCAAACTTCAGCTGCGAGTTTTCAAACTCTGCCTCATCCCAGACCCACCTCCCTGTGGGGAGGGGAGCAGAGAGGCTGGGAAGGGGGGAACAAGCATTTGAAGAGTCTCTTTTTCACAATAAAAGCCCTTCTTGCTGCTTTTTTCTATTTTTTTTTTTTTTTTAATACCAAGGGCCGATTTCAGTCGGGAGGCACAGGTAAAGGAGGCTAAAGACACATGTGCTCCTCCCAAGCTCATTTGCTCCCAGTTACCCTGGTGCTGGACAAGCAGAGGGACAGGCAGAGCCCCAGGGACCATGTCAGTCCCGGAGCAAGGAAAGTGAACCCCAGGTCTGCTCAGGGGTGCCCAAGAAAATGTTGTTTGCAGGTTTTTATTAACATTGCTTTGCCTTTCAGAAACAGCCCAGCAAAGAGCTGTGCCACATCAGTGCCTGGAGCTGACGCAGCCCTGGGAGATTTCTTATCCACTTAAAAGGCATTAACGTATTAAAACTGTTTTTTAGGGTGCTTGGGCACCTGCTTTTCTGAGGCACCTGGGGCACACAGCGACTGCGGGCAGCCAGGAGAGGGGTGACCCGAGGGGACCAGGGGAAGGAGACCCTCGCACTCACCACCACCACATGGCAGGTCAGTGGCACGGGGAGCCCTGCAGTGCCTGGTCAGTGCAGCTCTGCCCATTGCCCGGTTGTAGGGTGCCTCCTAAAGGTCATTTCCCCAGGTCTGTGGGAGGCAGAGGCTGGAGGCATCATTTTGGAAAGCAACGTTTCACCAGCCCTCCATGGCCAAGCAGGGCACACAGGCAGCTGCCAGGCTGCAAAGCATTTTTTTCTTTTTCCTTCACATAACTTTCCCATTCCAGCCCTGAGCTATGGCCAACCCATCAGTCCCCCACCATGTCAGGAGATGTCATCACCTGGCCTGGCCATGTGCTGGCTCCAGCCCCTGCCAGCCTGGCTCGGGGACAAGAGGAAACCCTCTGTCTCAAGCCTGGGGGATTTCAGCTCTCCAATCTGTGCAACGACCTCAGCCGAGAAACTGTAACTCAAATGAGGCTGATCAGCATTATTCTTTACTGATCTTTACATTTTTAGAAGTCAAAGAAAGGCACAGTAGAAACTATTGTGAGGGACACTGAAGACATGATGGTCTAAGAAGAGAAGAGGCTGAGGCTGAGGCTGAGGCTGAGGCTGAGGCTGAGGCTGAGGCTGAGGTTGAGGATGAAGATGAGGATGAGGATGAGGATGAGGGAAGCTGGGCCAAGTGACTTGTCCGAGGTAGCACAGGAGGGCAGCAGCAGAGCCCAGGAGGAGGCTCCTGCATCCCCAAGCCCTGCTCTATCTCACTGACCTTGACTCCACATTGCTGGGGGACCTGTTGGAGTGAGTCCAGGGGGCCACGAAGATGAGCACCTCTCCTACGAAGACAGGCTGAGAGAGTTCGCGTTGTTCAGCCTGGAGAAGAGAAGGCTCCAGGAAGACCTTACAGCAGCCTTCCAGTACCTAAAGGGGGCCTACAGGAAAGATGGGAAGGGATTCTTTTATGAGGGAGTGTAGTCATAGGACGAGGGATTACAGTTTTAGACTGAAAGAAGGTAGATTCAGACCAGATCTTAGGAAAAAATTCTTTACTGTGAGGGTGGTGAGGCACTGGAACAGGTTGCGCAGGGAAGCTGTGGATGCCCCATCCCTGGAAGTCTTCAAGGCCAGGTTGGATGGGGCTTTGAGCAACCAGGTCTAGTGGGAGGTGTCCCTGCCCATGGCAGGGGGATTGGAACTAGATGGTCTTTAAGGTCCCTTCCAACCCAAACCATTCCATGATTCTGTGACCCTGCAGAGTCCCACAGTGACATTTCACAGGGTTGTGCAAAGTGTTGGGTGTAACCAATGATGGCAACACGATGCTCTGCCCAGCACGGGCTTCTGCTAGTCCCAACACCTTCACATCCCCTTGGTTCATCGAGTGCATTTTATCTCTAATATGGTATGTCTCCCAGTGCCTGTCCTTGTTAACTCAAAACTGTAGCTAAGAACAAACATGGATTGAAGGTTACACACAAGAACAGTGAGTCTGATTTTGGCTTCAGCACACCCTACTCTGTGCCAGCCTTGGGTGGGAGAAAGGGGTATGGAAACCAAGCCCCAGGCCCCCCCATGGCTGCAGCTGAGCCCACTGACCCCTGAGTCGTCCTGGGCATCGCAGCGTTGGACTGAGATGTTACAACAGTTTCCTTGAGGCCAGTCCCCTGGGGCAGCTAATAACCTAATATTTCTAATATAATTAATAATATTAGGAAATTAGCAATAACCTAGTATTAGCCGTGGCACAGACACGGACACAGCACAGCCAAGTGCCGGAGGAGGGGTCTGCAGGGCTCCTGAGGCTCAACCCTGTGCATCATGATGTGCCGGTGGCACCTCATTTCGGAAGCATTTGCTTTCATCTCCCTTTCTTAATTTTGAAATGATTCAATTTATATGCAATTTTCTGTCAAAATTATTCCTGTCAGTGCAGCGGCATTGCGAGCCTTGACTGACAGGCCAAGAGCTCCGGCTGGTCTCTCTGGATTGCCTCTCCGTACAAATAACTGTTTAAAATGCATGCCTGACTTTTGAGGAATTTGCCATCAGAAACAGGCGTGGATGGCTGCTGTGGGAGGCAGACTTAAGGGATCAGTGGCCAAACTGGTATGATAAATCCACCGAGCCTTGAAACAAATGCTCTGATCTTGGCATTTTGAAATTTTAATTTTATTTCCCAACACCCCACCCCCCTTCCCCTGAAGAAGTTTTTAAATGATACTCGCAGTACAAAAACCAGATTAAAAAGGCAGCAAGACCTGAGAACCAGGTGCGTTATGAACTGTTTGCTGAGGATGCCCAGGAGGTCCCCCCAAATCCACAGGGTGATGCCTACGTTGTACCTCAGCTGGGTAGTCCCAAGCCCATCAGTGCAGCCCCCGCCCCCATGGGTAGCACCCCTGCTACTTCATTCTGGAAAGTCAGTGATTACCTGAAGACTGGAAACTGCTTTTCTTCTCTCTCTTTTTTCTTTTCTGTCCCCTGACCACCTCTCCTTACGTTCTCACAGCCCTGCCTACAGCTAGAAACAGAGATTGCTCGCTCACTCATGTGCAGATTTCCCTGAGGTTTCCCTGATTTTAGCTGAGGCCAGTCCTTCCATCAGACCGATGCCACCTCTGCAGGACAAGGGATGGTCCCGGCTCCAAGAAACTCCCATGTGGTGTAGGTAGCAAAGGGAGACAGAGGGGAGCAGGGAGGTGGAACTGCCACCAGCTTACAGGCAAAACCCAAACCTCCAAAACAGTCATCTTAGTGTCTCAGGCCAGAGGACCTACCATTTGCAATATCAAAGCTGTCCTGAGCCTGCTCCCTCTAACCTTGCACTTAGGCAAGAGGAAAAGCTGTTTTGCCCTTGTTGCAAGGCACGGGGCAGCAGCAAGGGGGGGGTCCCCTCAGGCTCACGCTAGACCATACAGACATTTTCTCCATTTGCTGGTATCACTGGGCAGATCCAGCTTAGCCAGGAGCCAGTACTTTGAAATAGGAGAGCTGAGACCTTTCCCTGAGGGAAAAGCAGTAATGGGGCAGAGCCCAAGGAAACCAATGGACAGTAAAGGTGGCCATGGGTGCTGTGTACCTGCAGCAGCACAGGGACCTCTGTGCTCCCCAAAATGCCACCACTATAGACATCAGCAAAACCGTCCTGTGCAACCTGCTCTAGGTGCCCTTGCTCTGGCAGGGGGGGTTGGACTAGATGATCTCCAGAGGTCCCTTCCAACCCCAGTGACTCTGTGATTCTGTGATTCTGGTATAACCCTGCCCACATTTCAGACTGACTCGCCTTTCCCCTTGCTTGTCCTCATAAAGAAATACCTGTTGCAGAAGGATAGAAATAGGGTGATCGATATTTTTTTCTCCCTAGAAATATTTTTTTCTTTCCCTTTCTGTCCCAGCGGACCTGCATTCATTTCTCCCTTGGGAGCTAAAGATAGGCAGCGGAGAGGGGACAGATTTCAAGAGCTGACAAGGAATAGAAAGCTGTACTGCCTTTAAGAAAGTAAAGTTGAAGGGTTTTTTTCTCCCTTTTAGGAAAGTATGAGGCTCTAATGGGTTTGAGGGACTATGAATATGACTTTCCACATATGCCAAGATAATTATAAGGTTGAATGGATTTCTGGGACCCAAACCCTACCCAGATAAATCACCGTCTATCAACCACTGATTACAAACGAGCTGCTCAGAGAGCCTTCAAATTTCTCTTCCCCACCCCCACCCCAGCTATCTCTTACGTCTGTTGGTAATGGGCCTCGATGCTTTACTAAAGAATAGGCTATAGAGGAGACCCTGATACTTCAGCCTTCCTTTGCAGCAGCTGTGAAAAAGATGGGAAATTATGGCTATAGAGGTCAAGCTGGATGGAGAGAGAGCTGGGCTCCCGCTCAGTGCTGTGAGTCTGGGTCTGGCGCTGGGACCCAGAAGATGCTGAGAAGCAGATAAGCTGCAAAATTGAGTTTTGCATCTAGTTTCCGAGCATGACACGTACCCATCCCCCACTTGCCCAGCCACTGTCCCTAAAGGGGACAAGCCCTGAGTCCCTAATGTAGACAAAATGCTGGACGTGGGTGATTTCTTTCAAAGCATTGTGTGTGGGAACAGACTCTTGTGTCTCAGGTTTTCCTCACTATTCACATGGAAATAAGCCCCCCCCAGGTCTTATGGAAAGCACCAAATTTTCATAAATACGCTGAAGAAGCTGCTCACCCCCAATCCAATAATTAGAGTAAATTAATGCTGCCAGGATGCTTTTGTCACCGTTTTTCTGACTCAAGACAAAAGGCAGGGGGTCACATCCTGAAGGGAGAGAAATCCTTTATATGCAGTGTTTAAGATGCCAGAGAAAACAGTAACATCTGCAGTGGAACCACACATTCCCTGAGCACGCGGGCTTTATGCCTCCCACAAATACCTATTGTCTCCTCCTTGCTATCATGACTCAAATGCAAGGATATGGAGAAAGGGACAAAGAGTTATTAGGTCCTTCAGAAGTGATTACTCATTCCTCCGGCTTACATTTTAGATAAACGCTAGAAACTTTGGATCGCTTGTTAGACAGCAGCATTGTTTTTGCAGGAGATGAACTAGGATGATTCAAATGAGTTAGGATTTTCTTTTCATTTTTTAATTTCTCGGGGCTATTTTTAAAGCTCTCCTATCTTCAGCCAGAAATAGTTCTTACCACCCATGTCCCATGTCCAAGACATTTACTGCCTTGTTAGAGAAGCAACCATTTCCTAGCCTGCTCCACCAAGAAAAGGCAGCTTTTGTGATCGCCGTGCACCGCCAAGGGTCTGTCAGCCTCCGTCCTCCACCAGCTTTTGGAAATGACTGAACTTCAGTCTCATGTGAGAGCAGACAGTCGCTGACAGCCTGCCTGTGTCGTGACAACCAGAGCCCATAGGAGAGGGCAAACCCACCAGCATGGCATGACATGGGTGTCCCATATGACACCCATCCCCCTGGGTTCCCTCGCTCCCGGCAGCTGCTATAGCACCTTGAACTTTGACACTGAGTTTCTACCCATACCTCATCCTAGACACCTCTGTCCTCTTCAGAGTCCATCCTTCCTGAGGCAAAGACCTCCCCTCTCTCAATGCAAGACTTATTTTTCCTTCCACTCTTTCTCCCTTCTAGATAAAACCCCAGCACTCAGATGAATCAGAAACACCATTTTCTTGGACCATGATCACGTAAACCAAAGGATTCAGATCTCTATTATTTACTATCCCCCTAATCCTGCACCATCTGCAAACTTTACTAGCAAATAAATGTGTGTGTGTGTGTGTCTGTGTATGCTTAACTTCATCATTGTTTAAAAATACTGGATGTTGGATGAAGAACAATTCCACCCCCCAGTGTAAAAAAGCTTTAGCACCGATGTCTCATTTTGAGATCTGTTGTTGAGACAGTTTCTCATCTAATATGTAAAGCAGTCCCTCTAAATGATACCATTTTCAAAATCAAAATGGCATATGGTGCTGCGCCCGTTGCCTTGGAGACACCCAAATGTGCCCTGCCAGCACAGATGCCATGGTCTGCTCAGGAAGGTAATGAGTTTGTCTGACCATGAAACCACGTTAGCTGGTACGCTCTTCAGTCCTTCTTGACGAAGATTTTGTTTAGCCAGCCACCCGTGCTACCACATTCATAAAAGGTGGCTAGGGAAAGCCACAGACAAGCCTGGGAAAACCCCACTGGAAACTGTGCTTAGCATCACAGAAAATAAAATCCCAAACAGTTGCAAAATTACTGCTAAAATTATTTGGGCTTAGAGGGGCTAAGAATTAGCGTTGGTGGTTCAGAGAGCTGCTCGGCTCATTCCCTTGGTGTCTTGAGCAGGAGTTGTCCAAGCTCATCTTACTCTGGAGGTGCTTTGGGAGAGGTGAGGAGATGTGGTGGGACTCTGCAGGGGACAGCCCAGCTCCTCCCCACCTGCTCTTGCACCTCGCAGGCAGGGCCCGGGTGAACGCAGGTTTTCCTGCACTATCTGCAGCTCCCTGCGTGGCTTAAAACTGCAGTCAGATGACGTTTTTAGGAAGCCTGAAAGGGAGCATGGATGGTGCCAGGCAGGACAGAGTGGGGCTGCCTGCGATCCACGTTAACATGCGACTGGTGCGGTTTGCATGGGTGCTGCGTGCCCTGGCTCCCCACAGAGCGTGACTGCAGCTCTCTCCGAGACCTTTCCAGAGACAGAAAATTCACTTTCCTACCGCTGCATGTTAACAGGTCAGACGCTGGGGACAGAGCCTGCCCTCCTGGATTCACTGCAGATGCTCCCAGTGTCCCAAGCCCTGGAAGCATCAAACTAAAATATGCCTTCACTTCCCTCCGAGCATCTCAGCAAACCTCCAGCTCTAACCTGTGGGATCGGACAGAAAGAAGGAAAAAATGAACACAGGCTGATGCACAGAGCATTTCCCACCCCTTCCCCCCCCCAAAAAAA
>VYXH01010793.1:105443-133127 GCA_013397275.1 Burhinus bistriatus
GGAGGAGACGGCGGCGGCCTCCCCCCCCCTGCTCCGCGCCGCCCGGCTCCCGCCCGCCGCCACGGCCGGGCCAGGCGCAGAGAGACACACGGGGGACGGCACAGGCAGGACGCGGGGGGAGACCCCCGGGGCAGCGGAGCGGAGAGGCCCCGGAGCCCGCACGTACCATGATGGCGGCCCGCGAGCAGAAAGGGAGGGGCGGCCCCGGCGGCGGCCGGAAACCGGTCACCCCCCCCGCCCCGCGCCGCCACCGCGCATGGGCGGAGGTGGGGCCCGCGTGCCACCCGGCGGAGTGCGCGTGCGCAGGGNTGAGGGAAGGGTGGTCGTGTCTGAGCTGAGGAGAAAGCCGGCAGAGCGCAACCAACGCGGTCTGAGACAGCTGGTTAAAACTGCCCTTCTCTTCGAAAGGCAGAACGTTTTCATGAGGGGGTGAGTAAAAAAACACCCCAAGACTGCGTGCGTTTTTTCATACCGCGGTGCAGAACCGGCCCCTGACTTGGAAGAGCAGCTTGGCAGGGTGGTGTGCTGGGTGCGACAGCAAACAAAATGGGCTTGGGAAGGAGACGGGAGAAGTACGCGTTCAGAACAAACTTCTAGAGAGGGTAAAACCAGCATTATAGTTCAGCCTAATAGGTGATGCCACCTGATGGTGAAAAGTTGGTGGTTTGAAAACAATCATAGAATGGTTTAGGTTGGAAGGAACCTCTAAGATCATGGAGTTCCAACCCCCCTGCCATTGGTGAGGACACCTCCCACTAGACCAGGTTGCTCAAAGCCCCATCCAACCTGGCCTTGAACGCTTCAGGGATGGGGCATCCACAACTTCTCTGGGCAACCTGTTCCAGTGCCTCACCACCCTCAGAAGAAAGAATTGCTTCCTAATATCTAATCCACAGAAGAGGAATATTAATTGACTCTGCAGTGCTATAGAGGGACAGGACAGGTAGCAGCACTCCATACACAGAGGTACAGCACCTGGCCTGTGCTGTTCATGGTGTCCTGCTGCACCTGGCAGGCAATGTTACGCCAGCACTGCCGTCACCGAGACGCAGGCATGCTGCCAGAGGAACGCATTCATTCTTTTCTTGCACCGTGCTCTCTCCCAGCTCCAGAGGCAAGTGCAGAGCAGCTCTGATTTCATTGCTTGGTACCTGTTGCCACAGGAATGACATTTCCTAGAGAGCGAAGGCACACTCTTCTGCAGTGCGCACAGGACGGACCTTTCCAGCCTCGAGCAGAGCAGCAGAGATGGTGTGCCAGGTGGAGAGATGTCCCATGGGACAACCGGCCAAAGAGCACCCTCACAGCGCTGCAGGAGCCCAGCCCGGCATTTTACCTGGAGCTCCCCGTAGCCCTCCCTGTTCTTGCCGCTCTGCCAAGCAGCACTGCTGCTGCCACCAAGGGAAGGGGAGGCAGGTGGCAAGGGACCCTGCGGAACATCAGGACACGGCAGAAAAGCTCTGTGGATGAGTGTCAGCTCACTGGGCTGGCTTTCACGGAAATGCATCGAGATACTGACAGGTGTGTGGATTGCGTTTTGTAGGATTTTCACTCGCATAAACGTCAGCCAAAACATTTGCTATGAGAAGAGGATCTTTGACAGCAGCAAAGCATAAGCAAAACGTACTGTAGAGCACTGCTGGGAAATAGGTCTGGCCTTCAGCAGTGGAATGAAAGATCGCAGTTTAGCTGTCTAAAGCATACTGTTTATTGTTTGTACAGTTTTGCTTTTATAATAAAAAAGAGCAAGTAAAAAATGCACTTAAGCCATTTTAAATGGTGTAAATATTTTATGCAAGTGCCCAGGGAAAGGATCATTAAAATGTAAACGAGTACTTAACTCCATCAGGTATTGTTGAAGGACCCATCCAGAATACCATTATAGTGATATTATTTTACTGTGCTTTACAATAGTAACATATTAATACATGTATTAAACCAGTTATTTTTAAACAACATGTTCTAGGTCAAGTCACTAGAAGGTGATGGCTTTTGGATTCCTCCATTTTGCAGTGATTTGGAAAAACAGTCTTTTTCATTTTCTTCATTTGATCTAACATTACTCTCCAGTACTACTTAAGAGGAAGGAAGGGAGGTTACCTAAAATCTTGGCCTTTTTAAGGACCTTTGTATGTTTTATGGCAGGTACTCAAATGTCACTAGTGATTGCACTGATGACTCACTGAGGATGTGAGGGTTGCATCTGTTCTATGTAACTGTAACTTGCATGCATGCATTTCTGCATCTGTTAAGATCATAAATGACTGGAAGAGGCATCATAAAAAACACCAAACTCGGGCTGTGCCTTAACATCAAACACTGAAAACAATTCAGGACTTAAAAGCTTAAATACGTTTTCTCCCATGAATTCACTTTTGAAAACATACACTGCGCCTGCACAAATGTTGCTGAGCAAGTAACTGGATACTGCCTTCCTCTTACACCGCCTTCATTGCCATCCAAGTGAACATACATTGTTCCTGAAGTAATAATTGAATTTAAAAATTGAGTAAACTCCCCACATTGGGGTATAATTGACTATCATATTCAGCATTGTTTAATTTTCTCTCTGCTGATCTTACCAATGCTGAATTACACCACGCAGTACAAGTTACTGCTTGCTTCTGCCAAATTTGCATATTACTTTATGAGAAATTTGTAACTTCCCCGCCCCACCTTCAGAAATGTCCATATGCATTTCATTTCTCATCTGTTTCTTCCGGTGGATTAATTTCTTGATGCTTCTCCACAGATGAGGTTTTTTGTATTACAGAATCCTGTCCCTATTCCCAATGCCTGACAGTTCTTTTTCTAACCAATCTGTATCTTCATTGACTGTGATAACTGGGAATTGCTGCTTCTTTTTGGGACATAAGCTTTCAGATTGACATTATGGCAGTGAACCTGAAAGAGGCGCTAGGAAGTGTTGGTGGCCCTTAGGGAAATGTTAACAGTGTTTAAAAGCAGAAGTTGTTGATGTGTGTTGTGTACGTAGAAAAAAAAAAAAAAATTAGAGGAGTGGTTTGTTTTTAACCACCAGGGTTTCCTTGCTGAGAATACGAATTCTGGAGATAATGAGCACTGTCCACTCCAGAATCTCACAGGATCAGTTTTACAGCATGCAAATTTCCATCCCCCAGGAAAGAATTTCAAAGATTTCATATCCCTCTGATAAGAATAACTTGTCTACCAGGATGAAAATATTGGTATTGGGGAAAAAAAAAATAATAAAAAAATAAAAAGTACTTTTGGCTTAGCTTTTCACAAATTAGTTTTATTAATCTTCAGAAGCAGGCAGTAAAAAGTATAAAAAGATAAATAACCTATAATTCATACACATTCCCAAATGCTGTTGACTTCACTGGCTCTCCCAGAGACCTGTTCAGTTCTACATGACAGATGTTACACACCCGTTGATCTGGTTCCAGCTCACACTTACAGGAGGATTTAGCTAGAGGTGCCAGAGCAATCACCATCCCCACTGCCTCACCTCCCCTCCAGAAGCAACCTCTACAGTCAAGGGTAGCCAAGCTGGCTGCCTGTCCGAGCTGTGGTTTTTTTACTGTCACACTGAACTGCAGCCGTGGTGCTGGCTTGGAAAAAGCTGCAAGCCACAGCAGTGCAGGTGCCTGGTTCAATGTTTCCAGCTTTCCCAGCTGAAACTGACAGGAGACGTAAGACTGAGGAGATGGGTATCCTGGTAATGCAGGAAGGAGATTATACACAGAGGGAGAAGAGGGAACTACTGAAAAAGGAAAACAGAAAGCAATTCATGGAGGGAACGCATTCTTTGATCAGATACTGGCTCTATCCAAGTACACCTGGAAGTCCAAACAATTTTTGAACAAATTTACTTGTTCTTTAGCTGCCAACTCTAAGGAGACTAACTTCCAAGCGTGTTGCATTTGTGCAAAACCACGTCTGAATGGCCCTGCCATTCACAAACAAAGCAAAGCAAAGGTTTTGTAGGCAAGTAAATATTCCAGAATACCATTTTCCACAGAAATTTGGCAACTGAAGAAAACATTTTAATGCTCTCATCCAACCGCCTTTTTTTTTTTTTCCCCACCCTTACCTGCAGTTCCGGGTCCATCACACAAAAGATAAAGCTTTTATCTCACGCCAAGCTCTGTAATGTCCATGCATCCTGAAGTAAATTTTATGTTTTATCAGACGTAACTTGGGTGCCAGAGAGCACTTCATCATCTTGTAAAACCTTCTGCCTTATTTTAGGTACTGCTATTCCAGTAAGACTGACAGGACATAGTGGTATACCAACAGAGAAGGAACAAAACCCTCACTGCTGATACTCTTGAAAAATCACTAACTTTTTTCTTTTTTTTTTTCTCCATTTAAAAACATATTCCGTTCCTTTCATCTGTCAGCCTGTGAAAACCAAAAGAAAACAAAACCCCAACTCCACAACCAAACCTGAAAGTAAGAAGGTGATACAGAAACAAAAGTCATAAATTGAAAATACTATTCATGGGTAAAAATACTGGTCACTGTTCTCCTATCTCACAACCTAATCAATATGGGGAACAGATGAAGTTGGGATAGAAAACACATTGTGTGCCATTGGAATGCATAATCCAATGTTAACCTGACTTTTGAGCATATGCATCAACAAGTAGGTCTCTTACATGCAAGACACCTGTGGAAACCACTACTCAGGTGGCCTCACAGGCTTTAGCGTGTTAGCAATAGATGTTGAGTATGGTAATCTCCCTTTTAGTTTTCACTTTCCCACACTGAAAAACTCTGTGCATGAAATGAGTAACCATTCCTTCAGAGAGGAAAGATGCAAGCAAGGGAACTACACACAGAGGGAAGCAATCCTGAGGAGATGGAGAGGGAGGAATATATTAAAGTGATTGGCAGCAGCTACTTGGGGAAATACGAAGCGCCATGTAGGTACTGAATCTGGGTGAAAGGAGATGGTAGAAGGGGAGGAGGGAAGTGAAGCTGAGACGCTCTTTTCTCCTCTTGCAGGTCCTGAAGAGCACAACAGTCCCTTCTTTCTGCTAACTCTCAGGCCCTTCAGATGTATTCCCCTTGCAGCTTCACAGATCATGCTACGGCAATATTAAGAGGAGTTAACAGAAACAGTGTACAAAGGGAAGAGATGGCAGATGATGTGGCAGGAGGCTTTTTCAAGGGTTATGTCAGAAGGCAGCTGAAGACAATGAAAGCTATATGAGACAGGCCTGTAAAAAGGGGCACTGACCATGAAGAACTCCTCGAGCAGCGGGTAAAATTGTAGTCTTATGATTTAAGGGAATGAGAGGTTTGGTGAAGAATGCCTGGGCTTTCAAGGAGGTCAGCTCTTTGGAGCATGAAGGCAGCAGCACTTGCAGGAAAGCTCTGGAGTTAATGTGTTTGACAGAAGCACCTGCTAGGTAGATCCCAGTGCTGCTGAAGGAACGCCAAGGCCAGGACAGGGGAAAGGCTGAACAAGGCACTACTGCCGTGACTGCAGCTCCAGCAGTATGTTCCTGCATCCACTACAGAAATGGTGTTCTGCCGGCCTGCAGACTGGCTCCTGTTCCTCTTGGCCTTGAATGAAGGGCTCACCATGTTAATGCTTCAGGAGGATCCCAGGTCTGAGACTCTATCCAGACAGTTGAAATAATATGTACACAAGTCAATACTGACTGTGATGGTCTGAGATCAACAAAATATGGGGAATACAGGTCAGTGTTTCAGTATGAGAACCTACAAAAAGTATTTCTGTGAAAGTTAAAGAAAAGGACACGGAAAATTCTAGTGGCTTGTGGAGGTAACTATGAGACATTGAAATTTAGTTTCAGTTACTAAAGCGTGAAAGCATTTTGTTCCACCTTCAAAGCAAACCTTTTGTACCATAGCAGAGGCAGTCCAAGATTTCCATGGTACCAAAAGATACAGCTCAGTTTTAAGACAGGCTTGAAAGTCCTGAGAGGTTTTGGCAGTTCATTACACCTTTATGTGGTGGGGATGAATGATTTTCAAACAGCAATAAAAACGGTTCTATCCCAGCTGTTCCTTTCAGTTCCTGTCACTAGCCAGTGCTTGTTCCAGTTTCAGAAATTAGATTATTTGGGGGCTTTTAGTGTCAGCACTGCACACAAAAACAGCTACCATGTTCCCACCTCCCACAATTCCTACTGACTTGTTTAATTTTATCTTAAACAACCGCCGCCATGATCAAATCCATCACCACTTGAGTCCACCAGTTAGTGAACAAAAAAAATAATACATACCTGGCAGGAAAAGCCTATTAATCCCATACTAAGCACAGTGACATATCTGCCCTGTTTTCTCTGCTGCGCACTAGACAAAACAGTTTTACAGAAGCAATTGCCAAAATATTTTAAAAGCGCTCCAGTTCACCATATCATAGATTCCTTTGTGTCTCTTCTCTATTTATGCTTCTCATCCTGAAGTCTTTTTGCCTGACTTTATTTCACCCTCCATTTTTCAAAAGTAAAGTCCTACTTAAATTAATTGCACTATAAAATTTTTGTTTTGTCTTCAGTAAAGTTTGCTCATTCTGGAATAAATACATGTTCAACGGGACTGATGTTCTTCTGATTACGTGATACAATACACAAGTAAACAAGGAAGAGAAGACACAACAATGCTGTAGCTGTGAGGAAGACGAGGAGCCCAGCAAACAAAGAAGGTTTCAGAGGTAATTGGATCAGCTTGCTTTCTGCTGGAATCATGTTTGTGAGGCTTAGCATGTAACCGAGTGACCATGCTATACTGCTGTTACCAACCTGAAATAAAGACAGAAGAGTCAATCCTATTCCCATGGGCTTTTCAGTCAAAGAAAAGAGGTTCCAAAAGCTCAACTGCTGATGCTGGCAACTGCTCTTTAAGACAGCAAGGAGAAAACTTTAGTGGAGTATACAAAGAAGATACAGAACCATTTTAAATTACCCTTTTTTTGTAGTTCCAGAGGACGCTAATAAAATTGGTCACTGGGCTAAAGAAGTGAGACACAGGTATTAGACGGATGGCTATGAGGATGTGTGGTGTATATACGCAGATAACCAGTTACTGGATTTTCTGTGCAAGAAACACACTTTAAAAAAAATAAAATAAAATAAAAATTTAAAAAAAAATCAGCATGACTGTGCTAATTCCTAGAATCAGCCTGTCATCTTAGCCAAATCCTAGGATGTTATTTAGTTCAAGCAAACAAAAAAACCCCACAAAGAGTCCCACAGACATGGACAAAGAGGAAGCCAGGGTAAAGCCCCAAAGCAGGAACTCTATTTATCATCTTTTGTTCCATGGTTGGGCTTGTGTCTGCAAATTAACCAGCACTAGGCTCTTCCATTTAAAAAATAAATATAAGTAGAAAATTACTTAGGAACAGGTGAAACAAAAGCAAAGAGGGTATGTTTGTATTTGCTCCACGGTCCTCGTGCTTTGCTGTCTTTCCCAACTTCTAATTCAAGAAGAGTTTACCAATTTTCCTCCACTTTTTTCATTAAATCATCATCCTCCCACTTTTAAAGCACAGGATCAAAGGGAGAAGATAGAGTGCCCCTTGTCCTCCTCTCAAATTCTCAGGCTCCAATAATGGTTTGCCTATTTATATAAAACATAAATGCACATCACCGTCTCCTACATATTGAACTACGACTTAAAAAAAATATCTATTGTTAAACAGAGTGAAAAAATAAGGGAGGCACATTTCAAGAAAAGTCAGCGGAACTTATTAAACAAGGGCTAGCCTAGAGGGCCAGCTACAAGACATGTATTTGGTTTACACTAGCATAGGTTGCTTTCTTTTTCAAAGGGCCTGCACCACTTTCAAATCACTCCAGGTAGTTCTAGGGTATGCTACAGGACAGACAAAGCTGAAGTTGCATTCTTCTACAATCAGCCAGCTCTCCCAAATTCATTTGGCTTTCCATCTTTATTACAGGTCATCCCACTCTGCTACTACAGAGATGAGTTTGCCTGAATTGCCGTCCCTTTAAGTAGTTTGCATAAATTTGGGAAACCAAACCTCTTTGGTTATTCTTGGATGAAGTTGAGGGATGAACTTTAATAAATGATTTAATGTCTTCAATGAATAGTTTTAAGCAGTCAGCCACTGGATGTAGGAGACCATAAGGGCCTATAATATTCGGTCTTTTTTGTAGTTGTGTATATTCTAATAGCTTTTGTCTAACTGATAAAAAGAAAGCAACGGGAACTGGAATATGACAGGTGAGCAAAGAGTTAAGGTGGATCAAGGTGGTTTCTCATTGCTAAGAGAGGAGAAAAAACTCTTATTATGAGGTTTAGAACTTTTACAAATTATCTAGCTCTAGATTCTGCCTAGATCTTAGCACTGGTTTAAGGTTCTTTTCACTGGTTGTGTTCACAAATTAAAAGGAAATACACTTCTGGCACAGGCCAAAAAAATCACTTTCTGCTCTTGGAGGCAACTGTGCTGTTATCTCTGGGGTAGCTTATGTGATGAGTTACATTAGATCTTATTATTTTTAATTCTTTGAGGGGCAGATTTAATTAAGAGAATGTAGTCTTTCTTTTTGAAGTTTCATAATTACACTAGTGCAAGATCTATGTAACAAAGGTGTTAATTTCAAATAAGCCTTTTGGGTGTTCATTTTTCTCAGTATTTTTATAGTCTTGGCTAAATACAGAAAAACGTTGCTGTGTTTGGCTGTTCCTATCTGCTGGGGACAAGACAAGATATATGTAAATACCAAGACAAATCCACCCCCCACCAGGTCCAGATTAAGATCCCACAGTAAACTGTATGCCGTTTTCCCAGTAGAAGGGCTAAACTCTGCATGCTCCTCCACAGCTGCTAATGGTTGTCCACCAGAGGACAAAACAGGGCAAGAAAATCCAACTTGATTCCTTAAGTGCACCAGCAATACAGTATGACTGTTCAGATAACATTGCTTACAGTTTCTCATTCACAATTTGCCAACATACCCTGCATTTAAAAATACTGCATGAAGATCTACAACTTATTCTTTTGTTCATTTTGCTTGCAATTTCTTAAGCATTTCCAAACTGTACAGAGATTAAGAGACAGTCTGGGACAAGGTTTTAGAATAAGGCTCTGTACAGTAGCAGAGAGGAAAGGATGGAGTCACAGAGCACTTGTGGGGACCACACTTCCTGATGTAACAGCAAAGCTTAGATAGTGGCCATGCCTTCTGATTTGGAAGCAAAGATTTCTTAGCAGTAGCTTTAGAATGAATATATACAAGTTTGTTCCAAGTTTTTTAAGAGAAAATTTGAGGTCAGGGAAGACAGAAATGCAGCTATTACACAAACATTGTAAACCTTCTCTCTCTGCCAGCTGAAAGCCAGTACCCCATGAATATACACTCTATTCCAGAGAACCAGATTACAGCACAGATGGATGTGCCAGCTGAGAGTGGAAACTGCCCTAGTTGCTTCATCACCAGTCACTGACTACAAACCAGCTCTGCCAGCAGACAGAAAAGCAAGAGTTCTCCTGTCCAGCTTAGCAGGGGTAGCTCAAACTGACCTTGACTGGCGAAGTGTGGCAGCAAGCCACTACTTCAACAAACTGGGGTAAGGTTTAAAACACAATTGTTTGATCCCTTCTTAAAGTTCTTTAAAAGAATCTAGGCAGCATCTCCAAGTAATGCTGCAACCCCTGGAACCAGGCTGAAATTGCTGCTGATGCTTGAAAAGTGACTTTGTCTTATGCCAAACATTTGACAATCATTTGCAGACGCTGTTTACAATCGCTATATTTTTGTAGGCTGCTGCATCTTCTGTGTCCTTCTACACTTCTTTGGATTAAAATAACAGTAAGAGGAAATTATTATTACTCACCTCCTTTTGAAAATGTATCTGTGGCCACGTTTCTGCATCAAAGTTGTAACCATTTACAAGCAAGTAATAAATGAAATTGGCTGAAAAACAGTAGGATCTAGCATATAATTCTTCAAATTTAGGCAGCATAAACTGGAGCTGAAAGCAAAAGTTTTTTTAAAAAACATGTAAATTATGAAAAACAAATGCTTTTGGTTTTTATAACTAGAGAATACTTTGGATTCTAATTAGAATTTATTAGCATTTTTCAGAAACACCAAGTAAAGTGTGGACAACTAGATATGGAGATTTAGAAAAAGTCAGACCCTGACAGTGATATAGCTTATGTGGTTAAAAATGAAAATAAACATAAAACTGCACATAAAAGACTGAGAATGTGATGGTTCCTAAATTTTCCATGTCATCTTTACAGCATGGTTAAAACTGTGGTAGTAAACCACAGCCACAAATTTCTAAGAGGATCACAGACAGTCAACCTTGCACGTGGCAGTCAGCTATCAAGTGATGATGGTCAGTTACAACAGGAAATGCTAGCAACAAGATGAATGCAAACAGGGAGCCAGTTCGGTGATCTGAGGTACCTTCCTGCAAATTTAAAATAGGTCTGTCAATTTATTCTAGGTTCACATTAACAGAGCTGAAATCAGAACAGGACATAAGGAATAGTGCAGGACTAGAAAAATACAGACTTAAGCCTCCATTAAATAAAGACACCTGCAAGTTACACAGAACACACTATATCACAAGACTGCTCTTTGGATGTCAATTGTGACCTGGGGTGCTCATTTGGATCATGAATATCAGCTGGAATTCACAGACACAAGCAAAGTGCTTTGATCTCCCAGTCTGATCCAGAAGTGCTGTTGTGAGTCCCAGTGGTTACAAGAAGATCAGGACCTGAATATCACAGCATATGCATTCAGACAGATCAAGCAAGCTGGAAAAATGAAGAATTGCTGAGTGAAAACTGTTCGGAAAAGGTCATGGATTGCCGGTTGGGGATGATACGCTTTACTTGCTTTTCTTAGTGTAAGTAACAGCAAAAAGTATGAGACTATACCTTTCCCTCAGATGAAGTCTGTGAGGACAATAATAAAAAAAATGAATTTGCCTTCCACCAGTACAAAATTTTCAGGCAGCAGGGCTAATACCACCTCATCAGCTCCAACTACACTGCATCAGCTCTGTGCCACTGTGCACTCACAGATAACGTAGAATACAACTGGTAAATACTAACGGCTTCGAATATATAGTGATAATGCTGATAATAGGTGTGATTGAAGTGTGTTGTTAATGAACGTCAGTCTAGCAGAGTTTTGTTTTAAAATTTAAACTGAACTGTTCTATCAGCCTTCTAAAAACTTCCATCAGGGCAATCTCCAATCCCCTGAAATGCATGAATTTACACCCACGTATATTCAGTTGCAACAGCCCTTACTATCTTTGTGACATCTCAGCTGTACAAAACTCTAAGATAAAAAGAGGAAAATGCATGCACTGCTTGGCCACATTTCAATATAGGCTGGAAACTCAGCTTAGAATCATGGGGAATGAAATTTCCAAATCTAGTCCAAGTTTTAAGCATGCTAGAAATACTGCATGGTTTGAAGCACAGTGGGAGAACAAATGTTGAGGTTGATACAGACCTTCTGAAAAGTTATGAATACTTGTCTAGTCCATACTCTTTTTATATCTCCCTTTCACAGACACAAAAGAAAATCCAAGAAACCAAACAACCCACTTACCTGTGCCCAGCTCTGTGAACAGAAAAACCACATACTTGAATTGAAGTCAGCTAGGGAGAAGTGCCCAGATAAATTCAAAGCATTAATTGTATAGTAGAATCCTGAGAAAGCCTATAGAATAGGAGCAGATGACAGGCCTGTTACTTTCAGAACTTCAGAAATCAAAAGCAAGCAAGCTCAACAAGAACTGCTGTGTTTGCAAACCTACCACAAAATTCCCTTTAACTTTTGGCTGATGGATTCCATTAAATGGACAGTCTTCTCTGCCTCTGCAAGCAGTGAAGTTGAACAATAAAGAAACCATCTCCTGGCACAGACCTGGGTCTCCTGTGCCGTGGAAGTTCACAAGCTGGTTTGGGTAGTAATTTGCTGGTCTCAGAGACTGTGTACAAAGGCTGCCAGAGAAGTACTTCATCGTTAATGTGGTATTATAATTCTGAGGGTAACATGGGTTATCCACATTGGAACTGGTGTTTGATTTCTGGGAAAAAAAAAAAAAAACAAACAACAAAACCAAAAAACCCAAGCAATAAAGGCTACTCAGAAGCAAGAAAGACCTAATTTGACATTAACGACAGGAATCTTTTGAACCACATATGCATGTATTTTTGTTTTCTTCTCCAACATGGCTGATCAACGTTGCTGATCATTGTAATTCATAGAAACTCCTTTCTCAAAAAAATCATCAGCAAGATCATCAAAAGACTTACAGGACTAGTTGGGCCTTTTTGTCAAATGGTACAAAACTCTTACCAATTTTTAATAAATATGAAGATCTTTCTATGAAACCTTAGTGCATTTGTCCACAACAAAGCACAACAGACCTCTTATTGGGGTCTCCAAACTCCACCAAAGGGAAATGAACAGAAGCCTAAGAACCTGCTCAGACAATTACTGAACACCTGCAAGAGCAACATAGCAAAGGGTCTTAAACAGACCTGGAGCAGCAACGCTAAAAGCCTTTTCTCAGCTTCATCTCTCCCATAGCACTGGAAGCTGTGAGTGTAGACATTGTAGTTGTAACCATACAACTTCACTTGCAAGCTGCTATTGAAGTTCTCCTGAGAGTCCTCTGGGATAAATGAAATTTGAGTGGACGCTCCTCCAAGATCCAATGCACCCATAGTCTCTTTTCTGTAAGGACGGACCCATGTCCTCCAAAGGTTTCTCTACACATAAAAATAAAAATAAGGCTAATTAGAGATATCACCTGCTTGTTCTCTCTTCAAGCTTTTCTACTCTTTACTTCTTCTTGAGTTCCTCCTCTTTGTCCTGCACCCTTTCCAAAACATCTTAGCTCTGAGGAAAACGTGCAGATGTTTTTTATGTTAGAGGGATGCACTTTCACAGAGTGAAATCATCTTGAAAGATGGAAAAAGGAATGCAGCATAGCTTTCAACTCAGAGGAGAGCACAACGATCAAAGCACAGGAGTAGCCAGATCAGTATCTGTACTAGAATGCAGGGAATTGAAGTTCAGGTACCCATGAGATCTTGAACAAATCTGGATGGAAATAATATGAAGATTTACTTGTTTCAAGGCAATAAGAATTATTAAAGGAATAGAATATTAAGAGATCACACAGAAAAAGAGAGTGAAAATAGAGTGAAAAAACACAGAAAAGTCAAATGAAAACTCCATCAAAGTCAAAAGAACAAGGACCCCTAATGTGCACATTTCCTTCACTGATACTGGAGTGGCAACAAATCTGATCCATTCCACTGGCGTTTTTCCCTGTTACCCAAAACATCCCCCAAATTCTGTATCTGATCTACACACAGTGCAGAATATGGATTTTGTATGATTATCTGTCTCAATATTTACTGTAGTATTACTTACTGAGCATGATGATATGAATGTATACACAAGAAGGGAAAAGAAACTTTATGGTCTAGCAAATATACTCATGAGAAAATTCTACAGTGAGAGAGTCCCACTAACAGCCCCTAGCAGAATTTGACTCTTAGCCCATTGTCACAAGAATGGTGAAAAGTTGCTTTCTCTCCTACTAGTGATATTCCACACGTAGGTCTTCACACAACTCTATACTAAGCCGGCTTCACAGCAACTAACAGTGCCTTCAGTAGTCCTTATGAATATGCCATATGGAATTTGATATTTGGATTATTAGAATTCATGTGGTAGAAGACTGACACCACTCTGAAGTTCATTATGTCATTTTTATTGCATGAATGACAATGAGAAAAACTATTCCAGAACATGTGATTCCAATATTGTTTTTCTTAACTTTGCAAGAGTCAACAACATGTTCACCATGAGCTATTGCTCAGATCACCAACAACTAATTCCTGCTCATTAATTGCCATGATCTAATAGGAACCATTCAACCAGGGCAGCTAACAATACTCTGGTGGTTGATTGAAATTTCTTTCAGCCTAGTGAGACTATCTGGAAGAAGTGCAGTTAATGATAAGGGCTGATCATCTTGGTACAGCTTTTACTGGGAATGAAATTGTACAGAATATCTATATATAAAAAGGGATCTTCCAACACATTTGACTCCCTCTCTGCTGTGAGGCTCCTGTCTGACTCTATTCTGAGTTCAAGGACAGCATAAGTATCTTTATATTGGTATCACTTTGTCTGCACAAGACATTTGGTATCACAAACCACTGCTCATAGCCTGCAGCTTTTCAGCAGTATTGGAATGAACTGTATGCATGATTTCTGGCTTAACGGAGGCACTTTTGGCCACATCAACTTAATCACCTTCACTGCTTCAAACAGTCTTCTCTGCTTAAGATGAGTGAGCCAACACTGCCAAACAATTTGGAGACCCCTAAGCTGTGCAGATCCTTCACCAGTAGAGCTGCAGGGGCAGCAACCATCCGAGGAAGCCACAGAAAAGCAGAAGAAAACATCTTTACTTGGCACCACTGTCATGACAATCAACACCTGTCAACACTTAACATACCAATGCATTTAAGAGCAATGCAACTTCTGTTTCTAGATAAGGCATCCAATGTCGTTTAGGGAAGAGCTCTGTTTTGTGAATCAACAATTTTACCTTTGCCATATCACATTCCTGTAACACCATATGCTTTGATTTATGTTTGCTTTTTTCTATTACTACCACAAAAAGACCCTGTTATATATTTCAGTGCAAAATGGAAGTTATTGCTATGATGTTTGAACAGGCATGTCCTCTCAAACTTCTCATTTATAAGAAAGAAACAGTGAAAAGAAAAGCATGCAGTTTTTTCCACACACCTCTAAGAAATTGCCCATTAAATAGTTGGCTGTTATCCATCCATACACCCCTTCCTCTGGCCCAGTTATGATTTGCGCACCCCTAAATTCAAAAGGTTGTGCTCTGAAGTAGTTTTGAATGCTTGCAAGGACTTCATTGGCTGCCGTTTCATTTTGCAACCTAAGCAATTCACAAAACATGAGACACTGAGCATCTGGAAAGGCAATTTCATGTTTATTGTTCACTGACTAGTAATTCAAGAAAACTCCTACAAGCACCTAATAAAAAACAGACATTGTTTCCCTAAAGGGGAAGCTTATGATTGAGAATGGCCAAGTATCCAGCATCATTGAAGCAAGCAACTCCCCCACTATGTACAAACTTCACTCTTTCATCATACAAGTTCATGGGTGTTTTGTTTCTTATATATACTTTTCTTTTTAGTGAACTGAGTGCTTGTATTACAGCTGCTGGTTAAACCAGTCCTGGAGCCTTTTTTCTCCCCACTCTGTTTAGCCACAGAACAAACATAAAAAGCCAAGTTTGTGCCAGGGCTAAAGCCACAGACAGACCCCAAAAGCCACACTGCACCACATTCACACTCAGAAAAATCTCAGTGTCTAGCTTTAATCTGCCTCTGCTGCCCACTAATATATACAAACATTATCTGTTTACATAACACTCAATTTTAAGACAGATATGGAAGAGAAGATTAAACTATTGCCTTCTCCAGAATAAAGCAAGCATTTCTTTTCAATATGGCATAACAGAGGATTTTTATACAGCCTCATTTTCCCTATGAAAAAAGTTAATTAAATTGAATTGGCTGGGCTCCATTTCCTTTTGAGATGGATAATTTCCAATGAATAAAAATGCATCCAGTGCATTTTACACATTCTTTTTTCAGACTGCTATGCTAGTATGCACACGGATGAGTTCAAGTTTCTGCCATACCTCAGTAGTCTCATGCCAGCTGTAGCCCCCAGATAAACAGAAGTGTTTTTATGCAGATGAACTGGTATTCTTTCCTTGACTCTATTCAGACAGTCATCAAAGGGTTTGGCAAGAGCTCCAGGGTTACTCTCATAGCTGGATATACCAGGGCCTAAAAGAGAACAAGTAGATTGATTTCATTCTGCTTTGGCAACTACAAATTAGTCCAATTAGCAAACAGGTGTTAAGAGAAAGAGATTTCCCCCTTCCCTCCAGTAATTGCAAACAAGGACAGGAGGGCTCAAAACTGTGAGTGCTGAAAGAATAAACAATGTAGTGACTGTCTCAGCTGTGTGAGACAGAGAAGATACTTGCAAACTGCTCGCCCGTATTTCTGTGTTTATACATATACACCTATAGTACCATACCTAGAGTAAGATATACAGTATAACCATATAACAGCACGATGACAGCACTGCTATATGCATAAGGAAAGTAGGTTTACTCATGGCAGATGCTGTAGAATATAGCATGTCTTATGGATGTAAACTTTCTCTGATCTGCTGAAGTATAGAAAATCCCTCCTTCCACAACCCAAGACAAAGATTTCCTAATCTGGTTTGCCACGACTGTCATGGACACTGTGACACCTCTACAGCTCACTGCTCTCAACTGAAAAGAAAATAAAGAAGCTTCTTCAAGGAATTGCTGGTGAAATTTCAAGATGCACATAAAGGGGTCTTGAAGTCATAGAGATACAAGTCCAGGCTGGTGCATGAACTACTAAGTATTTCACAGCTTTCCAAATTTCCAAAGCCTTGAAATAACAGGAACGAGAGTTACACCATGCTGCCTAAGGCATAACTATTTGAACAATTAACATCAAAGTCTTTCCTCCCTTGCTCAACACTGAGACCAGCAGGACCTCAACTTGTTCAGGCTCAACTTGGCTGTGAATAAAAACATTCCTTACTAAAATTCCCTAGGTGAGGAAGTGGCACAGGGAGAAATCCAGGTATTCCCATGAAGCCATTGCCCCACAGAGAACAACTCTGCCAGAACTCCATCTAGTTCTCCTATAACAGCTCTCTCTCACAACCTGATCCCAAGCTAAGCAAAAGTGGCTTTTACCAAGTTAAAAAGAGAAACCATTTATGTTCAGCCACATTGCTTTGATAAAAACAGAAGAAAAAATATGTTAAAGAAAAAAAAAAAAAGACTCCACATTCCACCACTCCCTTTTCCACAATATGAACTTAAACATAAACATTACCATGTCATCATTAGATGTTCACAGCCCTGGTTTGCAATAAGACTTTCTGTAAGTCTCAGGTCTAGCACAGGCAGGCCTGAAGCTGGAAGGAAAGTTGTTACCAGAGGAAAACAGAGCAGCAACTGCTGTTTTACATCCTCAGCAGCTGTTGCCTCACATTCGCTTGGTAGCAGCAACCTCCATCTCCCAGTGTTCAGACAGAGCAGGTCACAAGGCAGTGACCATTTGTTCTGGACAACTGCCTGCTTTGCCAATGCTTAGAGCCTGACCAGGACAGATTAACTGCACTATATAGAAAGAGTTTTGATTTGGGGCTGGCTCCTACACACAGGGCCAGAGGTACCTAGTAAAGGCAGAAATTAAATCATAAAACCATCATGGAACTTACAGAGTAGTTGATCATTTGACTTTCAGTTTCAGTAGGTATGTGAATGTCTGCCTCTCAGTATGCCCAGAACCATCCCCCAATTTAAGTTCTTAAGGCTATGGTTAGAGAGTCACCAAAGAAACACTGACATATGTGTTCACCACTGCCCACCATAGCTTAGCTGGAGACCTCTCCCATTAGCCCTCTGTCTCCTGCAGTGCAGAGTCACCCAAGACTGGAGCAGTGAACCCTGGTGATTTTGTACACTGGAGGATGAGGAGTACTTTGGTTGACCATGGTTAAGACCCCTCTAGACCTGAACAGTTCACAGCAATTTGAACTTCTCCGTTTTGCAATTTTTTGTATTCCCCAGAGGTAAAACAAAACCTAAAACCATTAAAACAAATTCACAAAGTACTCCTCTCAGTTTTCAAGGAGAAGAATAATGTGGTTTCTCTGTGCATTTTTCTCACACCAGAATTCCTAAAGGCAACATTCCTAATGAGTCAAGACACGAGCTAGCAGAGTGTACCTCGGCAGGCTAGCTGCCATTCCCGCAGTTTGTAAGGACACACCATCGGGCACATGACAGTGCATTACTTCTGTGCGTGTTACACTTGCTTTCCTTGTTCTAAAATTGCTAAGAATGTCCACACCTATATTTACCGCTGAAGATAGAAATGTTGGTGCTGTTAGGAAACAACTGACTTCTACTCATTTCCTAGTTACTCACGGACCTCTATGGCTACATCTCCAGCATCTATTTCCAGGCACAACGAGGGATGCGGGATTTTGCATGATCATGACTGAGAGAGAAGGAAAGGGAAAAATTCTCCTTGAACTCCACAGTTACTATCAGAGATTAACAAAATCTGCACTGAGACTTCCTGATTTGCCCCACCTTATCCTCTTACCTAATTCGCAAACTCAAACCACTACACTGAACAAAGCAGTACTGCTGAAGTCAGTATCTTAGAGGATAATCTAATAGTCATTTAACTCAGAGTAGCAGAATTTATGAAGTTTGACTTCCTGCAGAAATCCCTTAATAATGTAGATTTCTCTCCCCTGCCTAGCCACTTGTCTTCACAAAATGTGTGGCATTTTGGTATCTTTGAAAGCTTAGTCAAATGTCACTGAAGTTGACTAAGATTGAAAAGCTGTTATGAAGGAATCCAGAATAAGCTATTAGAACATATGCCTAACCATACTGGACTGTGAGCAAAAGTCAGTCTAGTCTAGTAGCATCCTGTCTCTGAGAAGAATCAATGCAAAACCTCAGACAAAAGACAAGGCAAGTAGCCAGTGATACTTGTGGGACACCTTCTTGCAGTGCACAATTATAGGTCTTCCTGAGCCAAAGGCCAGACCGGCATATTTGATACAACTACGACATCCTGTCAGAAACAGTTCTGCAATTTAGCTATTTTACTTGATAATTTTATTAGATGCTTCCTAATTCTGTAGTATGGAGAAGCTCCTCCTGTTCACCTTCTGCATGCCTTTCATAATTTCCTCTTGGCTGCCTCTTTCATTACAGAAACATTACATTGTATCATTACAGAACAATTCCAGATGAACTGTGTAAGTCGTGTTTCCCTAGGAAACCTGACTCAAACACCAGAGGGTTTTTTTTTTAAACACCACTAAGACTTCTGGAAAATAAAAACTAATTTGTCAAACTCCTATATCATAGCTGACATGCATTTTTGCCTCCATCAAAATTAATGGCTAACATCTAACAAGGGCTAGATCCCCATTCTTCTGGAAGACTTTTTATTCCAAGCTATTTTTAAATATATTTTATACTTTCCTTTTAGAAGAAATTATTTCAGGGCACAAAGACTAAACATTTACATTCTCTGTACATAGAATTCTGTCTGCACCAATCCTGCATTGCAATGGAGTAAATCAAATTTAGCTACAATTTCCTCTCTCTGCTGCAGATAGAGCATCCTGCTGTATCAGTAGGAGAACGACTGATGCTGACAGATATAGACATAGTCTTAACAGTTCTTGCTGCCCAGCGCTAAAAAGGTAACACAGCAGAAAAAAACCCAAAAAACTATATAGGCATCCAGATAACCTCTTCTTGGAGGCTAGAAAGAAATAAGGAACTTCCACTTGAGCTCACCTTTCACATTGCACTTGAAGGTTTGGCTTACTACTCCCGTGTCATTTTCTTTTTCTGCTGGCCATTCATAGACGTAGACTGTAGTCCGAGAGGATCCAGCATCAAAGACTATTCCATACTGGGGAGAAAAAAATAATACACAAGACACAAACAGTGACAACTTAAAGGCCCATATGCAGCTGTAATTCTTTGCACCACCAAACACTTTAGAAAATATATGCACAGTATATTTACAAGAGAGATTAATTCTAGTGTTAGGCGCTTAGGCATGAATCCAGCAGCCAAGCACAGAATGAATCTGGCTGCAAAACAGAGAACATGCTACATATCTTCAATAATTAATTCAGTGGGGATGAAGAACGCTCATCTCCTTTCAGCATCAGGTTCAAAATCCACACTGACACATAGGTAACACTGTGTTAGGACCTGATTTTACAGCAAGTTCAGTTCCTATTATCCCAGCTACACTCCCTGGACACTGAAGGGTTTGATATCTAAGCACAGGCTTTAGATTCAAGGACGCACAAGGGATCCATAAAGCTACAAGCAAAGAGGTAAAGTACATAATAGTCCACAGTGAGAATGATATAACAAGTCTGGTTCTTTTCTAATTGCCCCATAAACCTCTCCCTTTGAGTGGTTTAGGCAGTACACCTGAGAGTTTGCCACTGAAAACAGGCTGTGCCAGAGCGTGAGACAACAAAGAGGGAAAGAGAATCAATATTACCCCATGTTTATTTATGAAATCAATCAGAAATATTTAAGTGACTTGCCACGGGGCACTTGGACTCTCTGTGGGATTAAAGCACAGGTTTCTGCATTCCATTCCACTGCTCNTAAATGAGAAATATTTAAGTGACTTGCTCCAGGCCACTAGGACTGGTTTCTCGATCCCATTCCACTGCTTAACAGACCAGTGTTTCCCCCTTTCCTGTCTTTTATGGCAGCAGAAAACTGTAGCAACTGGGAAGGCAAACTGCATGAATGGAAGAAAACTGCTATTTTTCTTATCCTCTTTATGATCCCTGAAAGTACGTGTAGCTGTCCCCCCTCCTCCAAAGTCATCTAATTGGTAGGAAACACAGCATGTAGGGTTCGTTTCGGTCAACTTCTTTTTTTCTTTTAAAAAAAGACAGATGCCCAGGAACCTGACAATACTGAAAAATGAGAGCAAAGCAGTAAGAGCCCCTGCAGCCGGCCGATACATTTCATCCCACTGCTTCCCTGGGGAACCTCAAGTCTGACCAAGAAAGATCACTGCTTCAGGTGGCAAACCATTTGGCTTCCACGCCTCATTAGTTCCCAGCTTCCACTGTAATCCTACAGACTCCTGGCCCCCAAAGAACTACCAGCAATACCAGTCTAGTCTGTTTCCTAGAGGACTGCTAGATAATGAAAATTTCATTTATATTTATCAAGACGATATTCACCCTGACCAACTAAAAGGTAAAAGGCTGCATAGATACTATCAAACCACTATGCCATCAGGTTCCATTCAAGTAATTACTTTAGCAAAGATACTTTGAGTGGATTCCCCCTCCTTGAAAGAGAGATGAGTGCTCTGGAGACACATAATACAGTAATGGTCAATCTGCTCAGCGGCTATTAATTAAATCTAGTCTCGGTCAGCTCAAAGTGCCAACCATAAGCTTTTAACTTAGCCACTTTTAGAGCTAACTATCATGCCCAAGTAGAGCTGGAAGATAATAGAAGTACTTTTACCTCAGCTAACTGTGGGGCTTTTTGACCTACTTCCATCCTCCTCTGCATTTCCCAGCCTCCTTCCTGAAAGTAACAGATTTCCATCTCAAAGAGTAGTGATGCACTTTTCTGAACCAATGCATGACTGACAACTTTATTTTCTTTCTCCTTCTATTTTTCCTATGCAGGTTCTTGTTTCCTTTAAAAGAGATGCTCGTTTTTGAAAAGGACTCTTGGGCCCATTTCAGGGTGACTCTTGCAAATCCTCAGAACTTGTGTGAGCTCACCCTGTGTGAACTGGTCCATGCAGCCGTGAAGTGGGGATCAGTGAGAAGTGTACAAGATGATAGGACTAAGATTACTCTTTAATTAAAAAACCAGAAATGGTAGAGGATGTGGCATTTTAAGAGGGTGAGAGATTTCTACATGCCTTGTCTCAGCCTGCTGCCTAAGACAAACTGGTTCAATTAAAATTCTCCGGTGACATTACATTTCTGTCCAAGTTGCAAGTCAGATCACCTTTAGCTGCCCTTTAAGGACTAGCAATGCCTTCCTGCTTTGAAAGGTACTGCGTGGGACTGACAGCACAGGCAAACCCTTATCCTGGGCTAGCAGCTCTTAAAGAACAGAACAACTTTTTCTCCCTCCTTTCCCTCTACTTCATCTTTCACCCTGAGGATTTCCATTGTCTCTACTCAAACACCAGTGGAGAAAGATAAAGGTGTGGTGATTCCCTAATACCCAAGAACTGCACCATCTAGTCAATGGATTAGATTAGTCAGACAAGACAGGGAGACAACATTAACGCAGAAAAGCTTCAGAGTTCTGGTTCTAGTCCAGTAGAAGCATCTGGAGAGGCAAATTAAAGAAACACAATAAAGAAGGGAGAGTTTTTTCTCTTTAGGGCTTACAGAACATCAGTAGACAAATTTTTTTGACTGGTACAAAGGCTCATTACATTCAGAGCGAGCATGATTTACAGTTCTGGACTTCTTCACAAACTACATCACTAAGGATGTTTGTGCTCTCTTCATCACTCTTCTGACTCAACGGTGTTTGCCAACGAGTCATGAGCTCTTTCAGTGCCTCAGCTTCATGCACATGGGCAGGTCCTTCATTCACAAATCACTGGCTGAATCTTCAGATAACCCAACCATCAAGGAACCAAAATATTCAATTTTGCAACAACACTTTAAAACATCAGTGGCATAGCAGATAAATTATGTCTTGTGCCACAAAGCAATGAACCTGGACACTCTCAGTGTGCATCCTGGGAAAGAGCTATTATGCCACAGATAATACAAACTCTAGTTATTCTTCAGTAGCTGTTTTGGTTTCATGGAGAAGAGCCAGAAGAACAACAAGGCCATTTACAGAGAGTAAGTCTGTTTTCATCATGTTATTGCCATATTTAATTTTAATCAACTGCTAACTTCCAGACACTGCCATTTCCAGGTTCCATCACATCAACTAAGTACCAGAGCGTTTCATGCTGGCATACCAAGGTCCTCCCTCTGCTCCTGAAGAATTACTTCCTGCGAGTGTTAATCGTTCACTGAGGAGTATTCAGGAACCAAACATATGTTCCTCCATATCGACGGGGATTTTCTGCATTGGCAGGCTTACGGCCCAAAAAGAAATCCAAAGCCAAGGCACCTAGCAGAAGAAACGCCAGTCTTCCTCCAGAACCAGCCATGAACCTGTTGTGATTCAGGAAGCAGACCTCCCCATCTAAACCAGCTCCAACATTTGCTCAAAGAGTAAGGGAGACAATTTTATCATTCTGAATGTGAAACGGAGTTAATAACAAACACAGGTGACGTGTAGGCTGTCTTTTAGATAGTGGCCTCAGCCTGCATGTCAGTCCAGTCTTGCCTTGCATGAAAACTGGCAGGATGTAAGGCTGCTGCAAGCAGAGATTTGGGGCACAACAGGGAGTAAACTTGAGGCACTGTGTCCCCATGCAAGATCACAGCACACACACCCTGCCACACCATACAAACACATTAAACTGGTATCAGAATACAGTTTTATCCCATTGTCCGACTCATACATCACCAAATGATTCAGACAAACCAAAGAGTGTTTACAATACCATGAAGCGTAATGAGACATTAGCCTATCGCTATCAGTACGTGAACTATCCAGTTAAATACACACGCAGAGGCACAGGTAGAAAGGACTTCAAAGAAGGATCTGACAAGGTTTATATGCTTGTAGCTACCGTGGGAAAATACAGAGAACTGAAAATGCCAGACTGCACAGCTTCCCTAGAAGGCTAATTTCTACAGCTTTGTCCTCAGTTGTCTACATCTCTCATTGAAGAATCTGCACATATACTCCAGCAGCACAAGGCAAAGCCTGAACTCCAGAGTATTTCAGTTTGTCTTTTCCAGTTTGGTCTGCCTCTCCTCATGAAGCTACTTTGCTTCTGTTAATATCCAGCAAGTCCCAACATGTGGTAAATCATAAAGTGCACACTTACAGCCCAAATGCTTTTGATACGCAGGCGCAGTTTGCAAAGATTTCAGCATAAACTTCCTAGCTGTGCTTGGGGGCAGAACTCAAACTCAGGATATTTCCCACTTCAAAATTATTTTTAAATTACTTCCAATCTCTGGCAAAAATAAAAAGCAGTGGCATATTCTCCTTGTTTGGCCTTTCAGTCTTGGAGAAAACATTGTGTGATAGGCATCACAGACAGGGAATCAAGGAATGCTTTTCCTGCTTTGCCACTGACTCTGTGATCTTGACCAATTCTCTTTTTCTCTCAGCTTCAGTTTTCTCGTGATGAAGATGTGATTAAACACTAATTTATGGCTGTAAGCTCATTTGAATTGCTGCATAAAAATTAGTTTAGAAAGGAACATTATTAAACATCAGTTCAAAACATTGTTCTTCCTTATATATTCTAAGCCTTACCTTAAGCCCTGGGGAGAGGATCTGTTGCTGATTTATCTGAATCACTGCAATAGCAATAACAAGAATTATGCTTAGAAGAAGGAACACTTGGGCAACAACACTTGGGGTTCTGGTGAGCATCCTGAAACAACAAAAAGGGAAACACTTAAAAGAATGTGAAAGGATTCGGTGATTCTGTCTTAAGGCCTGAATCAGCTGACACTCCTCACACAAATCTCATTTCGTCAACTAGATTACACTACATGAAAATTCTGCGATCTCCCCAAAACTGCCTGGTGTTTTGCTACCACTAACTTTTTTATTGTCTAGAAGGGCTTTGTCTATATTGTCATGCTAACAAATGCTAGATTTCACCCTCAGGTGCCAGTCTGCTCATTTCCAACAGTGCCTACATGTAGATGCATGCTCATCATCTCCCATTGCCTTAGGAAGTAAGAGCAACAGGCAGGCTGAGGCTAGTGCATGCTTAACGATCCCATGTACGCCTACAACACAGACACACCCACAGCCATATAGACACAATGCTGGCAGCTGCTGAGTACCACATAGGTGTTTCTGCCAGAGATGCAAGGTCGGTGTCTATAATAGATATAGGCTGCTTCAGCAGGAAACAAAGGAGGTTTTAAGAACATTACAGAAGGCATCTTTCTTCTAATTGCTGATGTGTTCATGAAGTATCTTTGTGTGCATGTGTGTGTGCATATTGACGTGGAGCCTATTATTCACTCTGCACTACACATAAAACACAGTTTAACTCACAGATCTTACCATAAAAAGTTACTACATCTAAGTAAATCTAAAGTGTAGTTATGTTAGACAAACCCAAGGATGACCTGTAGAAAGGTTTTCTAGAATTCAGATGTGGGTTAGGTTTCCTGTTATTTCTGTTCATCCTTTATTTTTGCATGTCCCTGGCCAGAGAGCTCTTCACCCCAAAAGGCCTTTCAGTACCTCCAAGTACTGACAATCCCCGTATCAAAAATTCTTATGCTCCACAGGGGTTGAGGAAGAAAGAGGTGGCTGGTGGGAGATGGCAAACTTAGACGTTTCAGAGGAACACAAAAAGGACACCGTTCCTGCCTTTCTCATTTTCAGAAACCAGTTATTTTGGCATAGAAATATCAAGTTAGCCTGGCGTGATCTATCCTGACTCCCAGCTCCTAATTCTTTCATGCTGACAGTGGAGTATACCAGTGGCTGTTCAAGGCTGCCCTGCTGTTTCAGCAATTGCCAATGCCAAGGTGTGCTGAGGACAGGAGCTAAAAGGTGGTCTACAGTCCACGGCCACAGCACGCTGGGTCAGCCCCACTGGACCTGCAACACATGGTCTTCTCCTTAGCTCCAACCAGAGCCAGAGGGCTGAGGAAGAAAGGAGAACAAATGCTTCTTCACGCAGTTTCCATATGCTAAACCACATGGGTTCTTCAGCCTGTGTACCCACGGTCCAACATCTGCGTTCACATTCAAAAGAGAATGTTTTGTTCTGGTACTAGCTTCGCTCCAAGCTTTGCCCACTGTTGCTGCCTTCCTTGTCTTCTGATTTCTGCTGTGAAATCTAAGCCAGATGGGCTTTTGGAAACTCTTCATTTCAGCCTGACACATCTCGCTTCTAGAATGTCATGGTTTTTTACATTCATTAACCCCCTTTTCCAAATCCATATGGGCTCCTTGTTCACTGCCAATCTACTCTTCCAATACTTTCTTTTCTTGGCTTGGTAATAGCTTTATTATCTTAATCAACCAGCCACATTGATGATTTATTTACTGCTGTCCATTGCTTTACTATGCTGAGGCATTCAAATATCATGTACACAATGCATAAATGATAGAATGAAATCTTATTTTTACTATTAGAAAATATGTTAGCACCTAAGATGAATTCTCACTGTAACCAGAGGACGATGTCAGGGCATACTAATTAGAAGCATTTATACAAATCAATCCGTATTTTAAAAGAGACAGCAGATTTTAACTATTTATGAATAACCATCTGGATAAAATACTTGTCTTTAGGGGGAGAAAAAAATCTTTTTAGCTTGCAACTGTACATGGAGTTATCTATGATTGTAAAGTCACTGAAAGAGAACTATTTGCTTGCAACCTAATATATACCAGTCACTCCTGGATCAAAGCACTGATGTTCAGCGCTGGAAAATATAAGTCGTCATAAAAAAAAAAAAAAACACTCAGGGCAAATGACTCTTTGAAAAACTAAAGCATTACTAAAGAGCAAAGCAATAACCATTATTATACCATTAATGCTTGAGAATACCCATGATGACTGCTGAAATATTTGCTGCTGCATCCATTTGTAAAGGTGAAATTAAAATCTTGGTTTGTTGAATTTCTTGCATGCTTCCCTGGTATTGGGATTTGTCTTCATCAGAGATGATTTATCTTTTCACACAGCTTTTTTGACAGGGAGCATATTAGGTAAGACATTCCTCATACAATCTTGTCCCCTTGGCAATCAGGACAATTTCATCAGAGAATAACCTTTAAATCCTGATTTAAGCAACAGCCTCTGTGTTAGAAGGACATCTTATACTCCATGCCTGCTTGAAGTCATCACACAGTTGACACCTTCTCTATCTGAATTGTGCAAGACGCTGCAAGATTTCACATAACTGGATCAGAAGCATCGGGCTGTATTTACTTTTAGCTATGCTTACCTAAGACTCACACACATACCAGGCAATACTGTCACACTTGCCCATTCACTGAAATCTGTGGAGTTACCAGACAGGAGTTCAATTGACTCCACAGTTTAAACAGAGTTGTAGCGTAAGTAACTCTAGCTAACATTGCACACTTGTTGGCAAAAAGCCAAATAAAAGAAAATTTTAATGAAGTATCTAGAAGCAGTTGTATTCCATTATTAAAACAATATCAACCTGAAGCAAGACACAGCATAAATATAAATTTTCCACACCCATTTAAGTACACTGGGCCACACAGGAGTATATTTGAAGAATCATTTTCTACACCTTACTTCAAGCAAAAAGAATACCTGCTTGCAAAGGAAAATGGACTAAACTTCTTCACGCCACCAACATTTTGAGTTTAACTAGGTTAAATATGCATCTGTGTGAATGCCAGTGCATATTATATGTTGAAATTCCTTTTCCCAAGTTACCTGAAACATCTAAACCCACTTATTTTAGGTACTAACCTGTTTGTTCATAGGGTGGATGGGCAAGCACCATAAATATCTTTTTTCACGCTATAACCAGAGAAATACAAACACATTAGCGTTTATTTTAGAAGTGCTCTACGAGTGAATGTTTTCCAAGTGCTGAAAAAAAAAACCCCCAAAAAACACAAACAAGAAAAACCACCAAAACCCCAACACCCGCAGCATTTTCAAACCCGCAATGAAAACACGTGAGGAGGTTTCACATGCCTTCCGTCGGAGGAGAAATTAACTAAAAACAAGCACGTGGACCCAAAATTAGCGGCTGAACCTCAGAGCTTTCCCTCAGCTCACCGCCGTCCCGGGTGAGAAAGCTTCATACAACGACTGTGATTTGCGAGAAAGCACAGTTCCCCCACCACCACCACCACCCCCCCCAA
>VYXH01010794.1:572-19090 GCA_013397275.1 Burhinus bistriatus
TGTGAGCTATCCCACCATGTCTCAGTAACTGCGATGAGATCATGGCCCTATGACTGCACACAGATCTCCAGTTCTTCTTGTTTGTTCCCCATGCTGTGTGCATTGGTGTAGAAGCATTTCAGAGAAGCAGATGAACATGTAGTTTTTACCCTTGAGGGGTGGTAGGTCTTCTGATTCTCAAAAATGCTAGCACGCTGCCCCATAAGTGCTGGCCTACTGCACCTGGGAGTGTCTCTGGCGAGCCCAGTTACACCCCCACCCCCCTTCAGACCTACTTTGAAACCCTCTCAATGAGTCCTGCTAACTCTTGTCCTAGAACCCTTTTCCCCCTGCGAGATAGGCTTTTCCCATCTGTTACTAGCAGGCCTGGTGTCCTGTAAATCAAGCCATGGTCAAAGAACCCAAAGTCCTGCTGGTAGCACCAGTCTCGCAGCCAGGCATGGATGTGCTGGCTCTTCCTGTTTACCCCTTCATCATTCCCCACAACTGCAGGGATAGAGAACATGACCTGTGCTCTGGATCCCTTGACCAGTCGTCCCAAGGCCCTGAAATCTCTCTCCATTGCCCTTGGACTTCTCCTTCCTACTTCATCACTGGCTACCTGAAAGACCAGAAGGGGATATTAATCTGAGGGACGTACTAGGGATGGAAGTTTCTTCTTTACATCATTAACCCAGCCCCCAGGGAGGCAGCAGTCCAGCCTACATATCGGGCCTTCCGTTCCCTTCAGAAGCGAGACACCTATGACAATGACCCATCTTTTATTTTTTATTGAGGTGGTTTTGATATGTGGGGTGGTCCATGGAAGGGGTTTTAGATTACTTCTACCAGAACAATGCGTACTTATGCTCAGGTAGCTATTATAAGCTGTCCTGGCCTACCCCCCCTTAATTTCTTCAGGACTTCTTAGCTCAAGACACAAGTACCCAGCAAAATAAGACATCTCTTAGATGGTTTAAAATAAAACTGTTATAGAGAAAGGTCTTTTTTTTTTTTTTTTATGAGTATCAGCCAATATTTACTTTTTGTGAAGTATCACCTTATTTCTCAATATTCATCCCCTCCTATTACTTCACTTTTTTCCAAGTTATTTGGACCAAATTCAGCCTAAATTCCTACATGTGCTTGCTCAGTGGTGAGAGCCATCAATATCTAAGGGCATTCCGAGAACAGTTCAGAAGACCTAAATAAAGCCATGAAATAGAACCTGCCCTAAAGCAAGCAAACAGAAAGCAGCAACAAGGACTTAAAGAGAATTTAAGTTGTTGACTATAGTATTTCCTTCCTTTTTGCTGGTTTTGCCAGACAAGTTTCCTCATGTTGTTCTCTGAATTCAAGCTATTACTGATTATTGCTTTCAGGAACATGGAAGAGAGTATGAATTTGCCAGAGGTAAATATAAAAGAAGAAGGCATGATATTTGAGCAGAATGGCTTCTCCTGTGGTTTGTCAGCTGAACTGACAGAACAACAGGGGCAGTGAGATTACTAGCAATGATTGTTTTGATAAAAACAATCTTTTGGATCTGTTTTTAATTGTAATCAAAGGATAGGAACCACTTCTTAGCTCAAACTTCTATAGATATATAGTTTCTATATTTTATTAGTCTTAGCATACAGGAATTTGCTCATATAATTTTCCAGAAAATAAAACCTGGACTTTATGGAAAACTTTCATGATACAAATAATTTTATTTCATTTTAATCATTGAAAATATAGGTTTATAAATCCAAGAAAGTAATTGATATTCCCACTATTATTGAGAAAGAGAGAGAAAAATGCCTCCAAATGGTTATTATGGAAATGGCTTCCATAATTTTGAGGGCTGTGGTGAAACTGGCAGTCTTATAATTCAGCGTACTCCTTGTTACGTTCAGAGATAAGCATAACATCTGTGTTCTTTTAGGCATCTGATATCCCATTAGTCAGTCACCACATTGCAAAGATAATAAAGTGGCCTTGTAAAGACATCCCCTAGCTCTCTGAGCGTTCTTAGATGCATCCCAGAGACACACGTAAGTCCAGTTTGCTTTTGTGCTTCCTAACTTGATCTTCTCTACTCCACTACTACACACAAAGACTTGGGAGAACAGGGACCTGATGTCACCAGTGAAAAACAAGGCAAAAAATACATCGTGTATCTCAGTCTTTCCTCTGTGCTTTTTTTCACAAGGTCTGCCTGCCCACTTAATAGAAGGATGACTTTTTTTCCTTGGTCTTCTTCTGTTGCTGGTGTATTCACAGAAGACAATCATCTTGTCCTTCCTATCCTAATTTCATCCCTGTGTGTCTTGACAGTGCTTCTTTATTCCTCCTTGGAAGCTACTTCCCAATACCACCTTCTGTAAACTTCTTTTTGGCATTTAGTTTCATGTAAAGGAGATCAATGCTTCCATAAAGCTTATGGCTTAAGTGGATGGATGTTTCTTTTTTTTGTTTTGCAGTAGCAAGTTATACCAACATCATAGCAATTTTCTTCCAAAAGGATTCTATTGATCTATTTCTGATTAGTAAGCGAGTAAAGAGTTAGAGAATGTTGGCTATTTTAATGTCGATGTTATTATGAGAAAAGTTAAATCTTCATGAATTGGTGGACAATTTTATTTCTAATGTGCTATGTTAGGCCTGACTTGTCATTCTATCTACACTTTGGAAATTTTATTCAGTGACAAAAGGAGCTATTTTTAAACAAGCTATTTTTAAACAAGTCAAAACTTCCTTGTCTTTCTAAGTTAGATGAATTTATGTATGCAATAATCTAATAAATGTCCAAAGAGTCAGCAGTATTTCTATTTTTTCTGCAGTTAGACATTTAATGAAAGCAGCATCTGAAATCTTGGTCTTGCATTAGATAGCTTTTTTTGCTTTAGAAGGGTGTTGACTACAATTTATTCCATATTTCACCAATGAAGTGTAAAATCTTAGCATGTTGCATGATAAGATTGTTTTCTTTTTTGGAATTATCCTTAGGTCACATTTCATGGAAAATCTACTTCAATCTGAATCTACCAGGATTCCTGTATAGGAGGTGTTGGGAACCTTGAAAATTTTTCTACAGATATAAAGCAGAGCCATAGCAGCAGCATTCAGCCAGGTCATACAAGCATTGAGATGTTTTTCTTAACTAGCAACGGGCTGTAGAATTCTACCAAAATGGCTTTTGTCCTGTTCTTTTTTCCCCAGGATGTTTCCATTGGTAAGAATTGGCACAGTTCCACTAGTATCAAAGGGCTTACATGAGCTTATAAACTCTAATGATGCTTGTAGATAATACTGCAAGGTAAGACAATGCATCTACCTAACCTCATTCAGCCACTCTGCCAAACTTTATTTAGTTATCCGCAATGTGTTTTCTATATAAACATTTTTACATTATGGATGACTGAGTTTAATACCATTTATATGTAGTATAAAGTTACTTGCAGCAAAGAAAATGAGAAAAAATGTGAAGTCAGGGTAACTTATTTTTATGGAAAAACTCTACTTTTTCCTTTATTTTCTCTGTGTTCTGCTCTTGCTGCCAACAGTTTCTCTAAGCTCCCTTTTTTATTTTGTTTACTACTTTTCCACCGCTTCTGTATTTCTTTCACATACTCTTGCTACCCTTTCTTTATCTTATGTAATTTATAAATAGACTGCATACCTCTAGTATGTCCCTGTGAAGACCATAGGGACCCTCCCTGAAATGAAATACAAAGACTTGATATTAAATGTTCATAATTGTTGTTGTTATTGAAGTAGCTTATATTCTAAGCTCTTCTCCCAGAATTCATTGATCTCAAGATAAAATGGATAAATGGGATGGGCCCTGGCTGCCAGACCCTGCCCTTCCCGATGCAGGGAGTCCCTGACCCTCCTGATGCCTGGCCCCAGGCAGCTGCTGGCCCCTGTGGCACCTTGACAATATTCATAGAATCATAGAATGGTTTAGGTTGGAAGGGACCTTCAAGATCATCTAGTTCCAACCCCCTTGCCGTGGGCAAGGACACCTCCCACTAGACCTGGTTGCTCAAAGCCTCATCCAACCTGGCCTTGAACACTTCCAGGGATGGGGCCTCCACAACTATTGTTATCTGATGGCACCTGAAGAAAGAATGTGCTGGCATTTCCATTTTGCAAGTGTGGGATGAAGTGATACCTAAGGTCAAGTTCCTGAAGATATTTACAAATATTTAAATGCCAATTAAAATTGCTGAGAATCATGAAAGTTTCCTTCAAAGCAGGTTCAGGAGTGGGGTTTGTTTGTTTGTTTGGTTTGGTTTGGTTTTGTTTCAGTTCTTTCCTTTTATTTCTAAAATTGCAAGGCTTTTTCCTGCCAAAGTTATTTAAGGTGATCTACATTCTGTTTGTAATGTTCTTGAATCAAGCAGGTTCTTCTCGTTCAGCCATTGGCACCTGTTGATGCAAAGAAGGAGCAGCTTGCTCCTGTGTATGTCTTTAGCGCCATCTCTGCCTTTTGTGGCATAGTTTGCTCCTACAAGCCTCATGAGAATATATGAAATTCTGAAACTGTCAACAGACGAAAGTAATCTTTTTCTCCAGATATGCCAGTAGTTTTTTTCAGTAGTAATCATAACGTTACCCCTTCTGCCTCTGTAAATTTAAATAGCAACACACCTAAAGGTAAAGGGTCCTGAAAGGAAGGAGGCTACAAGGTGCTGATAATACATGTTTTCTATAGAATTTCAAAAGAGGACAGAAAATGATTGGAAATCACTATAGGTAGAGTTCAGTAAATTAAAAAGCTCTTGCTATTCAAAATTGATTTTTTTTTTTCTTTTTTGTTGTTTCTCTCAGCAGTTTCTTACAGCTCCTTGCTGGTAGTTCTCATCATACAAATGCCATCTGTTTTCCCCATCAATTATTTCAGTGAAGTTGTTTTATGGAATTGTTTTAACCTTTTTTTTCCATATAGCTGTCTTAAGAATGGAACTGAATGTGTGTAACATCTCCTGAATAGAGTATCAACATCCCAATTTTAGATAGAAGGGCAATGACAGCAAATACTTCTATTATGTAATTTATACTCTTTTCTCTAACATCTGTGGTCATGTAAATACTGATGGGTTAAATGTTGGAATAAAATGTCATCAGTTTGAAATGGGGATGAATGGGTAAATATGGCAGTGTTACTTCATTTCACATGGCCTATAGCTTTCAACTTAAAATTAGGAAAAAAAGCATATGAACATTCTAAAGGTACATTAATGTGTGTCCCTAGCTAAGTTACATTAAAAGCCCTATTTAGTCCTTCCTAAGGAAAAGGTTCACCAGCCGCTGAGTTAGCTTGATACCATCCTGGATTTAACCTTTCCACCCCAGCTGTAAAATAAGATGCAAGAGAGGGGTTGGAAGACGAAAATATCATCTAATTGAAATTGTAGTTTTGAGAAAAAGGTATGCTAATAACAAGAATTTTTCCTTACGGCTGGAAAATCATTGGTTAAGAGTTCATGTGCATAAAGAGATCGCTCTTCTGAAGTTTTTCATTCCAGAGTATGAAGTAAATGAAAAAAAGCAGTAGAGCACAGCAAGATTAAAACATGAGCCAGTGATCAGAAAGTTGATTATAATGTCAATAACGATGTAGTCAGTAATTTTTGCTGCCAAATGTCTTCAGTACATGTGAAAAAAAGATGAAGAGAAAAAATAAGCATGGAACAATGCACATTGTTTATGTTTCAAGAACATATAGTAATCAACATACTCTAATGTGCATGTGTCAGTGAATATTTGCTATATAGCTTTACCTCAGGAACTCTCTGCCCTGGTTCTGTCAAGTCAGACAATACTGCCAATATATAAAGTGCAAAGAAAGAAGAAAAACAGGATTAGACAGGCAAAATACATGCACAGTGATTTTTATATTGATTAACTTATTGTTACTGGCTTCTGAAGTAAAACAGCTGAGCTGAAATATTTATAGTATGGTAGGTATTTTATTCAGATCAGTAATTAGGAATTTTTACAGCAGGAAAAGGGTAACTACTTAAATATTTCATACGGATTTAAAACTCTCTTGGCATCAGAATTTTTTTCTATACCTATATTTTCAAAGATACAAACCATTATATTTCCTACTGTGTTTTGTGGGGCTAATTATAACTCCTTGTTCTATGTGGCTGTTGCTTCGTCTTTTACTCTCACTATGCTTCTAGTAGAGTACATGAAAGAATGTATACCATAAGGAATAGAGTGCCACCACTGAAGTAGTTGGGATGAAAACTACAGGCAAAACTAAAGTATAGACAAGGTTCTTTGAAAATACATAACAGTATTTAATCAGGAAAAGGATGTCCTTGTCTGTGTAACCAAGAAAAATTTCTTCTTCTAAAAGTTTATTTGTTTCTAATTAAACTTTCTAAAGTAAAAAAAAAATATTGTAAGCAGCTGCATTGTCTATTTAAAAAGAAAAAAGAAAACTCTTTTTTTTTTTTTCAAATTGGGAATGTGTTTCCAGGGCTACAACTTGGCAAAGTTTGCTCCAAAATTTTTCACTTGCCCACGTGGAAAGCTGTGCATGCAGTCCTCCATCCCAAACTAAAATATGGTAGCTTGTGTAATCACCGTTATCTGTCTGCCTTCTTCAGGTCATCATTCATGATGCTTGGACAACGCCATGCAATGTTATTTTATGTAAAAAACTGCAACTGAACTTTGCTAGGTGTTTGGCACATGTGCACAACAAAAAGACATCTGGTGACCCAAGAACTTCCTAGTCTTAGGCTTTTGTCCTATACATGTTTAAGTCATAGAATCATAGAGTGCTTTAGGTTGGAAGGGACCTTAAAGATCTTCTAGTTCCAACCCCCTTGCCATGGGAAAAGACATCTCCCACTAGACCAGATTGCTCAAAGCCCCATCCAGCCTGGCCTTGAACACTTCCAGGGATGGGGCCTCCACAGCTTCCCTGGGCAACTTGGTCCAGTGCCTCACCACCCTCACAGTAAAGAATTTCTTCCTGATATCTAATCTAAATCTCCTCTCTTCCAGCTTGAAGCTATTACCCTTCGTCCTATCACTACACGCCCTTGTAAAAAGTCCCTCTCCAGGTTCCTTGTAGGCCCCTTTCAGATACTGCAAGGCTGCTATAAGGTCTCCCTGGAGCCTTCTCTTCTGCAGGCTGAAGAACTACAACTCTCTCAGCCTGTCCTCATACCAGAGGTGCTATGTCTGTACATAACACTATTGATTTTACTTTGGGTAAGTTCTACCTAAAATTAGGCATATAGATAACATTTTAGTTTTCATATCAAGAAGGGCCTATGTTCTTTTCTCAGATTACTCTCCTCTTCATCCAACAGTACCTTTGTTTGGCCACCAATACGAACACAACGTGATATAGTAGTGGGTGCATTTAGATTCTCAGTTCAAAAAAGGCCAACATACTAATTTTATTTGTCATCATGTGACAATAGTATCCCTGTGGGCCTTTACTCCAGAAACCCTAATATGTGTTAATTTTAACCCTAATATATTAGTCCAAGGTAATTTGTTCACGTGCCTGTAACTTGAGAGCTTTCACCTGATGAAGAACAGCAGACAGTATAATTAATGGAAAAAAGATATCTTTCTTTTGTCTGCCTGGGAATCCTAACCCTTTCTCCCCTACAGGGTTTAATAAAATACACAGGGGAACTAAGTGGGATGTTCAAAAAGCAAGGGGGAATTGGGGGCCCCATGCTGGTATTGACAGACTGGCAGACTGCGTAGATTTCCCTCTCAAAGAACTAGAGTTCTTCTTCTGACTTAAGTTTCATTTATTCTTCCCTCCATAGCATAGGTGAAATATATTTGTGAAACATGGTAGCTGTCTGAGTATGGCTGGCTGGCTTGTTTTATGAAAACTGCCTACTTACCCCTGTAGTTGTGATAGCCTTACAAAAAGATAAGACTAATCTCACTTGCTTGGCAAAAGAAGTTTTAAAGGTGTTTTGATAGCTCTAATTAGTAGGTTTCTAGATAGGACATTTCATTCTCTGTCATAATCAAATTTATTGGATTCATTGCCCTCATTAACTTAAGTTCTTGGTTAAATTTGTACAGTGATATTAGCAAAGAATAGCATCCAGCTTCTGGCTCAATATATTTTATTAGATGTCTACAGGGCTTTTACTTTTCTGGGTTATTGCTAAAGCGTGTCATGAAAAAGGAAAACCAAAACTTACTAAAGCGACAAAGAAAGGCCAATGCATAAAAATTTGCATTTCTTCTTGCTAAAAAGGCAGCATTACATGTTTTCTCCTTTGGAGGTCAGAGCATGAGATTTTGATCAGACCAAAATTACTTCTTGTTTAACTATATGTAACCAAGTATAGTGAAGATCTGTTTGTTCATGTTAACAGGAGTGGACATTTTATAGACAAGTAAATTTCATGGAGCACTGGATATATTTTCAGACAGAAAATTCCAGTCATCCGTGAAATTAAAGAGAAAAGCATTCCCTTTAAAGGGAAGTTTCACAATTACAGATCCTGTCCACCTTTTCCAATATAGTTTCCTATACAAACTTTTAATCACTTTTAATAAACCTTTTGATATTGTATTTGTTGGTATTACTAGTATAAATAAAGATGTGGTAAGAAGCCTGTTTAAATAATTCTGCTAGTAAGAGTATGTAAATTTCACTCTGGAAATAAATTTGCCATACGTTTCTGGGAGTCAACCATCATGCAAGGTTTTAATGGTGTAAAGTCAGTCAAAAATACAGTAGGAGTTTGCATGGTTAAAAAAAAAAAATCCTATTCAGTGCTTTGAAAATGTTCTTTGCAAGGTCTCCTGGATAATGTCATACTTCTATTTTTGAACAACTACAAATGCTTGAAGAGTTTCTGAATGTTTTATTTAAAGAAATCAGGCACTGGTTCTGTAAAAATTTCCAAAAGGAGTGTTTAAAGTTAGTCACAGAGATCTGTAGTTCAGACACCCAGATTTTTGAAGATGCTTTAAGCTCCCAGAATTTCTATGACCTCAACAGGAACTGCAGCTGATCTTCATACCACTTTAATGTGAGTGTTGCATATCAAGCTATTTCCTTCTAAACCAGTTTAGGACAGACCAAATTGCTGACCACCTTTTCTCTTCGCTAGACAGACAGATTGAATAAGATCAAGACTCACCCTTTAAGTAGATCCAGGCTGCCACAGGACAGGGGGGCGTCTTTATATGAATTTTTCTGTAACTTCTGATATTGTCTGGTTTTGGAGCACTTGGAATGGAGGAATTTTCCATTATCTCATGAGACAGAAAAAGTGGCTTTTGGATATTGAAGAGAAATATTCATGTAAGTCCTACAACTCGTTGTAACTCCAGCTGTCAGCAGTCCATCTGTTTTCCCTGCCATCATAGGTCCAGTAGGTCTGCCAAGAACATAATGCAGTCTGGCTCCATATATGATGCTTAATTTTAGCTTCTTAATGCCAAAGAGTAATCAATAAACCTGGTCAAAAGTTGTTAACAAAACCCCCTTTTTTGTGAAAAAAAAAAAAATGCTTCCTAAATGGTTTTCAGCTGTTTTGTGTATTCTCCACACTGAAACAGAGGATAGTATGTCATCCTTCCTATGTTGCTGTAACTTTTACATAATACTAGCTAAAACGGTATGCATACCTAACTGTATTCTGTCGTCCTGAAGTGCATTTATAGATATTTTAGTGTTTATGACTGGATTCTTTTCTCGTTTCTGTTGTGATCTCCACCTCCATCTCAGTTCAGGCTGCAAATAGATTGTAGAAGTCCACGCTTTCACAGGATGGAAGTCATGTTTTTACTAGCCCTATTAAATAAGAAGTGTGGTTTTCTTTCTTACTTTAACTTCCTATATTGTGCAGGTTTGGCAGCCCCAAAAGCCTCTGTGTTTTCCTGCAACAGCCTTCTCGGAGACTTTCCATTTCTTAAATGGAGGAACGACCACAGTTACAAGACTTCCCACATGCACCGTAGGGAAGATGGTTTGAAGTCCTTATTTCTTACAGCACTTCTTGAGTGTCACTGAAACACAGTAGTGGAGACTATATAACTCTACGAACCTATGTATTGTGGCACTTCGTGCTTGAATGAAGGAATTAAATATTCAATACAGTACCCAACATTGCCCTACTCTGTCATTTTCTGTCACTATAGAAGAGATGGCTCCAGATTGTTGTATTTGCGGGGTAGGAGGTGTTGCAGTTCTCTCCTGTTAAGAAAGTTGTACTAGCTAGGCTTTCTTGTATTTCAGACCCATGTAGAAACCTTTCCATACTGAGACAGTCATTCTAGTGTGTATATGCATGTAGTTTGCTACTCATGGATGTCTATGGTTACATTTATTCTGTAAAATGTAAGGTAGCCAAACTGAAACTGTGGACACAAACAATTCCATATTTGTGAAATATTTGTCAAATATATTGCTATCTTTCAGAAGTAAAAAAAATTACAAACAATGATTTTAAATTGTTGATACCTTTAAGGCTAAAATGAGCTCAGATAGCATCCTGAAATTAAGATTTCAGAGATCATCCCCAGGGAATTGAACTTTTTGTACAAAATGGGATGGAAGTGTAGCACATGAAGAAGATAGTGGTAATATTAATAAAAGATAAAGATATTTCTGAAAATTCCATCTGAAACTTTGTGATATGTAACTACTAGTTTATAAGATGCTGGCAAGCCCCACAAGACACTGACATGGATCACTGATAATCATAGAAGATTGTCCTTTGTCTAGATTTTTGTGTTTTGAGGGAAGGCTTTTCATGCTTTCATATCAAATTACTGGCCCCTTCAACTCAAACTTTAGATGTGTTCTGATGACCTTTCTTAACAAAGTGAAGCACCAGCAGGGTGAAAAACACTATGTGAAGGGTCGTTGTCTATGGATAGTAGTTTCATTATCAAAAATTAATGTTTTGTTATTTTCAGGTGTCTTTTAGAAAGTGTGATGTGTATTTGTAAGGAAAAAACCCCTCAAGATCAAAATCTATTGGTATGTGAAGAATGATGTCGTGGTTTGGGCCAGATTGGCCCAATCCGGTGGAACGACAGATGCTCGCTCTCTTTTGCTCCACTCCCGAAGGGAGGCAAGAGAGAGAGAGAAAAAGAGAGACTTAAGAGTTTAGAAGAAACCGAACTACTTTAATGAAATAAAATAATAAAAAGAAAATAATATACACAAAACTGTATCAAGCTCCCAGGATGACAGTCACGTCACCAGCAGGCGCTGGGGAAGTCCCAGACTGGACTCAGTGACGGACGGGAACTGGATTCTGGATCTGGATTCAGGATCAGGATCAAAGGCAGACGAACAGACAAAGTCCTCCTCGGACGTCGGCCATTGAAGAAGAGGTCTGACCCCTTTGATCCCTCAGCTTTTATACTGAGCATGAGGCAGATGGGATGGAATACCCTGTTGGTCAGGTTTGGGTCACCTGTCCTGTCCGCTGCTCCCTGCAGGTGTGACCCCTCTACGCTTTTCCGCTTCCGACCCTCCAACGGGGCAAGTAACAAAGTTGGCTGGCCTTGGGTGTTATAGCAATAAGGATAAGCAAGAGCCTCTCTGCATACCGTTCCTTAGCATCAACTATAAACATGGGTCTTATCACTCTGAGAGTGAACAGTTTTCTGCATAAGATGCTGTTAATTTCAGCAGTTAGAAGAGGCCTCGCTAAAAAGTAAAGTTACTGAACAAAATTGGTCCTGTTTTACCTCAAACCAGGACAAATGATTTGCAATTATTTACCTGCACATGTGTTTTTACTATTTATATGTATAGACATTTACCAGGAAATTAAAAAAAGTTAAACATTTTCCACAAAAACTACAAATTTTAATATATTGAAACAAAATGAAAGCATGCTCAAAAGTTAGTGTTGGCTTTTTGCACCTTACTAGTTCTGCAGGTATTTCCAGTTTTCTCTCTGTGTCAAAGACATCTTATGTAGACATGCTCAATAATTTAAGGCCACACATTTAAAGATATTAAGGTATTTGCATGCTTTAGAGAATGCTGTTAACTGACTTCCTGAACCTTCATACATATAAATGTCTTAAAGAAAAAAAAAAAAAACAGTAATACTTTGCTACTTAACATGTTCAGTGGAAAAATATGTGACATATTATGAGGTACTATGATAATAGATAAACCACCAGTGCTTCAGACAGATAGATGGTACTCACTTGATGGTAAAGCCTTACTGAATTTGGCAATGCTCCACTGAAATAAATGAAGTTGTATTGATTTGTGGTAATTGAGAAGCTGGCTAGCAAATTCACTATATAAATTTTCTATACAGTTTTATCTAGTTTAAGACCATGCTTCCTCATTGCAATTTCTTTCACTTCTGATACTTTCTCCTTGCTTTAATCAGTTTTATCATAAATTATAATGGTTTAATTGCAATATGTAGAGGTCAAAATATTTCAAATATTAAAATTGGAAACTGAATCTGATGTCTCATGCTAATAGTATCGCTAGATTTGGATATTAAATACAAGGGGGAATTCCTGCAAATACACTATTGCATTTTTGAAAAGAGTTCTTAAATGAGAGCCAGGAGTAATAGAGGAGATGAGGTTCTATTTTTAATAAGTTCTTTCAAAAAAGTAGCAATTCTCAAAATAAAAGTAGTAGTTCTCAACATAGTTGATTTACATTAGTACAAGATGGGACAAAAAAAATGGTTTTTTTCTTCAAATTTGTTAGCTAAAGTTGTAACCACAATTCGGCCCATCCTAACCATTTGAAATCACAGGAGCTCTTGATGGGTAAGCTTTAGGGAAAACTCCAAGACCATCACGTATAAACCCAGTGCTCTGTATGTATGTAAGAACGCTGGAGTTGGAGTGCAGCCTGTCAGGTAAAATACACTTATGCCTGCTTATTAGAACCACTGACTCTGAATACAGGAGACAGGAAATAATATAAAAAAGCCCCATAGAGTCAGAACCTTGACTAGGATAAATCAAGCTCAACAAGGCAGTGTACTCTGTTCAAAGATGTGTCCTCAAGTTTTTCAATTAACTGGTCAGCCTACAACAAAGCTTTTATAAAAGTACAGTAGCTGTGTTCATATAAAATCAATAATTCAGGTAAAAAAATAGGAAACAAGACTCCTGATTGTTTCACAGAAGAGGTCTTTGGCTTTTCCTTTTCAGTGTCTACACAACGTTTCTAGATCAACCATCCTTGAGAGAAAAGCAATGTCATTTGCTTCCTCTCTGATTTTCTTTGAGTATCCAAAAGCAAGGCAGGCCCCTGCCTGTTAAAAAGACAACTGAGGTTTGAGTTTAATTAAGCAATTAAACTCTATTGCTTTGTAGTATTTGAAGCTATGAACAGCTGCTGAAACTGATTAAACACTGAGGCGAAGCCTGAGGTGTTTGATCAGTCAAAAAAGTCATTTTATGTCAAGTGAGGAACAAAGTGATAAAGATTATTCTTGTCATTATATAACAAATAGTAATATAAAAATAATAAGACAAGTTGCTTCCTCTCTGAGATTTTGAGGACTGGTCCTAAACTTTCTTTCCTGGACTGTCTAAAGAGATGGTAGTACACAAATGTCTGCATTTACCAGCCTCACAAATTAAATGGAACATACTGACATTTTTTCTTCATCAGTCAAATCAAGGCTAATTTGAGATCAAAAATATGTTGCAGAAAGTGTAATACATATCCTAGTTTGTCCTCAACATTGGGCAGACTACTCTTGGGTAATATTAAAATGGAAAAATAGTGGTAGTTGAAATCATGACTAGATTAATTAATCTAAAGTAATGCAATGACCAAGAAATGCACTGACGTTCAGGAGAAAATACTGAAATAATCAGTCATGTACCTTTCATTGTTCTAGCTCTTTTCCAAACAAGGTACCCTGTGCAGACATTAAAAAATGCAACTTCACAATATCCCCCCAAGGCATATATGCATGTACTCTGTTATTTAATAGCTTGATAAACTGAGGCGTACAAAGCATAAATGACTTGCCCAGGTCCACTGAAGTGTGCTACACCTCTAAGATCAGATCTGGATATGTTTTTAGCTGAAGTGCTCTATCTTAAATACTGAAATTCAGAAATTCATCATTTCTGATTGAATCTGTGAAATGCTACCTCTATGAAAAAACCACCAATTTGTATATATAATATATATTTTGTACATGAAATCGTATGTTTCCTGAGATTATTTCTGCATATGTTGAAGTCACAACTTAGGTGTCTATTTTAGTCAAAAGAAGATTTTTTCAGAGGCAGGTTTTGTGAGCATATGGAAAGAATGGAAAATAGCTTCAGTTCATGTTCATGGTAGCAAGGAATACTTTGTTTCTCCTGGCTGTGACTAGATGGATTTTTTTTTTCCTCTCAAAGACCTGAGAATTGCCTTTCTTTGCCAAACTGAACGAACGAGTGAAATAGCTGAGTAGTCCTTGGCTCACATACTTCAAAGTTTGAGTTAGTTTTCATATCATTATCTTTCTCATGTTTTAACAAGTTAGAATCACTCACAAACTGGCTTGTACGCCGTACAGAGAGAACTTAATGTGCTCCCAATCAAGAGCTTACTTCTTTCTAATCAATTTAATGCAATTAAATACTAACGTGCAGCTTCTTTCACATTACCACCTTCAATTTTGTGTAGCTCTTTGATGTCTTAAAACTGCTGAACCCAGAAATCAGAGAAAAGTATTTCAAACATACTGTTGTTGCTTATTTTGTGGCAGGCCTAGCAAGATGTCACATGCTATTTAACGATACCTAGAAACATGTTGAAATATTTTTTTTCCCTGAACATAGACAGGCAAGTATCTCTTTTGCAGCCATAGTTTGCTGTCCCTGTAGATGTTAATTAGTAAAACTTCTAAGCTGTTATTCTAAATTGACTTAAATCTTCGCTCCGTTTATGGTACCATAAGCCTGATAGTGTTTTTTATCCTTGCCAGACTGATTGAATTCAATTAACATGCTCCCTGTTTGATATCATAAATAGCCTCCTTTTTTAAACAACTCTTAAAATTCCTTTCAAAGTTCTTCAGGTAGGGTAGGTGCCACTTACAACTGTGAGTGTCACAGACCTAACCAGATCTAAAAATCTGGAGCACCTTGCTAAATGTTGCTCACAGGGGAATGATATAAACAAAAAGAAATAAGAAATAACAAATAGAACGTAGTAACTTGAGGAATTGTCAAAAAAGAACTTGAAGCATAGAAGAAAATAATAGTCACACAATAAATAGTTCCCCCTTATTACTGTTACTCTCTACACACCCACTAGACAAGGATACTATAAAGACTAATGAAATCTTTAGATGATACAGATATTTTTTAAGTGGCATGTGCTCTAAGAAAGCATTTTTTTCATGTACATGAGAAGGCGGGGAACACTTGAATGCCAGTAAAAAAATCAGACAATTATGCTCCAATTATATTTTAGTGTAACCAAGATTAAAATTAAAGAACAAGAAGTAAGAGTAGGTGTCCCCTAGCCCCCCATTTTCTATATATATAGTAAATGATCAGTTTCCAACAAATATAATTTCATGAGGGACTGCCAGAACTGTTTAAAGCAGGTGAAAACTCAGTCACCTTTAATTTATACAGGGTCAGGGCACCTCAGTCTTTATGGCATCTTTGAAAATGCTAGCTCTAGTAAACAAGGATACAGGTAAGTTTTAGTGTGGGGCTTCTGCTTTTGTTGGATTTTTTCCCAGTAAAAAGGGGGAAACAATGGAGAAGATTTACACAAAATTACAAATTGGAGAATCAGCCCAGTCACAAACAAAGGTACAACAGAAGTAAGCAAGCCTGGTCTTTGGACGTGCTCGTGAAGAAATGTATGTGTGCAGGTATGCATGTGTGTATGCGTATGTATAATTGGAGTATGTTACTTTTTGTACAGGTGCAGTGGTTGAGATATGTAGTATTTTTCTCGCAGAAGCAAGTGATAATAGATAGTATATTTTCCGTTATATTCGTACAGCATGGATAGCTAGGGAATGTGTATGCCACCATCAGACATGAGCATATATGATGAACACCAAATGTGCAGTATCACTTCCTGTTTCTGTAGCATAAAGACAGCAAAGTTATTTACATCCATTAATATGATGCTGATCACATCCAAACTGATTCTAAATGAGGTTAGCGATGTCGTATTTAGTTTTAATTTCTGAGACAGAAATACTGATATGTTTTATAGTTCCTGAAAGCTTATTTCAGCGGAGTTTAGCTCACTGGTTGGTTACAGTCACTTGAAAGATAGTCCTTTCAAACATGATTTTTTTCATCTTCTTGTAATCATACAGAGACAATTAGCCAGTGCTTTGATTTAGTTTAAAAAAAAAGTCCCTTTGAAGAACTAATCTGAATTCAGAATCTTTCAAGACTATCACAAACTATGTATCTATACAAATTATTTTGCAGCATGTGTCAGCAGTTTATCCATAGCCTGTTAGTGGAATATTTAAATAACTCCTAAACCACAAACCTGTTACAATACTATTGAGAGTTTCTAGTATTTTTTCTTACAGTGGAAATCTGAACATATTATATATGATTTAATGTTAAAAAAAAATCAATCAAGATTGATTTGTTTTTCAGACATTCTACATTGATTTTTTATTATTGGCAGCTGTAATGTTGAAATGAAACTGACCGAGTATGAGTGCTCTTTAACAGTGAAGTGTAAGAGTTCCTTAACATTTACTATGTTGACACATACAGAGTATTTGCCTTTTATTACAATTATTAAAACAAACAAACAAACTTATGTTAACTGTGCTTGCTTAAAAAGCCAGCAAATTTTGTGTAATGGCATTTATTTATTTTTCACTAGAGGAACACTGCTTAACATTAGTGTCTTCTTTAAAATCTGCTCTTGGTCTCAAGTGCTTGTTTAAACCAAAGAATGCCATACTGCTGTGGATATACTTACAGCTAGATCAAATTATGACTTCTGGAAGCTATAACATCCATCTGAAATTTTTGAAGAAATCTCACCTATTCCATTGTTTCTGATCTAGTTTGGACTTGCTGCTTTTTAGCTAAGGGAAAAAAAGAAAAAAAAAAAAAAGTGGAGCTGAAGACTGGCAAATCTAAACCAGGATTTGGTCAGACATAGAAACAGTATCAAATGTCTAAGAGTCCCAACACTGCTTTCGTGCTCTCTGCCTAGATGCCTAGCTCTCTTTGCCTAGCTTAAACTAGTCGTTTGTCTGGAGTTTTCATTCCCAAATATAAGTTAGAGTACAAAGAAGACACTCGCACAAAATATATCTGGAGTTCATTGAGCTCTCTGTGATAGGTCCCTAAGTGTCATTCTCTTACTTACTTGGTTAATATGCCTAGTGATAAATATATGGTGAGAAAAAATATGAAATAGGTTTGAATTCTCTAACAGAGCAGTAGAGTCTATTGAACCATTGAAATTTCCATAGATTAAAAGAAAATACTGACCAGCTCCACATCTCACTTCGCCAAACACGTAGGTTTTTTTCTAGTTACTTCTAGCCATTCCATTTATCTTGCATTCAGTTTGTTTCACTGCACCCACCTCTTTCCATCATGACTTTCTCATATTATCTCTCTTTTCTGCCTGCCATTTTTCTCTCCACACTTTTCATTTGTACATTTCACTTTAACTCCACCATTAGTCCTTTCTCATTTCACCCAATGAGCCAGACTGGGGTTTTTTTGTGCAAAAGGTGGTATGGTTCATTCTACAGAACCAGTGTAAAATGAACATAAAATGCAGTAAGTAAATTTCTAGAAAACATCCTGTTCAAAATTTGTGGCACAGTGGAGGAGCAGTGCAGGACTACTAAAAGCATAAAGCTTTGTCATAGTGTGAAAATACACACTTAAACAAAAACATAGCCTTACAATCAGCCCTAGATTAGTTTTGTTTTTTTTTATTGACAGAAACCAGAAGCAAGAATGGCCTAGTGTCTTCACACTGCACTTTTTTCCCCTAGACTTTTTGCTATATTTCACTTTGTACAATTTTCAACAAAAAAAGGAGGAGGAGGAGGGCAAATCCTCATATATAAAACTGATAAATCTTCAGCAGGTCATCTTCAAGAGTGCTGGAGTGAAATGAATCACAGAATCACGGAATCACAGAATTTTTAGAGTTGGAAGGGACCTCTAGAGATCATCTAGTCCAACTCCCCTGCTGACGCAGGAATGCCTAGAGCACATTACTCAGGACTGCATCCAGGCGGGTTTTGAAAATCTCCAGAGAAGGGGACTCCACAACCTCCCTGGGCAGCCTGTTCCAGTGCTCGGTCACCCTCACCATAAAGAAGTTTTTCCTTATGTTTGAATGGAACTTCCTGTGTTCCAACTTGTGCCCGTTGCCCCTCGTCCTGTCACTGGGAACCACTGAAAAGAGTCTGCCTCCATCCTCTTTCCACCCACCCTTTAGATACTTAGAAGCAAGAATAAGGTCTCCCCTCAGCCGTCTCTTCTCCAGGCTAAAGAGTCCCAGCTCTCTCAGCCTTTCCTCATAAGGGAGGTGCTCCAATCCCCCAATCATCTTTGTT
>VYXH01010794.1:24752-61532 GCA_013397275.1 Burhinus bistriatus
TTCCGGCAGCCCCCAGCCAGCTAGGCTGGGCTGGGGGGAGCACTGATGGCTGAACTCCAGCAAGGGCCCTGACGGCTGCGATATTTTACGTGTAGTCACCCTGGCCGAGCGTGCCAGTCGATAAAAATCTGATGATCAGTTCAGTTAGAAGCTGATGACAGTTTAAGCAATCAAATCTGGATTTCTGCTGATTGCCGATCAGCGCATAGAGAGTGTCCAGTTAAAAGCCCAGAAGGGCTGCAGCGCTGCTCCCACCTTAAAAGAGGAAAAGTTTGGGATGGAAAGCATCATGCTGGCGGCATCAGGCACACTGATGGCCTCCTTCATCTCTAGCAGCAGTTCAAGCTCCTGGCCTGTCCTGCGCCTCGGCTCCGAGTGGGAAGCTGCGTGCCCTGCCTGCGAGTCTGCTGGGCCATCCTCCTCCAGGTCTGCCCCACGGTTCAGGCACCCCCCTGCCCGAGGGAGCTTGCGATGAGCAAAACAGAACGACAGCTTTTATAAAATGAGTACCTTTATTATTATCAGCAGCAAAGCATTGGAGGTAAATATGAATTGTTTTTAAAAAAACCTCCTAACCCAAGTGTCTTACCTCTCAGGAAACTGTGGGTCCATCAAGAGTGGAGCTCTTGTACGTCTCCCTCCTGTTGTGCCAAGGCAGCCTCAACTACACCGTATTCCCTTAGGCATCAGCAGATTTTCTCAGAGGGAGAAAGGAGAGAGAAAGTTAACTTGGTCGACTGAAGCAGTTTAGTAGGCTGTTTGTGGAACTAAGCTACAGTTGCTAGAGTCAATTGATTGAGTATTGCTCCTTAAAGGAAAGGCGGGAGGACTAATGAAAGGTGGTATTATCAAGGACTTGTCACTTCTAGCTGGAGTAGATGAATCATAGAGGGATTTATCACTGTTTCCCTGAGTGCTGAAATGCTCAGATAGAGTAATCCATGGAGGAGGATCCAGCAGCTGCATTGGGAAGATTGGAGAATTTAGCTTTGAATGACCTCCTAGCAGGTTCTTTGCCTATTGTCAGAAGAGCCATAAACTCTGAGTTTAAGTGAGTGCTTCACAGTGGGAACAGGAAAGAATTAACAAGCCTAAAGATAAAATGTTAGTTCTGAGTGGATATTTTAGTCTTATTTAGGTGTGTTACTTCCTCTTCCTGTCCTTTGAAGTTCCTGTCCTAGTGGAAATTACTTCAGTCCTGTCACAGTGCAAGTTCTTTTGGCATATTTTTCTCTTCATAATCTTTCTTAGAGCTAGAATTGTTTTATGCGCCAATCTTAAGCTTATTCCCCAACATGGTCACCAGATTTCACCTAAATCAGTTTATTTTTGTGCCAGTATTACTCTACAAGCCTCATAGCTCTTCAGGTGCTGTCATTCTGAAGATGGATATTAAATGAGCTCTCTACTTTTACCTTGAAAGAACTGGACAATCTTGTAAATCCTCTCATCCATTTTGTTGTTAAGTTGAAAGATACAAGATGGGAAAACTATCCCTCTCTGATACTTCGCTGAAATATATAATACACTATGCCAAAAGCTGCCTTTAGAAGTCAGCAGTCCCTGGATCAGAAGATCTCTCAACAAACTTCAAAACCACTCACTGTGTTTTTGTACATTTGATTTATTGATACTTAATCTTTTTCAGAACAGCCAATTAGACTTCTGAAAATAAATTTACATAAGGCCAATTGCATAGCATTATAACTTAGAAGCAGGAAGAAGGTCAAGAGCATTCTTTAGGAAAATACTTCTATAGTTTCTANTGAAGACAATTTTAGGAAAGAAAAAGCTAATTTATTACCTGACAACTAGAATTCTCTTTAAAAAAGTTTCTTGGCAGATCTGTAATATCAGTGCTATTGACATGACTCCATTCTGTAAGGCAACTCTTCTGGACTATTTCTTGGGGGAGGGGACAGCAGGACAATCTGATCTCCTGAGGACAGAAGGCCAAATACCTCTCTCTCATAATTCTGAATTTTCTATACACATATACAGTAGAATACTTAAGGGACACAACACTGATAGGTAGCTGCAGTCAAAATGTGGAGTAAAAAAAAGTAAATGGTGGGACTTTCTGTCTGATTTCCATTTCAAGCTGCCAGAGATGTTAGCTATTTTCTTGTTTTGTTCTTCATCTGTCAGACCTGCATGTACTGCCACACTCTCTTTCTCTACCTCTCTTTCTCTGTGTCTTTCTTTCTCTATCACTTCAGCTTTGAGAGATAGCCTAGTTTACATCCTTACCATACATGGGAGCTGATTAAACTAATAAGCTATTCTGGATCTATTTTATCTATTTTTGCAGCAATCACCATGCTGTTCCTTACTTAAAAGTATTCTCTATACTTTGACAAAAATTGAGACATTTTTGCTAAACTTCAGCACAGACCACATTGTTTTTATTTACAGAATCACAGAATCACCAGGATTGGAAGGGACCTCTGGAGATCATCTAGTCCACCCTTACTGCCAGAGCAGGTTCACGTACAGCAGGTTGCACAGGATGGTGTCCAGGCAGATTTTGAATGTCTCCAGGGTCAGAGAATCCACCACCTCTCTGAGCAGCCTCTTCCAGTGCTCTGCCACCCTCAAAGGAAAAGAAGTTCCTCCTCATGTTCAGATGGAACTTCCTATGGTCACGTTCATGCCCGTTCCTTCTTGTCCTATCACTGGGCACCACTGAAAAAAGACTGGTCCCATCCTCCTGGCACCCTCCCTTTAAGTATTTATAAGCATTGATGAGATCCCCCCTCAGCCTTCTGTTCTCCAGACTAAAATGACCCAAGTCCCTCAGCCTGTCCTCATAAGAAAGATGTTCCAGTCCCCTAATCATCTTTGTAGCCCTCTGCTGTACCCTCTCCAGCAGTTCACTGTCCTTCTTGAAGTGGAAAGCCCAGAACTGGACACAGTACTCCAGGTNAAACTTGCTGATGGTACACTCTACCCCTTCATCCAGGTCATTGATGAATATGCTGAACAGGACCAGACCCAGCCCTGACCCCTGGGGAACACTGCTAGTTACAGACCTCCAACTACACTCTGTGCCACTAATCACAACCCTCGGAGCTCTATCTGCCAGCCACTTTTCAATCCACCCCACTGTCCATTTATCCAACCCACACTTCCTCAGCTTGCCTATGAGGATGCTGTGGGAGATGGTGTCGAAAATCTTGCTGAAGTCAAAGTAGATATCCACTGCCCTTCCCTCATCTATCCATCCAGTCATTTAGAACGTCTTCACTATGATTAGTCACACAGTCTGGAGAGTTATGCAGAAAATGGTTGAAATTATAAACACCCAACACTTTTAACATCAGTGTACAAACTTTATGGCTCTATACAAGCATGGCTATTAAATCTATATCACTCTCATACTAGTGTGTCATTTCGATATTTCATAAATCATGGTTAAATAGCTATTAAAACCCTTCAGATGCTCTCTGAATTCTCTGAGGGGTATCTATGGTTTTCGTTAGATATTTACAGCATATCCAATAAACAGTATTGTGTAAATTCAAGGAAATGTCACTACTTATTAGAACAATAATTTAACAAAGAGCCTTAAGTGAATTATATGAGGTGACATGCCAGGAGTCTGTCAACAGCTGGAAGAGCTAGGGATGAATCAAGAGTACTAACCAGTTTTGGTCACATATTCCCCCATCAGACTCATAAACTCCCCCTTGCATCCCAAGAAGAAGCATTACTTTGGTACGGAAGTACCAGGCCACAGTGACTGAAGTACACTGCCATTTCAGTGTGCTTGTTAAAGCAGCATTACCCGCCTTGAGCATCCTGCTCTTTTGAGTTATTAGCTCTACTTTAATATCAGATCATTACTAAGATAAATGACTTAAATTTGGCCCTGATTTTTGTGCTGCCAGTAGGCTATGTCATCATTGCTGGGGGGCCACATTAGGGTTTCAGTGACAACAGTAAGCTACCAGACAATAATGATTTCTACTGACGAATTGCAGTAAAGGCCTAAGCAGCTCAGCAAACATGTAGGTATGAAGAATCTGTGTGAGACAGTGTCTAATGACAACAAGGCCATCTTCTGATACCAGAAGGTTTTGGTTGGGAAAGCAATTACTTTGAAATCAAACTACTAAAGGTCTGTTTAAGTGTCATGGAAAAATATTTCTCAATCATTCTAGTATTTATCAGTCAGCTCGATAAGTTTACAACTTTCTTCCAAGGCTTTGTAAGGACGTGGTCAACCACCTACAATCTTGTCTATTTGTTTATTGCCAACTACTTTTTCTGGCAGATAAATCTCTTTAGGAATATTTAGATGCTGACACCTAGTGGCTTTAATTTAAATGTTCCTTGCAGAGAGCCAGTGATATATTACTTCATGTCCCATCCATTTCATGGAAGTATTGGTTTGAATTCTATTGGACATGTTTTTTTTTCTTTCTTTCTTTTTTATTTTAAATGAATGGACACCTGTTTAAGTCATAATACTGAATTGGTTTATGTGTTCCATTAAAGTTTATTGATATTAATTTTGCCTACAATAAGCGCAAAACCAACTAGACTTCTTTTTCAAAGCTAGTATTAGAAAAGATATTTATGTGCTTCAGCCTTTTTTTCAGTGTGTATTTTAGTCTAGTAGAGTCCTGTTCAGTCCAGGGGAACTCTTCAAATGAGTAGACTTAATAAAATCTGATGACAGGTCATTGAATTGTAGGATCTAATACTTTCACATCTAGTAATTAATAACACGCAAATATAAAAAAGTAACATTGTTCTTGTCTAAGGGAGATCGTTTTCTTCCACTTAAGGTGAAAGTAAATGTCTCATTTGATTCAGGGAGTGGGGTAATGTGTTAGGTTGACAGATTCCCAGAAAAAAGTTCGCTTGATCCTGTTGAGGTTTAGAGCTTTGTTTAAATCTCTGGTTTTTGATAACCGCAATTTTTTCCCAGTATGTACCACATTCTAAAAATGTCTCAGGTATATAAGCTATTTCAGTTGTAATGAAGGTTTGTTACAGGTAATAAAATGAGAAAAAAACCCCTAAAGTGAAAGAATGTTTTAAATATTTACATGCAAGCTTACTCAGAAAAGTAGTAGGTCAAGCAGCTTTTATTGTGGAGGGAGACTACATGCTGGAAATCTAATTGGTTTACTATGTTAGCGTTACTGTTGTTTTAAGGGCCAAAATAATTACTAGACAGATGGAAAAAGTATAATAAAACACATTTATTAGCTAAGAACCACATTATCATTGAGAACTATTTAATATTTACCAGGGTTTTTTCCTTATTGTCTTGTACTACAGAGAGAAGCAAGATAATGATTGCAGTAAATGTAACTTTATAACTTTGTTTTATTTAAATATCCCTTAAAATCCTTTGTAAGTTATTTTCTATTTCATTAGGGTTTTTTAGGGCAGTGTAAATATTCCCTGTTTTCTGTTCAAGCCCAAATTTGAAAAAAGCCCAGCATGAATTATTTTATGATAATAATAATAGAGATACAATGTGTTAATTTTATACAAGCAGTTTTGAATACTTGATCAAGACTTAGATCAGTCAGCTGGTCTCCTAAAATGGAATTACACTCTATCAGTCTTGCCCTCCAAGACTCAACATTTTTTCCCTGAACACTGTAAACCTTTCACTTTTAACACTGGGTAAAGGTGCTTCCAAAATCTTAGCAACCAAATTAATGTTTGGATTTGTTGGGTTTTTTTCTTTAAGAAACTATATTGTCTCAAGTCTGATTGGCTGGAGCTGCTGAGAGAGATGAATCTGTATTTCAGTCAACAAAAGTGCAGACCTTCACAGTTTGTCTCTCATTTCCATGTTGAAATTGCACTGATATTGAACAACACTACATAGCATCTTCAGCTACCTTTCTGCTTCCTTTTAACATCACACCATGAAAGTAGTACAAATGGCTAGTTCATTATTTGCTCATCAGTCTCATGATTGGTCACAGAGGAAACACAGACTTATTAACTATGGTTTTCCAGTGATGAGCTGGTAGAAAGCCAATTTAACAGCAGAAGATTCAAAAAAGCAGAGCTTCCTTTTGGCTACAGAGATAAAAGGACGGTTTTCCTGAACATGGCAAAACCTAATTCCTCTTGAGGTTACATATTGCTGCTCATCATTATACTAATGGAAAATATTTTATATAGAATTAAAACCAGTTGAATTACATAGTAGCTTTCTCTTACTCACTGGCACTCCTCCATTTTTGAGCTGAAAATGCTGTATGAGAGTCATGCCTTTTTGTAATTTTTAAGAGACCTTAAGTGTTTTGCAATCAAATAAAAATAAAAATTTTAAAAATCTTATTTTCAAACAATTACTATTGTTTTGCAGACACAGTGAGGCTTAGATACTTCCTCACAAGAGAAGAAAACAATGTCCCTTAAACATCTTCTAGATGGCACTTATCAGAAAGACCTGAGAAATCACTCCTTTGAAATAACAGGTCAAATAGCTTATTGGTGACGTGGAGACTTTAAGTCTAGTAGAAAATGTTGGATGATATTTTGCTTTTTTTCAATAAAAATAAAGTCTTCCATACTCAAAAATTTCTACAGAAAATGCTTATTTCACCTCGGTAATTTTAAATCTCAATGAGAGAACTGAAAATCAGAAAATACACTAACCCACATTACACAGATGAAGTTTTTAAATCTCTCTCATTTTTTTATTTTCTGGAGTAACAATCATGGTCTCCATGAGAAGAAAACAAATAGACTGGAGGACGTTTTTGCTCCACAAATCTGGTGTTCATGGAATATGTTTTTGTTCTAAAGAAGGCAGAGCCTGTGATATTAACCCAGACTTTAGTTAATCCTTTTTGTTGCAGAGGCACTATCCTTTATAAGACTGCCATTTCCTCCTTTCAGACTTGTACCCAGTCCCCTCCTTTTTTCCCTCTCTTTGTTTCTTACTACCCTTGATTTCTAACTACAGCTTCCAAACATAATCCTTATGGAAGATTTTGTATGCTAGCTATTATCCCCACCTTGCCCAAACTTAGTATGAGATTTGGACACCTAATTAAAATGGATTTATATTTTCTACATGGAAAAAAAATTGTTGCTTTGATATTCCTGGTGCATTTTCCACCCCTGTCAGCACTGTGCAAACCTTTCTTCTTTTGTGATCCAGGACAATCAATCAATTTTTCAATCAGTTGGTGAATTTCCACTTGGTGTCTTTCCACATTGCTTCACTCTCCACCTATGTCCAAAACCCCACCCTTAATAGTTTCCTTTTCCATTTTAACTCAAATAATGTTATATTGGGTTATATCAGTAAAATATTAATTATATATAAGGTCACGGATCTGATTTTCAGATTCAGACTTAGTCAGAGGTTCTAAGGTAAAAAAAAGGTAGATTCCACAATTTCCAAATTTTGAGGATTCTTCACCATCTTTTGAGTCTATACTTTAAATATTAAGTACCTGGTTAAGTACTTGGTTGGAATGGGACACAAATGAGCTCTTTGCATTTTACCTTTTTTTTTTTTCATTTTTGAACATCATATTTTCAGGTAGGCTCTGAAATCTAGCAATGGAATCCACTTCAGCCAGTATTAACATGTTCCTCAAATGATATTCGGAACATTTTCTAAACTTGAATGTTTTCATAATTCAGTTTTACTAAATCTTTCCCTCCTTAATGTGAGGGTAAGTCTGTGTATGTGCGTACATATATAATTACATTAGATAAATAGCCTCCTTTGTTCTATACTGCCTGATTTGCAGCCAGGACCACCATTACCAAGCCTTACAAAGCCAAAAGAAAGTTTCCTTGGCAACAGGAGCCATGTAAAATCTCACAGAGCACCTGTCTTTTCTACTCAAATTTTATTCTGCTAAATGCTGGAAAACTGGGTTTCTGCTTCACTCTCTGACTCAAAATAGGTAAATTATGGTGAGGGAATATAACTACATCTGAAAACCCAGGGTAGACAAAAACCCCTGACTATCTCTCAAAGTATTTGACCCTTTTCTAGTTAATAGGGATTAGCATCTTACCAACAGAGCATGTATTTTCATCAGACCTTTTCGTGAAATCATTGGCATTCAGTTACATTATTTAAACTTGAAAAATCCAGCTAGGTATAGTAGGAACTTACACTGTGTGAAACAACAATGCATTACTGACACTGCAGCTCCGTTGCCACCCTTAGGCTTCCTCGTCAGCCAGAATTCATAATTCATAAAGCACAGTAATATAAAAGGGCAATGTGCCTGAGTGCATGTGAACATTACTGTCAACTTCTAAATTTTTAAAATTACACATTTTCTTGATTGGTTTGACTCTTTCAAAAATTGAGCATTTTTTTCCTTTTTCTTCCTTCCCTCTTTTGTTTAAAAAACTAAACTCCTACTAATTCACAGTTGTGTTATGTCTAATAAAATCAAGGTTTACCATACACTATACCATTTACTATACTGTCTCTTGGCTCCTACTGTACCCCAACCTCTGTTTTAATTATTGTCCTCTGTTGTAAAGTATTCCTATTAAGAAGTTTGGTCTCAAAAGTAGTTCTATTAAGACAGCAAAGTGCATTGCTAAACACATTTCTGAGCAATTACCATTTCAGATGTGCGGTGTTACCGAAAGGTTTCAATATAGTTATTGATATTTGTTCTCAGAAGCATCTTGCTTCAGCAAAGAAATATGTTTAAAGCTTTTTATATATGCTGGATAAAAGCCAGAATAATTATGTTTTATGGATTTTTTGCAGGCATCGTCATTATTATATGTTATTTGTTCAGTCAGGTCATCCATTTTGCTAAATGTATTTTACTTATTACTGCAAGAGAAAAGAATGAAATGTGTCATACACTTCATTCTAAGTTTGGCATACATAAGATATTCCTTAAACAAAAAAGATGTTTTGCTGACACAATCACTATATTTTGCTTATTCTGACTTCAATTCCCATCATTATCTCACAGCTTTATAGCCAGGCACCTTCTGTTCACAAGCAGGTAATTCTCGATAATCGATGACGTTGTAGAAAGCAGTAACTTTCCTGTTAGCAAGAATGTGATCACTGTTGATAGTTTTGGAGCTGTATGACTTGTTAACTGGGGAGGTCAGATCTTGGCTTTCAAAACCAGTTTGTGCCTTGCTCGTAGGCTTGAACCCAAAGCCTATTAATTTCCTGTAAACCTGAATAATACCAAATCAGATTCCTCGACTCTGATATTACGTATACTATTCACAAGATTTTTAGAGTAGAGTTAGCAAATAATAGCTAAACTGGTGGGTCTCTATAGGCTTATACAATCTGTTCAGAATCTGATTTTGACGATTCCAGAATAAGAACAATTGAAACAACTTCTTGCTCATGACCACTATGTTGACGCGTTGTGTTTATTTCTACCTCATGAAGTCAATCTGAGCTGCAAAGTGTTAGAGGGGTACTTGCAACAGGTAACTGAAGACTTTTTTTACATGGGTTATATTTCAGCATTATCAGATGTCTTCTCCTCTAAAAATTTTTTCCAGCCTTATCCCTCTGTTGGCATAGGTGTCTTACACAGCTTGAGGCAAATGTATCATAGCCTTGTACCTGAGAGAATTCTTTTCATTAGAGATTAAATGTTTTAAAGAGTTCACGTTACTACATTGATAACATTCAGTTAAACCATTTTAACTCTTGGAGATTATCATTAAGCCATGAGACTCTTCATACTTAAACTGCCAAAATTAAAACTCTTTGATCAATAGCCAGGTCGAAAAAAATTCAGCAAAATTCTGTACAAAACATCCATACAGAAAATTGCAGAGAGCTTACTTTCAGAGCAATTCTAGACCAAGTCCACAGCTACTAGTCCATTTGTCCATTTTTGTTATTTTTCAGATATCTGTCATCTTGTTCTCCAAGGCTCAATAAAATATAAATGTAGCAATTTCATTGAAAGAGCGGTGATGTCTTTCCCTGGGACATAGCTCAGACTGGAATGTAGCTATAAGAATCTGTCTGGATCCTTATGATGTGCATTCTTGAATTCCAGATGTTTGATGGAGATGGTCATGTTCCATTTAGTGAAGTAAACTCTAGATTTCTCTTCCAAGATGAGTGAGCTGGTGGGGCTTTTTGCAGGTTTCCTAGATTGTCAGTGGAGATAAACGGGACTTATAAAATCAGGTCTTAGGTCATATAAAACGTTGAAAAAGTTGCAACTTATTTTGGACTTTAGTTTCCGATAACCAGAAGTAAGTATCAAGAAGCAAATGAGATCTAAAAGGGAGGGAAATTGATAGTGGAGAACTTAAAAAAGGAGGGTGAGCTTCTATTGAAAGATGTTCAGAGACTAAATTAGTGCACAACTTTTATCAGAACAGGTTAGTATTCAGTTTAGAGCTGCAAAATTAGACTAAAAGTCACCTATGACAATGTATGTCCATGTTTCGAAGAGATTTACAATATTCATCAGTAGTCATAAAACAAAACAAACTAAACAAATGAATGGCATTGCTGTCTTTCCCTGTTGTCTTTTTCCAATTTTGATTTTCTTCTCAAGGATCTTAAACTTTTTGTGGAAAAGAGATGTAAAAGTGTTCTTTTGAACTTCAATGGATCTTGATTCATGTATTCATAATACAATTCTGTTCATAGAACTAATAAATTACATTTTTTAAACATTTATTTTGAGGTATATCCTGAGTGACATGTTTATTCTACTACAATATTATAAAATACTTCAGCATAAACATTGGGATAAACAGGAAGGGAAGACATGTGTGCTTCATTGCACCCCATCATGAAACCAGGACAAATTTAGGGCTCCTATCCCAAGAAGCGTCTCTGAGTTTCTCTTTGTTGACATAACCAGAGAAAGAATAGCTTCTCAAAGCATGATTTAGAGCATCTAATTTGAGTACTTGCTGTGAATTGTCTTCTGGCAGACTCTCTCTATGCTTCTCTTCACCGAGTACCTGACAAGCTTTGGAGACCATCCTCTTAATGTAGGTACATGAGTTGTTTTGCCTAAGGCTAGATGGGGAATAGTGCACTGGGAACAGAATTTGACCACACAGATCTTCTAGAGTCCCTTGTACCCAGTATCCTGAAAATCTTAGTCCTTATCTGAACTAGGGTACATTAGATAAACTTTTCACTGATCATCTGAACTGACTGTGATTGCAGTACATTAAAACACATAAGGTTGCAACAGTTCACAAGTAGGCGATGTGGGACTTGTATAACTTTGCGGGTTTTTTAATATGACAGTGCAGTTCATCAGTAAAAGTAAAGATAAAATAATTAAAATCATTTCCATTTGTGATTTTTGCAGCATCTCTGCATCACAATAAACAGGAAAAGAAAAGCTTTGGCCAAGTTCAAAATTTTGAGTTACCAAAAATTAGAAAGAATTTAGTGCATAAAAATCAGAATAAACATGAACACGTATATTCTGTGAAAACAAAAGAGATTCAAAACACAACCTCCCTTTAATTTTGTATCTTTCATTGATGGTGCATTTCCTATTCTGCCTTACAGAAGCTGCCATATCTTTTTGCGAGTTAAAGTAGGAGCCTTGTTGTGATATTGTTTTTAAAGAATGAGATACTTGATGCTTTTCTTTCAAAGCAGATTTTTTCAGTCAGCTATGCTGATACCTTCAGCAGCACTTGACATATGCTCAGAGAAAATACTTGGTGACAGGAGAGTCTGGCTCTGAGTATCAGAAACAGACACAACTGTGTTCTCATTTACCAAAGGATGTAAAGGTTCTTACCTTGCAGTTTACAGTCTGCTGTCATGCAATAATTCTTTTCTGACAGAAACACAAGTCTCTGTAGATCCTTCTTTACCCTCTGCAGATGTCAAGACCTTCAATCCTTTCTTTTTTCCACTGTTTTCTTCCCTGCCTCCATTTTTAGCATCTGAATGTAATCACAGATGCAAAACTGTATAACTCTCATAATTTAATAGATTCAAATCTGTCATCACTATGCCCAAGCACCCAGTTGCAGACTAAATTCTCTTTATTATCCATTTTTATTAGTCTCACAATCAAGCTTTTTTATTTGCTGTGATACAAATTACATTATTTAAAGTCAATTAACATTTCATACTTTCATAATGTGTATACGCACCAACATCAAAGAGATGTAAAGGATGTTCTAGGAAGAACAGAAAGTGTCAAGCAACATCGATAGAAAAGAATCATGACGCCCAAACTTTTCAGGCACCTAATGTTCACAGGGACCTCTGTGATTAACATTAAGATAAAACACTCAATAGGAAAAAAATGCGATCAGTTATTTGTTAGATAATGAAAGAATCGGAGCACCACCCCTGGCTTGTTACAAAAATAGATTGCACAGCTGAAATATCACTTTCACTGATTATGCAATTAATGCTTTCTATGAAGGGTGCTTTGAGACATACTTATTAGGAGCCAAAGCGTATTGTGAGATGGTTTTTAATAGGAAGAGCTGTGAATAAAGAACAGGTGGTTGACTATATTATGTATGTTATCTATATAATGAGGTAGATGCTGATTTGATTCTTGAATGCAATGGCTATCCTGGGGCTAACTTTAAGTATGGAAGAAATTGATGGGCAATCAAGACTTCAGGACAACATCCAAGAAGAGAGAAAAATTATTCCTGAGCAGTTGTCTATCAGTTATGAAAAGAAGGACATCAAAAGATAAACCTCTGCAGTTAGAATAATCTATTTGTATCAGATGCAGTTTTGGCAGCCTTTATGGTAAGCCACTCTATTCAGGAATGTGAGCGGCTGAAGTTTTAAAAAATATCCACCTCAAAATGCACTGTAAAGTTCTGGTAAGACTATTTAAAAACAACAAGAAGAGGCTTCAGAATCGAGTATTTCTGAAAACATCAATAAAATTTGAATCTAGATTTTTGTGTCTCATGCACATGTAAATATTCATTATTTCTTAAAAAACCACTAGATTAATCTAGTGTATCATGCTTTTGGTTCAGGCCCTGATAGCCCATATCAAATTTGCTGCTAGTTACCACTTGGCCTTAACTCTAATTAAAATAATGCTTCAGAGAAACCTATCAAACAAATCTCTTCTTACAGAAATAATATGAACTAAAACATCAAACAAACTATACATTTAAATAAAGTTTTCTAAACTCATGTTTCAGGTATCAAAGAGTTTTTGGAATGCCTTTTTTCAAGTAGTAAGGCAATTGAGAACCCTGAGATAACAGCCACCAGACTGAAACGTGAGCAGATGATTTTCAGAGCATCATTCTTTGACACAGAGCTCAAACCTAAGCTACCCCATTGGAGGGGCATCTGTTGTTTTTTGTGAAATATGCATCATCATTAATATTTTCTTAAATTTTCTGTGTGAAACTCGTTTCAAAACAAAAAAAAAAATACATGAGGTCTTACGAATTGCATTAAAAATACAGAGGGCATGAAAAAGTGCTTTTTTGCCCCCCTTTCAGGTCCTTTTATAACAATGCTGTAGCCTAACCCAAAGTGAGGATAGCCTTCATTGTAAGTACATATTCCCACAATACCTTTCTGTGAATGGCCATTTTAATTAGCAGAAGGCAAAGCAAGTCTGTGCTCCTAAGAAGATATGTAGTAAATTGGTGTTCCTTTGATTTGGTAGGTACCTTAAATATTTTGTTTTTCTCTTTTTTTCTTTTGTTCTGACCATTTGTAGGATTAACTCTTTTTCCGGAGAGTGGTATAAGATTAACATGATAGCTGCTAATCTAGAGTATGCTAGAATCCTTAAGTGAGAAGTACTGCACAAGTGAGTAGTAATATTGGTTGTTGTGATAGTTTATTGAAAATGGTTAGGATACAATGTCTTTGTTCCGACTGGTAAAAATCTCTGTGTTATTATTATTCATAACCAGAAGATATAACCAATGTAATGTGAAACACTTCAAATATCTCTTTTGTTGCACTGCAGGATTGGATGGGGGTGTTTTTGAACTTTGTTTTTAGCTTGCTTATCCTGTGGTCCTTTCTGAGGGGTAAAACTGTAAAAGATGACTGAGCTTTCCTGCCCAGGGATCACATTTATTTGCATGTGTAAAGTTTGCTGCCCATCGATCTGTATTCCCTGGGCCTTACAGGAACTGAGTCATACATGTCTATAACATCAATGCAATTCCAACAATTCAACTGCTTACCTACAAAAATACCTGTGACATATTGTTACTTATGAAAGTCTATGTGTTGACCTATTAAAAAAAACGCAATTCTTACTGAATAGAAAGTTACTCCCTGTTAATTGTCTGCTTTGAGAACTCTTTTCAGTTCTTGAACTGTCTCTCATAATATATAATAAAATGTAGTACTGGTTATCTATAGTTTCTCAAGACTAATTGCCCTACTGACAATAAGCTCATTTTTTGTTTACTATAGAAACGAAACAACTCACACACAAACACCTGCTTCATAAAAATTACTTGCTCAGTTACGACTATAGCTTTTTCATATTTCCACTGATTTCAGTGGAGTTACACTAGGAATTTTTCCTGTTCATTCAATCCACCTTTCTGAAGTCTGGGTTGAATTTGTAATCTTGTTTATATTTTGAAAATGTCTCAGAGCAATAAATACTTAAAGTCTGAGATTGTGTATGTGTGTGTGTGCATTCCACAAAGTAAAAAAGAAAATGTGCTGTCTCTTAATTAGTAGGAAATCTGTGTTTTTCTGGTTCTCTTCTTTTAATCCTTATTGTTGTCACAAAATTTACTAATTGTCTAACTTGAGAACTGTGTTAGAGAGTTCTCCTCAAACCCTTAAATATTCTTTGCATTCTTGTTTTACTGAGAGAAAAATAAATCCAGAGATTCTCTGGAAGGAGAACTTCCTTACAGCCTTCAGAAGACTCCTTTGCTCCTCTGGATATCAGAGTACTCCACAAGTCTTTGTTTCCACTTAAAACAATACCTGCCCCTCTGAGGACTAAGGGGAAAAGCAAAATAACAAAATTTAGAAAACAGGCACTTCTGCATCTTGGCAAAGAACTTAACTAATCCAAATGTGATTTTAAGTCTGCTTACTATTAGTTCCAACACACTTGTTTTTCTCCCTAAATACCAAAACCCAGAATAATTTAGGACCCTGATGTATTCTGAAGTACATGAAATATTTTTTCCAAATGCCTACAGATTTCAATTCTGCAGCTCTCCATCTGTTAGGAGAATATTTGTGTTGCTGTTTTATTATTTTTATTTATTTTTCAAATACAGCCGCAGCAGCTGTGTTCTCAGAAAGACCTAAACTGTCACCAAGTTCACTATGAAACATTAAGAACCCCACAAAAACTTGTATTAATTTTATTTCATTATAAGAGGTGTCTTGCTTTTTGCATTGGGATATTACTTTCATAGAGCTTTGTCTGAAGCTGGCTCAGTTCTTACACCTAACCACCTAAATGGATGCGTTAACTCATAAGGCAGGAAGAAAAGGACTGGGACTGTTCAGCTTGGAAAGCAGCAGGCTCAGGGGGATCTCATCAATGTCTACAAATACCTGAAGGGAGGGTGTGAAGAAGAGGGAGACAGGCTCTTTTCAGTGGTGCCCAGTGACAGGACCTGAAGCTTTGGGCACAAACTGAAATACAGGAGGTTTATTCTGAACATCAGGAAACACTTTTTTACGGTGAGGGTGACTGAACAGTGGTACAGGTTGCCCAGAGAGGTTGTGGAGTCTCCATCCTTGGAGACAGTCAAAAGTCATCTAGGCGTGGTCCTGGGCAACCTGCTTTAGATGGCCCTGCTTGAGCAGGGCAGTTGGTCCAGATGACCTCCAGAGGTCCCTTCCAATCTCAGTCCTTCTGCGATTCTGATATTCTGTGAAATGTACATACAGTGGTCAGACAAATGGTATAAGTTCTGTTTCAGAAAATGTATAATTTCATAGGAAAATTGTATGTTACATTTTCTCCCCTGATCTCTCTCTGGTCTATGTGGTGGACAGCCCTTTAGAAAACTATGAACGTGAAATCACAATGCCAATCAAGGGCTAACCTAAGACATCCACGAGGAGTATGTATCTAGCATTTCACAGCTTCTAGCTGAAATTGCAGTCCTAGGTATATATTTTAAACTGCAGTTTACTCTAGAAATCTGTAAAGTGGATTATGTTACCTTTGACTGTAACAAAACCTACATTGTACACAAATGAACAGATTCAAACCCCAAGTGCAGCCTGAATTCTAGAAAAACATCCATTATCTTGCAGTAGGAAAAGGCTAGTACCTCAGAACAAATATAGTCAGGATCTGCTGAATCTGCAAGGGATAAACAAGTAACACTAACTTTCCTCCTTTTCAGGCTCCTTAGCTTTATCTAGTTTCTGTTCCTCAATGCTCACTGGTCGTGGAAGAAATATGAACGCCTGAGCCCACTTGTTATACCTGGAAAGAATGATGGAGGAAAGAGAGCTATGTCAGATATACAAGCTGAAAATATAGGCTGCACTGGTATTTAAATTGTTACTCAAGAGTAATGCCACTGGAAAACCCTGCCTATTACTGTTTTACTGGATTTTAACTTTATTTGGCAAACCTTACAACAATTGTGGCTTAGGAAAATAGTCTTCCAAAACTTTCACACATTCTAGGCTGTTGCACAACAGAAGTTATGCCACTGCCTAAAACCGAAACTATTGTTTGAAGCGCTAACTGTACTGCTCCCCCCCAATATATTCTAATTTCATCTTTAAGTGAATTTTAAACACTATGTGTTGATTTGTAATAAACTAGGCAGGCTTGCAAGGTGATTACTGTGCCCAAACTAATTTTGAAAGGAGTCATGCTAACTGTCCATCTTTTTCACGTGTCTCAAACCCTTACCGAAAGGATAAGGGAAAGCGATGTACTTTTTGAGATGATTCAGACACAGGTTGTCTACTTACTTGTACTTTGGGGTTTTTTAAATGCTAAATTTCTGGCCGATTACTGTACAAGTTTGTTAAGTAGGAAGAGCTACAGGGGCAGATAAGTTCTCTGCTTCACTAAAATTACAGACAATCTTTGGAGAATAGTTTTTCAGAATATTCTGATGGCCAACACAAGTTTTTGGAAAGTAACCCGGTGTGAGAAGTAGAGGATAAGGATTTTTTTTTCCTTTCTGTGACACTGAAATCAGTGAGAACCTGAGGTGTCTGGCACTCTTCAAGATGAAGAGTGAACTCCTGTCAAACGGAAGAGTTGAGGCAATCCTAATGGTGTATCACAAGATATTTCTGGTGCTTAGCAAGTTTCAGATTAAATGTATGAATGATTATTATATCTGTAGTGAAGCCTAGACTGAGCACACTTGCAGTGTCTCACACTTCACGACCCTTTTAACTTGAGAATGTTGTTATGGTGCTGGCAGCATTTGAAAATGAACAATGCCATCAGTACTTTTATCTGTTCTTAAGCGCAGAGTGTTAAAATCTTGTTACAGTCTATCATCTGGTGCTGCACGTACTCTGAAAAGATTGCCACAACACTTCAATAGGAGTGAAGTCAGATCAAGGAATTCAGTATTGACTCTTGAAAAACATGAAGGAGCTTGTGTAGCAATTAACTGCATTTTCAGTTGTTCAAGTCTGAATAGTGATTCAACATACTCAAATTTGGTAGCATTTATAAAACTTTCTTTCAGTAAGGTAATAATAAAAGGTAATAATGATTCAGGTGCAAATGCCTGGCATTTTTTATCTCCTACTTGCATGAATCCCATACAGAGGAATGCCTTCAGGACTGACAATGTTTCATTTAAGTAAAGTTTCCATCAACAGAGGCAGGATTAGATTTTTATTTTAATCTGCCTCTACAGTGACAATTAAATAAATGGCCCACTTTATTTTACAAGTGAACTTATGTGGCAAAAGCTTGAATAAATTGCTGGAGGCTGCAGCATGTGCAAAGCATTGCTGGATCTGAGTCCAATGGCACTTGCCTCCCACTTCCAGCTGAGATAGCTGTGTTTGCTGTTGCATCTGCAATTCTTGCAGGCTTTCAGTGGGGCAGGGACTTGGAATAAAATCTCTGTGTATGACTTAACCTTTGTACTTTGTGCGGTAGTTTTTTGGCCCTCATTTAGGCAAAGTAGAACACCAGCAATGGAAAAGATTCAGTGTCACTCCATAACTTCAAACAACTGTAAATATACTTCGTATGAAAATAACTAGGATATGGGACATGCCCTTTATTTCAGTTTTTATTTTTAGCTCAGATGTGCATACTCTGATTTTCCTTTGTTCTTATGCATTTGTGAGAATTCACAAGTTGATTTTTTTCTCCCTTCTCCTTACCCAAATTCTTCTATAAAAAGTTGAGCCAGAAGAAAAGTATATTTTGTCATTCAGTTTAATAGCTCTGAAAAGAAATTGTGAATTGAACAAAATATTCACTATCAAGGCTCTGTGATGTTAGAATGTAATAGTGATCCTGGGAAGCATGAAATGGGAGCAAAAATACTTTGTCCCATCATTTTAATTAATTTTTCAGTAAGTGTACAACTCCTTCCTTGGTGAAGTTACTAGTTACATATTTGCTTAATAGTTGGAAATCGTGTAGATGGCTAGCAGGATGTAAAAAGCAGTCTCCATGATACTTACTAGAAAATCTTTGTTTCCTTATTTGGCAAGCCAGCGTGAACAAAAATCTTCCAGTAAAAGGATTAGGAAGATTAACTTAGTGACAGAAGATCCAGTTCCAACACAAAAACCTAGATAAAAATATTTAAATTAAGATTGTAAATTTAGGAAAACTAGCATTCCGCTTAGTTCTAGAATAAGAAGCCACATTTCTGTGTCTCCCTGGAGTCTGTCAATGGGGAGAAGTAAAGGAATCTGAAAACAGTCCAAAGAACATATAGGCTGGAAAGATGTTTCCTAACAGCAAGCTTTCGGAGTCTGAGTACTTTTCTGTCTGAACTCTTTTCTTTCCCTGAATTTCACTTCCTATCTTATACCTGCAGATGAGGTCTGAGCACTCAGCTGGAATCCAGAATATTTTGCTGAGAGTAGGCACCTAAAAAGCCAAAGGGAATCAATGGAAAATAGAAGAAAATTGCCACCCCTACCTCCTTCTGCTTTGTCTTCAGCATAAACATTGCATGTTTTCAAATGTGTGATTTATTTGACTAATGTCATTTCTGTATTGTGTATCTCTACAGTATGAGCTAGTCACTGTTAAGTTTAGTTGTAGTCACAGGTGTTCTCATCTGTGGAATTTAGGACATGATTCTTCACATCCTAAAGCAGAAAATTAAACAAATTGAACCCTAAAAGTGTTTACTGTACTCCCCTGGCAAGGCAGGGAAGCAGGACTCTTAGCTCAGGTACAGATGCCTACAACACAAGCATTAAAATTTAGTGAAATGAATGCCACTCCTTTAGACCATGAAGATGATCGAGATGCATAGGAAATCTTGCAGTCAGTGAAAGCCCTGAAGAAGAGGTGTGTATTCGGCCAAAGCTCTTTTCTTAAGCTAAACGAGTGATTATTCCGTACATGAGCAACTTAATTCGAATAGGAGGAAGTTTGCTAAAATATTCCCTGGGTTTTCACCCTAAACTGGGTGATATTAAAACCGTCAGATGGAAAACAGACAAGAATCCTAAAGCCTGGCTTTAATCCTTGTTTTGCAGTTGTGAATCTGGTCACGGACCTTTTTTTTTCCAGAATTATTTCCACTGATTTTTACACCCATAAGCTGAATTTATAAGGCATAGTTCCCAATGTTAGACAAACCGAAATGTTAAAAGTCCTACCTCTGCTTTCAACGTGGTGGTATTTTTAAGCTTCTGTCACAGTGGTTAAGTATATAAAATAGATGCATTTATATGCCTTCCCAATAAGTTATAAATGTAGGATGATCAAAGAAGAAATAGGAAATGATAAAAGTCATAGAATCACAGAATCATAAAATCATAGAATCATTTACGTTGGAAAAGGCTTTTAAGATCATCAAGCCCAACCGTAAACCTAACACTGCCAAGTCCACCACTAAGCTTGTGGTAGTAAAGACCAATATAGGCTAGGGGTGGACNAGTGACAGGACAGGGGGCAACAGACACAAGTTGGAACATAGGAAGTTCCATTCAAACATAAGGAAAAAATTCTTTACGGTGAGGGTGACCGAGCACTGGAACAGGCTGCCCAGGGAGGTTGTGGAGTCCCCTTCTCTGGAGATTTTCAAGACCTGCCTGGATGCAGTCCTGAGTAATGTGCTCTAGGCATTCCTGTGTCAGCAGGGGATTTGGACTAGATGATCTCTAGAGGTCCCTTCCAACTCCAAAAATGCCGTGATTCCATGATTCCATAAGCTGTATCCCCAAGTCATATTGCATGCTGCCAAAATAATGTTTAATTTTGCACAGCTTATATACCCTCCAAAAAATCCTGAGATCACAGCTGCTGGACTTCCATTATTATTTACTTTGTAGAAGAAGAAGGAAGTCTTCTGTTAGTAATACGGTTTAATGTTCACCTCTAAGAATGAGTGTCACTGAATAGCTCTAAACCCTGGCAAGGCTACACATCTACTCCTTGTTCACTGAAGACCAACAGTGATCAGAAGGTGTTTCTATCGAGTGCATTTTAAAGACTGAACATGTAGATGTCAGGATATTTTGCCGTAGCTTATTTCAAGGTCAACAAACTTCACAAAGAGTGACCTGCTTAGTCTAAAGATCAGGGAGACATCAGGCTGTTCTATTGTTGCATTATTTTTTTTTTTTTTGAGCAGAGGAAGGTTTTGTTGAGGAAAATACTGATACTTGAATGAATGAATTCTTCTATTCCTGCTGCAATCAGTACGTCATAAGAAGAATGCAATACACTGCAAGAATGAATGCTAAGCACAGTTGAAAGACTGACAATCTCAGCAAATCCCACTAACAAACACTTTTTGCCACCATTTAAAGTATAGTGGTAACAGTTTTTTACAACATTACTTGCGTCTATCCTGATACTTCTGTGACTCATTTTTTCCTGACCAACTATTTCATACTAGGGGCAGCTGAGTAAGTGCAGAAGAGACAGATTGTGAAATCCCACTTACACTTGCAAGCCTTTGGCAGGGAAATGTTTTAGTGAATAGATTGAAAGTGTGAAACTATATGCAGATATATTATGCTGCATGTATATTGTTGACTTTCCTGGCCTTGAAGGCCCTGTAAGACCTTCACAGTACTTTACTTCACCAGGATGATTAAGGAAGAAAAAAACCCCAACATATACACGCACACATTTACCATAAAATTCTTAATGAGATATAAATAATCTCAGCTCAAGATACTATAAAGGACTACTTAGCATTTTGCTTATGATTTTACATAATTCATCTAAATATAGTTAATTGCAGAGCAGATTTATTTTTGTTGTGTGTGACATTTTCAGATGGTAGCTTGATCACTTTGTTTCATAATGATATCCCGCATATCTATTTTGGTGTATCTGTAGAACTTGAATCAAGCTACCTTTTCTATTCTTACATTTCAAAGTCTCTGGTATCTCTTCCAGTCCTGGCTGTATGACGAATGTGTGTGTGTGTTTATATATATATATATATGTAGGCACATACATATATAACATATACACATATATAACATTATTAGATCAGTACTTATGTCAAACAGCTTTTCAGGGTTAATAACGTCAGTGTTCAGACGGGCTAATCTTTCAACTTTGCAAGCAGTCTTTTTTCTTTGTGAACTTCATTCACTTACCGCATTCCATTCAAAGCTGAAGTCACCAAAGCATATGAGCATGTGCTTAAAAATAATTGTGCATTTAGGCCCATTTTTACCCAGCAAATCCTTTAATGCTGTGCTTAAAGTTAATCAGTATGTTACTAACTGAGCCTTTTTGCGGCAGACGATGATAACGTTGCCCTTCCTAAGAGTCCTTCTACTACAGAGACAGATTCACTTAAGAAGAAATGTTCTGATTCAGAGGAGGGAGTGGGGGTGTGTCACCATAACTTATTTTTAAGGCCAACAGAAACCATTGTGATCATTTTGCTCCTGTTTATTTTGAGTTTTATCTGAAGATTTATTGGATAATATTCAAAAGAATTTTTATGACTGTGGTCACAAAACTGAATCAAAGGGCATATTCAGTAATGGACACTAGGTGTTATTCTGGAGATCATCCCTTGAATTGCTGTTACTTAGAGGACACAGTAAGATATATTGTATCCCAGTTTAGTAAAGAGGTATGCATCTTAATTTATCATCTCCAAATGTGAATATTAAGCTTCTTTAGTGTGGTTTCTTAAAGGTGTGAAGCATACGTAATAGCACTGTCTGTCATTCCTCATCCCCCTTTTTTTATTCTAGACTAACCACTTGAACCCACTAACCAATTTAAAGCAAATTTAAAAGAAAGCTACAAGTCTCAAAGATGTCATTTTCAGAGATATTTCATGAAAATAGGCAGCTAGAGCAAAGAGGGACTCCATTTATGTCCCACTGGCAGAAATCCTGCAGGACTCTGGTTCTTATCAGGCATCAGAACATCCATAGAGGTGTTCAATATAACTAAGCCTGGTTGCCTCTGAAATTCTCCATTAATTTGTGCTATTCATGAAATGTATTTCTTCACAGTACCAGTGCTGTTTCTGCTACATGTCCAGGATTCTCACAGGTTAAACTATTTAAAATTGGCTTCAAAATTACAGCCAGTGCATTGGACCATATCATGCAAAGTGCCAAGCCCATCATTTCCATTGCTGAACCACATCTTTCATTTATTCTTATATTACGATCTCTACTCTGAGGGGTCCATCTTTCTATCACAGGCATAGTAAGCATGTATCCATATCCCCTTTAGACACTCAATACAAAAAGCATAAATCATTTTTTGAGTGTCTGTAAGTGCACAGCTATTAGTCTAAAAACAGAAACCTATTAAAGCTTCATTAAAAAAATCAAGTCAAATATTCCATTGGAAGAGTACTCTATAATAAAATCATATTAATTCCCGTCCTATGGCATCATTTTTGGCAAAGGTTATGTCTACTGTCTTATTCATGCCAGATCAACTCCGTTACGTGATTACAGAAATAATGTCTTTTTGGTCAAAAGGTCTGTGCTGTGAAAAGACAGAGATGCATCTGAGGACAGTAACAAGAGTAAAACAGAAATCTTTTTTCTTTCTCCCACTATCTACAGTGTACGCTGCATATAAAGATACTGCATATAAAGATACCATGCATAGAAATCACCACAAAAGGAGCTAATTCTGTTCTCAGAGCTTTTGACTCCTCAATGAGAAGTAGGCTGGTAGGGGGAGTAACGGGAGAGAAAAATATTTCCAGAAGCAGTTAAACTAAAATATTTGATTTTTTAACCATAGGGAATGTCTGCCAAGCCATCCTTTTCACGATATTTTGATGTCTTTTCTTATACACCCTATATATTTTGCTGGGTAAAAGTTGCCATGTGCTGTGGCTTGTTTGGCTGTGTCACTGTGCTGAATGGCCAACTGGCAGCTAATTCACAGAATGACTTTTCAAAGTGACTGGATTTAGGCACTGAATTCTACTTGCCTTCTCCAGCCTGAAAAATTAATTTAGATCTCTCCATTTCACTCAGTTGCCAGTTTTCGTAGACAGGATAGGGACTTCATGTTTCTGAGATTCGTATTCTTCTGTCAAATCTTGTTAGGATTGACCAACAAGTTCAAAAGTAGCTGTCATCTGTGATAGATGAAGACAGGGCACAATCACCTAAGTCTTGTTTCATATGGAAACTGAACTTTAAAAAAGAACGTTAGCTGAAACAGAAATCCTTCGTGTTCCACTTTTGTAAAATGAGTATTTGTCAGTGCTATGATGCAACAAACATGACTAATTACGCAAACTTTAAAGTTACACAGGGTTGAACTGTCCTTGCAAAGAACAGTGTGACGTGAAAGTGAAACAATATATTGGAATAATTACTGAATATTCCAAACAGTAAATTAAGCCCATTTAGCACTGGGAAATAATAAATAACTGCATCTGAATATGTTCCTACTTATGTCAATAGGGAAACTGTCCTGTTTTAAATAGAGACAGAGAAGATCTCAGACACAATAATTACTGAGTAGTATTTTGTTAGTAATCATTATTGCTTACCACCCATTTAGATGGAATTCTGACAGAATTCTCCTTGATCATGAAGTTTCATCAAAAATAATAGGTTTTTTTCACAATTTTACACTTAAAACCACATGGCATTGCTTTGTGTCAAAATCAAGTGCAAGTTAAGAGGGAAAACTTTACTAATAAATCATTGCGTATCTTCTAAAAGACTATGGCAATTTGGCAGGGGGAAAAGACGATGTACTTGAAAGTCCATAACTAATGCAACTATCCATTGGGCAGAATAGGGAAACCTATGAGCACATTGGTCCTGTGTAATTTCTGTGTGAATTTTGTATCTTAGACATACTGTAGAGCTCTTAATAAACAAAATGTAATTTAAATAATGTGAGAGATGATTAAATTGTGACCCAAAGGTGGCAAAGCTGTTCTAGCAGCCATGTTGGAAGCTCAACATGGGAGTCTTAATAGATATCCTGTCAGAAGCGTTATATCCTCAGCCTCACATAGGGCATCTTAGTCTTTGTTCTGAATGTTCCTATCACAGAGGTTGCAGGTGTGACCATACTTGTATTTGAGCAATAAGCCTCTTTAGAACCGTCATTTTCTGTCTGATAAATGCTTCAGACATGTGATCTCATCTCCTGACTCTAGCTTGCCACCCTGATCCTGTGCGTTAGCTTTTGACACTTTGGTTTCTTCCCACTCCTAGTTCCTGACCTTAATCATCAGGCAGGACTATCTAATCCTTGCCCTCCTTATGTCTGTTCTAACCATTAAACTTCCTGCATTCCCCAACATAGTATTGTGCAATTTCTCTCAGAAAAAAACCATATTTCTGCAGTATGCTTTTCTGATGGAAACCTATTTGCAGGCTGAAGGTAAAATCACAGTTTTAAAAAGAATTCTGCTGTATTCTTAAATGATACAGTTGCACTGGCTAAAGTATAACTGAAAAAAGGAACTGAGTCCATAAAAATAAACTCTTAAGAAACACCAGAGATTTAAATCTAAATCCATCCATCTATTAGTCCTATTTAGGTGTTTCTCAGTATATGTTCACTATGGGTGGGTGGGTGTGGGTGTGTGTGTGTGTGTGTGTGTGTGTGTGTGTGTGTGTGTGTGTGTGTGTGTGTGTGTGTGTGTGTGTGTGTGTGGAATCTGGAATTTTGAAAACAGTTAGCAAGCAAAAGTTTCATTTTTATTCTGACTAGGTCATAAAATGATTCTTGTTTCTTGTACAGTTCAAAACAAATGTTTGATCGAGTGGCTTCTCCAGATGAAAAATATCTTTTTGTAGTGCAGATACTAGCTACCTTTGCTCCAGTTTTATCATTTCTGGGAAAGGATTCATGCCTGAAAATATTAATAAAATAAGGCTTATCATGAGCAGCTTTTGGGCCATTTGTCATTTCAGTCCCTAGCTTGGGGGGATCTGAGTGACAGAGAAAAGGGAGGGGAGGAGTGTTTTATGCTGCCCAGAAGTACTACAGCAGGTGACTACATTTATTACTGGCATTAAGGCTTTGTATTAAAAGATAGCTTTACATTAGAAGTTATGATGTATAGATATTGTATTTATTTGGGGGGATTTATTTATTTATTTATTTTTGGTCATAGGGATACATTTATATAATATGCAAAAAGTGTAAATGCCCACTTCGTCCTATATACGCAAAGCGTTGGAGGGGACCTTTAAGATCACCAAGTCCAGCCATCAATGTAACACTGCCAAAAACACTACTAAACCATGTCCCTCAGCACCCTGTCCACCCATTTTTTAAATACCTCCAGGGATGGTGATTCCACCACCTACCTGGGCAGCCGGTTCCAATGTTTGATAACCCCTTCTGTGAAGAATTTTTTCCTAATATCCAATCTAAACCTCCCCTGACATAACTTGAGGCCATTTCCTCTTGTCCTATTGCTTGGTACTTGGGAGAAGAGTCCGACCCCCACCTCACTACAACCTCCTCTCAGGTAGTTGCAGAGAGCGATAAGGCCTCCCTTCAGCCTCCTTTTCTCCAAGTTAAACAGCCCCTCTTCCCTCAGCTGCTCCTCATAAGACTTGTTTTCCAGACCCCTCAACAGCTTCGTTGCCCTTCTTTGGACACACTCCAGAACCTCAATGTCTTTCATGTAGTGAGGGGCCCAAAACTGAACACAGTATTCGAGGTGCAGCCTCACCAGTGACGAGTACAGGGGGGCAATCACTTCCCTACTCCTGCTCGCCACACTGTTCCTGTTACAAGGCAGGATACTGTTGGCCTTGTTGGCCACCTGGGCATACTGCTGGCTCATATTCAGCTGGCTGCCAACCAACACCCACAGGTCCTTTTCCACCAGGCAGATTTCCAGCCACTCTTCCCCAAGCCTGTAACCTTGCATGGGGTTGTTGTGACCCAAGTGCAGGACCCAGCACTTGGCCTTGTTGAATCTCTTACAGTTGGCCTTGGCCCATTGNCCTCCATACCCTTGGGTGGATCCTGTCTGGCCCAGAGACTAGTGTATGTGTAAGTGGTGTAGCAGGTGACTCACCATTTCCCCTTGGATTACAGGGGTTTCATTCTGATCCCTGCCCCTATCTACTAGCTCAGTGGGCTGGGTGCTCAGGGAACAACTGGTCCTACTACTAAAAACTGAAGGAAAGAAGGCATTAAGTACCTCAGCCTTTTCCTCATCCTTTGTCACTATGTTTTCACCCCCATCCACTAAAGGATGGAGATTAGCCTTGGTCCTCCTTTTGTGCTAATGTATTTATAGAAACTTTCTTTATTGTCTTTTACAGCAGTAGCGAGAACAAATTCCCTTGGAACAAAGTAGGTTCTCTCAGGGAGAGAAACGTTTTACCGAATCAAGCAGGAGACTAAAATAGTCAGAGCAAAGAGCTTGTATCCTGACACCAAAGAAGAAGATGCTGAGTGAAACAGGGAGTAAATGGTCAAGCCAGAGGGTTCCAGAGTGAAAAAATCTTTGGACCCCAAGAGGACTATGTAGAGGTTGCTACAGCAGAGAAAGCCTGGAAGTAAGGACATGCCCGTACAGTACACAATGGGTGGGAAGACAGTTGTATATGAATCCTTTTTGTTCATTTTTTTTTATCTCTAATCAAATTTTCCTCTCCTCAAAGCTTCCTCTCCTTAAAAAGTTGTTCTATTTTATTTTCTAACAATGCATGTTTTCTGAATTTTAAAGGTTTTCTAATTTTCTGGTATGCTCACTATAAGGAAAAGGAATAGGCTAGTCTCTTTCAAAATACTGACTCAAGCATTTTCACACCAGCTGTTAGTAATTCATTACTTTATGCTAACTGGTATTTGAAGAACAGACAATATCCCAAGTGAAGCAACAAGAGAGAAGACAAAAAACAGTGCTCTTAACCCTCCTTCCTTTTGTCCCTTGACCTTTGCAAGCAAGGATGATGGCATTTAACCTGAATGGTTAGGTTAAAAATGGCCAAACCATGGAAGAGGCTATGCCTACAAGTTGTAGAATACCACAGGCCTAAATAGCAAGGTTAAGTGGCAGTGACCATGCACTTCTCCTGCCTCTGTGTCTGAAGGTGCACGGGGTGCCTGAATAGACTGCTTCACATATGAAGGGGGAAGATTTGTGAAAGGTTTCTGGCTACTGGAAGAATTGAGCATTTTTTTATTGTTTCTCTCTTCCCTTTCTTCCTTTCGGGTGGCTCTGTGACAGTAAATAAGAAAGATCTGCATAGAGACTATAGAAATTTGGCCTCTTAAATCATCTTTGAAAAATGAGATGTGGGAACCTAAATCTAATATGTGTTACAAACCAGTGTGCAGCTATTCTTAAATCCCTTTTGTTTCCAGATTTTCCAACGTATTAAGGCATCTAAAAATGCTAAGGGGGAGGTGGGGGGTGTTCAGTGTTTGATTTTATCCACGTCATGGGATTCAGTGTCTAATGTTTATATATTCTTTTCAGTGCGAACTTCCACGGAATTTGGATTCCAGGTAACTGAGTCATCTGGTGCTTTGTAATAATCTATCTAGTTCAGAGGAGGGGGGCAGGGTATGTGGAGGGGGCGTTAAGTGCTGTACGCAAGTAAAACTTGGAATTTAACATAATCATTATTTGACATAATTAGATTTTCCAGTAACCATGAATTAGTTGACAGCAGGTCATGTTTAATTGAATATTTTAAAATGAGTATACTTCAGCATTTTATTGGCTAATGTCACTATATTTAAGTGCCTGTCAGTATTTTCATTATGAACCATATTTTGGAAAATGGAGTTTAATTAAACAGTATCTCTACTGTTCTACATTTTGTCAGGCTGAGAGCTGGCATACAGGCTATATAGAAAATATTTCACAACATAATTATGGCCCTAAAGGAATTGAAGCAAGCAGACAGGACATTCACCTAAGTTCTCAAAATACATCTGTTAAGAGCAAAATCTAAAGAAACCAAAGTGAATGAAGAAAGTTCTTTGGGTTTGGGTTTTGGGTGGGTTTTTTTTTTTTTTTCCAAGTAACTTAATAAAAGTGCAGTATAATCATCTGGGAGGTGAACAGGGTTTAAAAAGCAAAAGCAGAATTAGATTGTCTGAGGAGGAGGGAGAATGTATTACAGCAGAGATCTTCCCCTGTTCCCCAGAAACAGTAGGTCTATTAGGTAACCTAAAATTTATGCAGTCAGCACTTTATGAGCATGTACAATCAAAGTGTAAAATTCATAAAGAAGTCACACAGGAGAAGTGGCGTATAAATTTTGTTGCAAATATATCTTAAGAGATTTGTGGAGTCATTTAATAACCTCTGATATAATGATAACTCTTGCAACAGAAGAGGAGGCCAATTTTAACCTTTGGAGGTTACATTTAAGCTGTATCTTGAGCCATTAGTTCCTTGAAAAGAAGCAGATCCCCAGTGTATGCAAGCTTGAAACAAAAACTGCTAAAATTATGAAAGAAGATGCTATTCTGTAGTTGTGCTGTAGAGCAGATCAACATCCAGTCTTCGAAGCTAAGTAGAAAGTTCATTTATGTTCATCCAGGAACAGGATTGAACTTCCAGTACTAGCAAATGAGGCGTGTCCAACTTCAGCTCCTTATCCCCCTTCAGTACCATTTCCAAAACACATAATACTTGCTCAAGGTGTTCTACAGTGGCTCTAAAAGAAGAGTACAGTACTACTGCATTACAGATGTTTCATCAATGCGGATGCTAGAAGACTGGTGAGTTGGTTAAGATACATAGAGAAATAAAGGTGAATTTTTTCAGCACATGGTATGAAATCTGCCAAACAAGGATGTTAAAAGAGATGGTATGAGTATGTCCAAGAAAGATTTTTAGTAGGAAAATATCAACTGAAAATGTCCCTGACTAAATATGTGTAGATGACAGGTATATGTGGGGGTTTTTAGTTTTTTTTTTTGGGGGGGGTATTTTTATGTGGGGGGTTTTTTTAAGAGAGAAAGGCAGAGGAAGGGTACAGGTTTACAGAGAGTGGCTTGTGGTTGTTTTTTTGTTGGGTTTTTTTTTTTTTTTTAAGATCATGGTCAATTGTGATAATAAAATTACTTCAAAGGAGCAGAGGACTAAAAAAACTCTTTCAGCAACAGTATGCATATTTGTGACACAGCACGTTTGAGTTGTCACTTCAAATTTGTCAAAAAAAAAAAAAATCAAAGTAATTTTAACATGTCATTTGTTCTGCCAGATTTTCTATTGCCTGTCTCTGTAGCTCTAGTGATGTGCCTGACTGGGCTGTCCATACTTCACTGAAAGATTTTTTTGTTTTTGTTGCTCCTCTCTGTATTTGGTTTACATGGCAAAGTTTTGGTAGCAGGAAGGCTGCAGGGGTGGTTTCTGTGAGAAGATACCAGAAGCTGCCCCCATGTCAGAAACAGCTAGTTCCAGCAGGCTCCAAGATGGACCTGTCACTGGCTAAAGCTGAGCCAAGTGGTGATGTTGGTAGCACTTTTGTGATAGTGTATTTAAGAAAGGGTAAAGAATGCTGCAGAACAGCAGCTGGGAGAGAGGAGTGAGAATATGTGAGAGAAACTACTATGCAGACACCAAGTCAGTGAAGAAGGAGGTGGAGGCAGTGCTCCAGGTGCTGGAGCAGAGATTGCCCTGGTGAAGACCATAGTGAGGCAGGTTTTCCCCATGCAATCCATGCAGGTCTACAGTGCAGCAGATATCCACCATGCAGCCTGTGGAGGACCCCACACCAGAGCACGTGGATGTGCCCTGAAGGAAGCTGCAGCCCATGGTGAGCCCACGCTGGAGCAGGTTTTCTGGCAGGACCTGTGGTCCCATGGGGGATCCATGCTGGAGCAGCCCATTCCTGAAGGACTGTACCCCATGGAAAGGACCCATGCTGGAGCAGTTCTTGAAAAACTGAAGCCCATGGGCAGGACCCACATTGGAGAAGTTTGTGAAGAACTGTCTCACTTGGGTGGGACCTCATGCTGGATCTGTTGAGCAGGGGAAGTGATAGAGTGGCTTGGCGGGCACCTGGCATCCAGCCAAGGTCAACCTGTCGTGGAGGCTCACAAATCAAATTTACGTAGGTGATAAACTCAAAATAAACTTNTAAAGCTGAGCCAAGTGGTGATGTTGGTAGCACTTTTGTGATAGTGTATTTAAGAAAGGGTAAAGAATGCTGCAGAACAGCAGCTGGGAGAGAGGAGTGAGAATATGTGAGAGAAACTACTATGCAGACACCAAGTCAGTGAAGAAGGAGGTGGAGGCAGTGCTCCAGGTGCTGGAGCAGAGATTGCCCTGGTGAAGACCATAGTGAGGCAGGTTTTCCCCATGCAATCCATGCAGGTCTACAGTGCAGCAGATATCCACCATGCAGCCTGTGGAGGACCCCACACCAGAGCACGTGGATGTGCCCTGAAGGAAGCTGCAGCCCATGGTGAGCCCACGCTGGAGCAGGTTTTCTGGCAGGACCTGTGGTCCCATGGGGGATCCATGCTGGAGCAGCCCATTCCTGAAGGACTGTACCCCATGGAAAGGACCCATGCTGGAGCAGTTCTTGAAAAACTGAAGCCCATGGGCAGGACCCACATTGGAGAAGTTTGTGAAGAACTGTCTCACTTGGGTGGGACCTCATGCTGGATCTGTTGAGCAGGGGAAGTGATAGAGTGGCTTGGCGGGCACCTGGCATCCAGCCAAGGTCAACCTGTCGTGGAGGCTCACAAATCAAATTTACGTAGGTGATAAACTCAAAATAAACTTTATTCTAACAAAAAAATTATTTAGCAGAGAATCAATTGGAAACGAAGTAAATCAAAATCGTTTAACACTGACAACATTAGTAAACCACAGGTTCAGAATGTATGAGGAAACTAATACTGCGCAACTTAAGAATTTTTAAGCTTTAGAATTGATGATTCAAAATGTGCACAATCGCTCACCAATGAGGGCTCTCAACCTGTACAGGAGACGAACCATGGAATGGCATCCCAGTCCATCGGGAGAGGTCCCAACCACAGATCTGCTGCTCTGAGGAGGACCATCCCAAAATGGCTCTCTCGCAGGACCCCGTTTATACCCAATTCAAATCTGACCTGTGGTCATATATGGTCATGCAGCCACCCCATGGGCTGAAGACCCCAACTTCCTCACCAAAATGTGTACGTGCTGACCACCACCACGTGGGTGTAACAAGAACCATGGCAGGAAGTTTTTGTGGGCTTTTGCCAGGGTTTTTTCAGGGCTTTGTTGGGGCAGGTGCATCTGCCACACAATCCCCCACATTTCCTTCCACAATCCTTTTGTCATCTCATTGATCTGAAGCTGCAGCTTCCAGCTGTCCCCAGCTGTGTAAGGCTGTGTAGAACTCATTACCTCGTCCTTGTATGCTCATCAGATTCAGGCCTACCTGAATTAGTTCCTGCTAATTTTTAGAAGATTCTTTTGGTCACTGCAAAAGAAGTGGGCTTCCTTTGTCCATACTTTGCAAAAATCCTAGCTGGACAAAAGCTTTCTTTTTCCTTGATCTCAGTCACTTCTCCTTAAAGCATGATGCCACCACTCAAGGCTGCACCACTCATCTCTGCAGGCCTGCAGTTCATCAACAGTCTTGTAATTGGGGCAAAGTAAGAGTGAAAAACTGGAAAACATAGGCACTATGTACCCTACCACGTCTCTGGGAATTAATAACAGTGAAATAGGGAATGGTCAGTAACCAAAAGTCACCTGAATTGGGATCGGTGGTGTTGGGCATGCACAGGGGCTCTGGCTGGATTTCTCATTGCAGCTGGGAAGCCCCACAGGTGTAAGGCTTGCTGAGGCTATGTCCATCCCTACTGCTCATGCCCAGCCTGGCCTAAGCAGTCACCAACTGGCAGGCCTGTTGCCTGAAATGTGGAGTCCTGGTTTTCAGTTGAATAGCAAACAGTATGGTAGCTGCAGGCATTGGTGGTCTCCTTATGACGACAGTCACACCGTGTTGTAGTTTGGGCCAAACTGGGCAGTGAGCTTGACACAGACCCCCACGAAAACTGCTTCTCACCCTCCAGCTTTTGTTTTGCCTTTATGCGTTGTATGACCCATTGCCACTAGTTCCCGCCTTTCAGAGCCTCAGCTATTACACAGGATGGGAGTCAACAGATTTGCTGCCCTGATTCACCTACTTTCTGACAGAAATCAGAAAATCAGGAGTTGGCAGCCAGGTCCTCCTACTGTTCCTTCTCTGTACCTCATCTTTCTGAACACAGGTCATAATGATACTGTTCCCAGTGCTGGGAACTTTTATGAATCTACATCACCAGCCTCCACTTGACAAGAGCTTCTTTAGACTTGCTAACAAGGAAAAGCTTCAGTCTGCTTCATCACACAGTCTGCAAATGTCATCCAGGAAAAGGAAAAATGTTGTGGCGTTATGTGGTAGTTATGTGTTAGTATAGGTATTAGCGCTACGACATCCTGTTCGTGGCCTCATGCTTTTACTAGGGTAGTAACTGACCTTGGAGGTGCTGGCTGGCTACCTAAAGGAGTTGCACATAAGTAAATCTGCAGTGGGTTATAGGATGCATGAATGAAGTTGAGTAGAAGACAGATTGCAATCCAGCCACTGTATCAAACAATGTAGTCACTGCTCTATGTGCTGCAAGTAATTTGAAAAAAATGCATCAATGCTGTCCAAGTAGACTAAATTCCTGTTTTCAGGTGATCTGAAAACATGTGGATCTGGTATTCCTCAATGTCTGACTGCAGCCAAAGCTGGTAGATTCTAGAAAGGAAGGCTTGACAAATGGTGAAGTTAAGAATAAATGAGTTCAGTGAACCAGAGAACAGAGTGAAAGAAAATTACTTGTGAAGGAATCAGGTAACTTTGTTGTGGTTTTCTGATTTGCTTATCAGCTAATATCTTTTTTTTTTTTCTTCGTGACTTTAGCAGTCAGAGTGTATGCCCAAAATGGATTGTTCACTGCTCACCCACTATTAATTGTTATCATCCATAAAACTGAATGGGATGTCTTGTAAGCAAACTTTTTTTTGTGACTGAATGGAAGGAACTTTCTTAAGTACAAAAAATAGGAGCAGGAAAGCATGGCTAAACTGTAGGAATTAATATTTATTAAGGAATAACACTTGTTTTTTCCAGTAATTCAAAAAAATCCAGCACTGGTATTCCATAGAGGGAAAATTAATTGCATTGTGCGGCTTCAGCTTAATATAAATTTCTATACTTTTAAAAGGTTACTTCCTGAACCATATGATTGACACTTCCTATATCCTATAGGGCACATCTGAGAGGAATATGAAGATCCTTGAATGTGTCCAGAGGAGGGCAATAAAGCTGGCGAAAGGGCTGGAAGGAATATTCTATGAGGAGCTGCTAAGGATTTTGGGCTTGTCTAGTTTGGAGAAAAGGAGGCTGAGGGGCAACCTCATTGCTCTCTACAGCTTTCTGAGGGGGGGAAGTGGAGCGGGAGGTGCTGTTGTCTTCTCTCCAGTATCCAGTGATAGGATGCATGGGAATGGCTGCGCCAGGGGAGGTTTAGACTGGACATTAGGAAGCATTTATTTACTGAGACAGTGGTCAAACACTGGAACGGGCTTCCTAGAGAGGTGGTCAGTGCCCTAAGCCTGTCAGTGCTTAAGAGGCATTTGGACAATGATGTTCATAATATGCTTTAACTTTTGGTCAACCCTGAAGTGGTCAGGCAGTTGGACTAGCTCATTGTAGGTCACTTCCAACTGAAATACCCTATTCTAATCTAGTCTAGTCTACTCTAGTCTATGCTATGCTATGCTATTCTATCTACACATTTGTCTATTTGTTTCTTCAGTCACTTGCTGCCTTGTATTTGGGGATACATAGATTCCTCTTTATTATTGCTTTACTGTGGCTTACTTGAAGGCAAAATCAAACTGCAGTGACCATTCTACACGTCAAATCTTCTTCACGTGCAGCCTTAGGAGTCTTAAAAAACCACCTTTGCTCTTGGCTGTCCAAGGGGAAGTGAGGAATGTTCATCTTCACCCCACCTGGATGTGGAACTTGGGACTTGGTTGATGTGGAACTTCTGTCAAGTTTCCACTTTAGCTTCTTTTTTTTTTTTTTAAAAAAAAAAAAATGGTTTTGTTGGGTTTGGTTGGTTGGTTGCTTTTTTTTGTTTGTTTTTTAATAGAGTGTGTAACTTGACGCCATCTGGAATCTTTAGAAAAAGACATTTTTCTCCTTCAGGGACATTAAGATGATTAAGGGATCAGAGCATCTGACATATAAGGAGAGATGAGGAAAGATGGAGTCTGAGTCTGGCTCCGTCTTCAATAGTCACTGCCATCTCCTCAATGGTATCCAGTGAAACGACAAGAGGCAATGGGCAAAAACTGAAATACAGGATATTGCATTTAAATGTAAGAAAACGTTTCTTTTCTGTAAGGATGATTGAACACTGGAACAGGCTGCAGAGAGAGGTTGTAGAGTCTCTGTACTTGGAAATACTCAAAAGCCAGGTGGACACAGTCCTGGGCAAACTGCTGTAGCTGACCCTGCTTGGGCAGGGGGTTGAACCAGGCAATCTCCAAAGGTCCCTTCCAGCCTCCGCCACTATGTGGTTCTAAGTAATCAAAGACATCATTATGTGAAGATATAAAGTTTATCTGTAGGTTAGGTGTAGCACTGTTGTTAAACGGGATTTTAAAAATTGTTATTCATTTTACCTTTTCAGTCTTCCGGAGCAGCAGGGCAGGGGAACCTTGCATCTGTTCACAGTAAAACTGTTTCATTTACAATTAAATTACAAAGAATGACACTGGAAGCAAGGTAATGTGAACAACCACTCTGGATTCATTTGTGAAGGTGCCTGCCAGACTGTGAAAGTTCAGTTACCAGAAGTTAGTCTTCTGGAACTCAGAAATGTCTAGTAGCATCATATTTCCTTCTATTCAGAATGTATGCACGGCAGCTTCCAGCTAGTTTATTTATCACTCCTGAAGTGCTTGACAATATGCATTGGGGCTGACTTTTTTCAGAAGAGAAAAAGAAAAAAAATAATTAAAAAATCTGTATTAAATCTGTGGGCCTGCCTCTGTCAAAGTGGCATCCTATAAAAAAAAAACACCTGATGAAGTAATAATTTATTGGTGCCAACAGGTTGACTTTATAGATTTTTCCAGAATAGTTTTTAAGTGCTCAGCACATCACACTTCATCATCACACACTTCATGGTAACAGAACTATTTCACTCAAAAGAAAATTTGGGTAGAGTTTTTTCATCTCCCTGTTTTGTCTCAATAAGTGGCCTAAAGTCTGTAACATGCATTGCCCAGACCTGGTAGAAAACAACTACACTTGCTTTCAGAAACGGAGAGAGGCTTTCTCAGTAGTATAAACAATTGTAGTTCTTTAAATGTAGTTCTCTAGTTTAGATATACCAATTGCACTAATTATCACTCTCTGAGCATGGTATGTGAGATTACCCTTAGAGTTGACGCTTGCCAAAGTCATTGTTTTACTGAAAAGTCTTTGAAGCAGCTTTAGACCAACCCGCGTTGGTGGATTTGTCTCGGCCAACAGCCAAACTGCCACACATATGTTCAGTTACCCCTCTCCCCCCCGCCGCCTCCAAGGGATGGGGTGGAAAACAAGAACGAACAGGAATGCGAAAGCTTGTGGGTTGAGATAGAGAGAGGGAGATCCCTTACTGATTACCATCACTGGCAGAACAGATTGGACTTGGCAAAAAGTCATTTATTACCAGTTAAAAGAGAGTTTCATGGTGAGAAACAAAGGCAATTATTAAGAACATCTTCCTGCCATTCACCCTTCTTTCTTCCCAGGCTCAGCTTCACTCCTGACTCCTCTAGCTCCTCCCTGCAGAGTGGCGTAGGGGGATGGGGAATGGGGGGCTGCGGTCAGTCCATGACAGCTCCTCTCTGCCGCTTCCTCCTCCTCCTCCTCCTCCTCCTCTGGCTGCTGCCCTGCTCCCGCCGGGGCCCTGCCCAGGGGCTGCAGGGAAACCCCTGCCCCGCCGGGGCCTCTGCCGGGGCCGCGTCTGCGGGGGGGCGCCCGGAGCCCCTCCTGCCCTCCTCCTGCTCTCCCCTCGGGGCTGGCAGGGCCGTTTCTGCCCCGGTTTCCCTCAGCCCTGGCTGCCGGGCAGCGTTTCGCCCTTTCTGACACCGGCTTTCCCCGCGGCGCCCGCCCGTGGCTGAGGGGCTCAGCTGTGCCCTGCGGTGGGGCCCTTGGAGCCGGCTGGAACCGGCTGTGGCCGGCACGGGGCAGCCCCGGCC